>JAOTAY010000003.1:4481636-4495487 GCA_025629805.1 Erythroxylum baracoense | reverse complement strand
TGCTGAAAACCTGGCAGAACTAAACCTACCCTACAGTAAGTTTGAGGAACTTGCGCTAGGAAAACAGGTGCTCTTAATAATCGGCAAATCTTTTTGTTTTATTTTTTCTCTGTCCAAATATTCATCTTTGTAGAGATTCTAAGTTCAATATGCTAAATCTTCATCTCTATCTACACAGGATCTACCAAACTTGAAGTGGGTTGACCTCAGGCGCTCTGAATATCTGGATAAAATTTCAGGACTTTCCGGAGCTAAAAATCTCGAGAGTTTGGTTCTTCAAGGCTGTACCCGTTTAAGAGATCTTGATCAATCTATCAAATATCTCGAAAAGATAAAACTCTTAGATCTGGCTGGGTGTGAGGAGCTTACGGGTTTTCCAAAAAGTCTTGGATCGAAATACCTTAAATTTCTCGATTTGTCTTATTGCTTCAATATAAGAGATTGTCCAGAGATTTCAGGACAGATGGAAGAATTGGATTTAAGTTGGACTGCAATTGAACAAGTCCACCCTTCAATTCAGCAGTTGAAATGTCTTAGAGTTCTTCGCCTCAATGGCTGCTCACATGTGACCAAGTTTCCAGTTATCTCAGAGAGTATAGAAGAGCTATACCTAGGTTATACCGCAATAGAAGAGCTACCCTCGTCAATCAAGTTTCTTACAAGACTTGCGAAATTGGACATTGGTAACTGCTGGAAGCTCTCAAATCTTGTAGACAACATCTATCCTTTGAAATATTTGAAAGAAATGCATTCAAGTGGTACAGCTACAATTAAGAGCATTCCAATCAATCTGTGTAATTTTGCAAGCCTTCCGTTCCATGAAGCCAGCAAAATCAAAGAGAAGCTTGCTACTAAAACTAAAGGACTAGTATCTGGAATATCCAGTTACCGCAGAGAAAGTAAAAGTAAGGAAGAAGCTGACAGCAGTAAAACAGCTAAAGTGATGCAACTAGAAGCATTTGGCGAAAGAAAAACTAAGGAAGTGCTTGACAGTGGTAAAACAACTAAAGCAAAGCTACCTGCAGAAATAGACGGCGAAAGCAAAAAGGGACTGCTGACAAGAGTCCCTAGGGTTTTTGGTGGCAGCAAAACTAAGGCTTCGCCCACAAAAGACCCCAGTGCCCTTTCCAGCAAAATCGTTGATGACCTTGGCTGCTTACTCTCACTAAAGCATCTTATTCTAAAACGGATGGATTTTGAGAGCTTGCCTTCAAGCATTAAACACCTCTCGCAGCTGCAACTCATAGACTTGAGCAAATGCAAGAGGCTTAAATCCTTACCAGAGCTTCCTCCATCTCTAGAAATACTGGATGCAGATAACTGCACATCATTGGAAAGCTTGTTCAGTAGCATCAATTTCAAGTACCTCAATCTTGAAAATTGTCGAAAATTGGATCAAAAGACACACAGAGAAATCATGGAAAATATTCAATCAATTATTCAGCGTATGGCAAGGAAGGTATAACGATGTTATGAGTACTAGTGCTGAATATTTGTCTTGCTTTCTTTATCTCCTCAGATTTTTTTTCTTCTTTTTTATGGTGCAGTCTCTTGAGGAAGCATATCCGGTTCAGTTTCTTTTCCCAGGAAGCGAAATGCCACCACTATCAGACAATCAAACTAATGTGGGATCGTCGCTAACCATGCAGTGGCCATCAGATTGGACCAAGTTCAATGGTATTGTCTTTTGTATGTTATTTGGACCAGAAGAGTGCTCAGGGCTCCTGAAAAAAGTCAACGAAGCTGCTTCTCCGTCGATACTCAGTTTTGGTTGCAAATGCTTCATTAAAGCCAATGAAGGTGGAGCGAGCAATGTGATCTGTGAATGGGAACAGAGCTTTGGTCACCTTAATTTAGCTAAATCCGACCATGTGTTGACATGGTATGATCCCTGCAGAGAAACAATTGAAGGAGGTTCCGATGATGAAATAGAATGGTTCAAGAAATATTCTGGTCGTAAAATTTCATTTGAATTTCAAGTTGAGACCTTCCTTTGCTTCTCAAGCCAATGTACTATAAAAAAATGTGGGATTCTTCTGCTTCAGAATGACACAACTGCAGCTAGAATGGCACCAAGATTGAAGACTGACAAAGTAAAATGTTCTCGCCAAAAGCCTCTCCTCATTTGCAAAGTAGTGTATCTTAATTATTACTATGATGCACCTTGTTTTCTTCAAACCAATCTGATTATCTTTTGTGCTCTTCTCAGTTGCGGAGTAGGAGATTGATTTTACCTCAAATGAAGTCATTGGTAAGATACCTCACAACTTGATATTTTTCTATACAATCGATGATGTTGAGTTTTAGAACTAGTTTGAGTATATAATTGTGAATCTCATATCTATATTAATTAAGATTTGCTTTTCAGAAAGCCTTGTCAAATCTAGATGCATCATTAACTACAATGAGAAGTATATATATCTTTTTTTAATTAAATGAATTTAATCATAAATAAGCGGTTACTTAGTTCTAAGGCTAACGCAGGGCCCCCACGTTTAGAAGACAAAGTATACAGGTGTCCTTTCATCAGTTGTTTGATGTTGTCCAGAGCATTCTCGTTTATTCTGGCCGAGGCGCAGAGGCATCCTATCTTCCAGGAAATTGCTGAGGTGCTCAATTTGCATGCTTCTTGTTGAAATTCGTGTGGCTTGTAGTGTCTGAATCTGGGATCTTCCATTAGGACTTCAATAATCGCTTCTAGGCTTCAATGTGGGAGCTTTCTACTACCAAATTCCTGATCTATTCTTGCTTGTATGGGATGGAGCTGATAGCATGTCATCCGTGAGTTTATTTTGTCCTTTTTGTTTTGAGACCTGGGGATGTTTGTTGTGAATTGATGCTCAATTGTTGAGTCGGTTTTACCATATTTTCATTTGATTTTTGATTTCATGTAAACGATGTTTACGATGTGCATATATCGCACTTTGCTACGTACCCCTGTATTGATCAGTAACAGCTTATTGACTGGTAGCTAAATTTCTGTATGCTTGTTGATGGTTATATGCTCCCTTATCCACTTGATGAGTTCAAGCTTCATTTGTGCTATGTTTTTCCCTGCTCCCCTAAAGCATCTTTTCCTGCGTTCCTTCAACTAGTAGTAGATGCATGATCCAAATGCTAATTCATTCAATGCTCTTTGTTCCCTAATTTGGTGCGACCTCCCATGGTTCCTAACCTGTTCAATATCTCAATATAGGCATATTCTTGTATATCCAAAAGACATCTATGCCAGACTTCCTCCCGAATCTCCTTGGAGACTTTACACTTGAAGAAAAAGTGCACGGCTGTTTCAGGATCATCCCTACAAAGTAGACAGATATTACCGACATTTAGATAGCTTTAATCTATCAAGTGTAGGGGCGACTTTTTTTGATTAAAAACCAGAGAAAGATACTTTAGGTGGTATATTGCTGCTTCAAACGACCTTATGATTCTTTATCTCTGAATACTTCCCTCTTGCTGAAAATTTAGTGTATACAATTTGGTATATCTGCCAGATATGTGCCTCGTCCACCAATATTCGTCATCCTTCCTACTACGAGGGAGGTAAGAGTTTCAAAGTATAAAAGATTAAAAAAATCATAAATTTATGAAATAGTAACTATTTTTGAGTTTATAATTTTATAAAAATTGAGTTATGATTATAGCAGATCATTTTGTTCTTAGATTTGAACAATTACAAATGATAGCAAATTTGATTTTAATGATAGTAAAGAAGTAATACGGTTGAAGAGACTTCTTGAAAAATTTTAAGTTGAAGCAGGACGATATTTGTACTAACTATGGTGGTTAAAGTGTTCTTCATTTAGTTAAAAATCTAATTTTTCATTCTCGAAGAAAGTATATTTGTTTGAATTGTTGTTGGAGAAGGACATGTGTTATTAAAAGTATTGCAGATTATATGTGTGGTCACTATATGTATTAAAGTCATGATCTCCATCAATCCAAGAGATGATTTATTTTCAGTAAGTTATTATAGCCATGATCTCCATGAGTTACATAATTATAAGAAAAGTGGTGTATATAATAATTGCAAAATTTGCATATATTGATATTCTATAGATTTTAAGTTACTGTGAAAAATCCTATTATTATTGTATTGAATGAATATATCACTAAATTTTTTATATTATTGTTCTCACATAAAAAAAAAGATATTTCTCGTTTGTTTAGAAATAAGCTTATTTTATGGAATTATAAAATCTTATTGTATCCTTTTTCTTTTTTTCTTTTTTTCTGCAAAATGATATCTCTACACTAGATGTGTTATTAATATGTGTATGTATAATATTAAGAATGATCTGAAGTAATATTGCATCATATATCTTTTAAAAGAAATATTATATGCTTTTTGCACTAAATGGCGTGAAGCAAATGTTCTCCTAATAAATAAAAAAATATATGAAGTTGAATGCACGTAAAAATTTATTAAAAAATAAAATCAATTACGTTAACCTAATAACTTAAAGAAATATAACTCCAATTTAATGATAAAATAATTTTAATTGCAATGAAAGTCAAATTTGTTATTTTTAAATTCATTAATATAATTAAATAATAATCTATAAAAATATGTATTATAAATAAATTAAATAATATATTAGATCTAAATGATATTTACAAGTTTTAACCTTAAAATAATTATCTTTTTTAAATTAAAATAAGTTGTAATCTCTTTTACTAATTCAAATCTTTAGTAAGACTCCTCAAATACTACCTCATCACCTGGACCAGTCCCTTAAAAAGATTAAAATGCAAGTTTATACCAACAAGCATGTTAACAATAATGATGTTGGACCAGTGCCATTGTATTCTCATGGGATACTTGAAAGTTCAAGGTGGATAAAGATGAGAGAATAATCCAGTAACGTTTCTCGAGTTTGGTCTTTTTTTATTATGTTATTCTATTAGGTTTTAAACAAGAGCAAAGGCAGGGACAAAGGTATATGCTTTCCAAAAGCTAACTAACGACTTTAAATCACGACGACATAAACAATAAGGCATTACTCTTTGTTAATTCGGATTTTAATTTCAACAAGACAATCCACCCAGATCCAAATAATAAGACATTATAACCAAAAACTTCTTCTTTGGCAGTTTGCTTAAAAGCTTTCATAGATTAAAGGGCGCTAAATTTTTTATTCTTGCGCAAGTATCGAGACATTAAAAAATTTCATGTGTCGAGTAAAATACTTCGACTAAACCAGCAAAGGTCTTCATGCATGCGACTCCGTGGGAGAGAGAGAGAGAGAGAGAGAGTAATTTATTTATGGTGAATACATATAATATATCGTGATTTAGCAAGATCACGACATCCAACTTAATAAACAAGGTTTTATTAATAAATAAATCTACCACTTAGATTACTTAATAATAAAGATCTCGTATTGTAAGAGGTATTTACTCGAGACATATGATTAATGGATTATAATGTAAATCTGAAATTTTAGTTAATAAGCAATAATTGCTTTGTGGGTCCGTTAATAAAGGCAAGTTGTTAAACTTTGTATTGATCATGGTGTACACTGTGTTGACTTCACTAAAGTAGCCAAGGAAACCACTGCGAAACAAAAAGGTACAAGAAACTGCGAAGAACCAAGCCACTTCTGCGAGTTAAATAGCCCTGAGTAAAGTCCAGTCAATCTGTGAAACTAGCAAGGAGCTAACCAGCACCTTTTTTTCCCCCCCTTCGATCCATCCCCTGTACGCGTTATAATGACATGATTTTATGTTAGAAGTTGCGAAAGAAGATTTGATGCTTTAACAACGTCTAAACCGAGTTTCCGAGCATTCTCATCCCCTAAAAATGGCTTCTCAAGATATTGATCATGAAAATTCGATGCAGTCAGGAGATATATTGATGCAACCAAATCTCAGTTCCGATGGCATGGGAGTCCCTGTTGAACATTCTCCCAAAGATATGATGTCACTGACCACAGAAGATGTGTTAATCAAAGTTCCAGGAGTGGTCATCAATCTTATAGATAGAAACTTTAATTTCGAGCTTGCTAGTGATGATCTCTATATTATCAGGCTATCCCAAGGAGATGGCCTCCGCGCTGTTCTTTTCCGCATCGGGGACGACGTCCAATGGCTGTTAACCAAAGATGCTACCACTTTTAAACTCCGTGATTCACTTTACTTGTTCAAACTCTACTTGCCTAAAGAAAGTGAAGATGAGGCTAGTTCAAGCGATGAAGAGGATAACAAAGATGATGCTGCGAATAAAACTGTAGATCCTGACGGTGATAAAGACTCGGAGGATACATTGATGTACTCTTTGTCAACAGAATGGAAAGGTCAGGATGACCAAATGAAGGATTTTGATGGGATTTGCCAGACTTACAGCAACTTTGTAGTTCATGAACCTCACGAGCAGGTGACGACGGAGGAAGAAGAAAACGTGGAAAGCGGATCAGATGTGAACGAGACATGGTCAAAAGATATGAACCCAGAAAACAAGAAAGAAATTGGGGAGTGTCAAGCATATTTTCGCCACATAGAGCCAAATGTTGGAAAGTACAACAGCAGGCCTGCTAAGCTAGTCGCAAGGGGTTCGGCAGGGCTGATAAAGGGGATTCTTAAATCTGGAGACTCGACCATTGAGACATTGAATTGGGTTGATCAGGTTATGAAGAAGAAGATGAATCCCAAGTCAAAATCCCAGATTAGTCCTACCACTTTGAGGAGGATTAGAAGGTACTGAACAACTGTTTACATTGAATCTTCCACATTAATATTTGTGTTTCTGCTAAATTTTTGACAAACTCACATAATCGGAGTAGTGAGGGGTCATACTTTTATCCTCATTTAGGTACATTCAGTTAAATTTTCAAGTTCCATGCTTTACAATTATTCTATTTGAGCAAGTCTTCAATTCTTTATTTGTGTAAATTTCAAATCAGTTTTCAAGTTTCATGTTCAACAATCCTTTATTTGATTGTCGAATTTCACATTTCAATTCAACTTTCAAATTCTAACTTCGATAATTCCTTACTCTATTCAAACTTCATATTGGACAGTTCTAATTTTAATCATATTCATAAATATTTACATTTTTCATATTTTTTACTCCTGAAAACTAGTTCTATATTTATTGCATAGACCACATTTGTTGCAATTACGATGTGAATTGCAAATTTATAGTGCCATGTTAATTGGTTAAATACATAAATATTCAAATACCTAATCTCTAGTGTTTGTTATGAATGGACTTGCAGGGTCAAGAGGATGACAAGAACAACAGAGAAGGTAGTTACTGGGCTTCTCTCAGGTGTGGTGACTGCAACTTCAACGTTTAACCGTATAGTTCTCGACACAAAAGTGGCCAAGAAATTCCTTAATTTCTCTACAGGACAATTCATCCATGCATCCTTTGAAGGAATCAGTAAGTCTATTATGATAACCATTCCATTTGGTTTTCTCAGTCCAAGTTCTTCTTTACTCCCCACGCATATTTTAGGTAGCTGTTGTGTAATTACTTGTTTCATTTCCTAATTCTTACAATTAGATAAGGTGTGTGACGCTGTAGAAGAAGTTGGAAAGAATGTCCTGTCAAAATCGTCCAATGTAACAACTAGTCTCGTAAACCAAAGGTACGTTTTTGTTGCATGTCAAAAATTTTCACTATTATTTGTTTGTGCATCATGTTTAATTCGTTTTTTTTTAATTAAATGAAAGAGGAAGTACTTTTGAGCATCTCCTGTTATTTTTAGATATGGAGAAGAAGCAGCAGAAGCAACCAGGGAAGGGCTTGGCGCCGCAGGGCACGTGTTGGGTACTGCCTTGGCTGCTTTTAGCATCCGCAAGGCTTTTGATCCTTCGAATGTAATAAAATCAGACAACCAAAGGAGCAATTCTGATGTTACATCTGCCAAAGGCATGAAAGCTAAATTTTTCAAGTGAAATAAGCTGCGAGTTTTGGCTATTACATTAACTTTAGGCTTCAGTTGCAAACTCTTCAAAAAACCTACCGTGTGCTTTTAGAGACGTTTGAAGATTTTGTAGTTCTTTTCCCGAATTTTATAGCGGTTTTGGAAGTGTAAATGTTGTTCTCCTGATTTGTATCTGCAGATTTGGCTGTGTTGTTTATTTTTAATTTAGAGCAGATGAATGGAATTAAGTATTGGATTTGATCTATCTTTTTTAAGTGACAATTGTTTTATTTTAATTACATGAGCAAAGATTTGAAGTGGTTCATAAACAAAAAGCATGAGCTAGAATTTAAATGGTTCAATATTAGGAGAGATTTCATGGTTTATACAAAAATTTGAACTGTATTTGAGAAGATAATTTAATATAATAAAAATTGTATTATACAATAATAAGATAATATTATGAATAGCATAATATAAGCCATGCAATAATAAGTAAAATATAATCATAAAATGATACAACTGATTTTTATTCGTTTAGAAAAAATGACATTGTAAAGACTTAAACATCTTAGAATCATTAACTGGTTTTACAAAATAACTAAATTGAGCAAAACAATATACAAAGTAATAAAAGTAAGAAGCTAAAATTTATGTGGTTTGATTCCGAAAACCTTATTATACTCATCTTAATAACAATACGACAAAATATGATTTATTTATTAAAACTCAATAACCTTATCACAGCTAAAGCTTCATAGGCACTCATCAATTAAAATAATTAGCTTTATCTTATTCTATTATAATTTTATAACTTCAGAAGTTAATATTTAGAAGTTAATCTTAATCTGTATTTAATGGTAAGATTAGAAGGAAATTATGCAGATCTTCAGTCTCCTAAACAATATCAAGTGGACGAATATTTTATGTTTAGTTTATAAAAAGCAATTAATCCTCTTGACATTTGTCCTTTTATTAAAGAGACAATATATTGTCCCCATGCGCGACAGCCAAGCCCATTCAGTGCCACCAACTTGGCATTTGTTTTTCCTTGCAATTTATTGAAGCCATCGTCGTGTCTAGAGCACAAGAAAGTCGTAGGAATACGAGAAAGAGAGTAGTCAGCATCCAAACCCCTTTGCATTCCTCCTACTGTACCATCCGACATTGTTAGTTCCATAGTCACTTTGGCCTTTGCAAACCTTACCAAATTTCTGCTTCTTCTTCTTCTATGGCGGGACCTTTTCCTTTTCCTAGTTTGATTTCGTCATCTTTTCCTTCTTCCAAAACCCATCAGCAAAAACATAATGTCTTCCTCAACTTCAGAGGTCCGGATACTCACAAAATACACACACATTGATTACATATTATTTTTAGTTAAGGATAAAAAGTCATATAAAGTAATTAAATTTATTTTTATTGTATTCTAAACAATGTAATTGAATTCAATTTTAATATTTATAGATTTATTCCAAACAGTGTAAATCAAATTTAATTCAATCCCACAAATATAATTAAATTCAATTCGTCAATAAATCTAATTCTAAAGTTTCCAAACGATATTTTAATAGTATGGACACTTAGAAGTATATATTCATATTTGATAGGGACGAGTCCAAACTAAATAGAGCGACTCGTGGGAGATATCCTGAAGAAATTGAATCGAATGTCGCCAATAGAATGCTCCAATCTTGTCAGGATTGATTCACAAATCGAGGAAGTTCAATCAATCTTAAGGATGAATGACTCTCAAAGTGTTGGCATTTTAGGAATATGGGGCATGGGTGGGTCTGGGAAGACAGCTATTGCAGGAGCAGTGTTCAATCAAATCTCTATGCAGTTCGAAGGATCCCATTTTCTACTTAATGCTAGTGAGGAACTGAAAAGACATAATGAAGTATACCTAAGAAACAAGGTAATCTCAAGCATACTGGAAGAGGAGAATCTGAATCTGAACACCCCAAATTTAGAGCAAGCATTTATGAAAGATCGATTTCGTCGTAAAAAGGTTCTTCTGGTCCTTGATGACGTGGAGGACTCAGTGCCATTGGAGAGCTTGCTTCGTGAACCAAATGATCTATTTGGACAAGGGAGTAGAATCATCATCACAAGTAGGGATCAAAGAGTACTAAAAAATTTAGCTGGTGATATTTATGAGATGCAAAGATTGGACATCGACGAAGCTCTTGAACTGTTCAGTTTTAGTGCCTTCAAGGTAAAGGATCCCCCAAGTGACTACAAGCAGATGTCAACGAGGGTAATAAATTATACCAAGTGCAACCCATTTGCTCTCAAAGTTTTGGGTTCTGCTCTCTCCAGGGTGGGTAAGGAAGAATGGCCGAGTAAACTAGAAAAGTTAGGTTCTGACCCTCGAATTCAGAATATGACAAGAAGGAGTTATGATGGACTAAACAGCGATCAGAAGGGAATATTTCTTGATATTGCCTATTTCTTCGAAGGAGAGGACCGAGAATACGTGATTAAAGTTCTGGAGGGTTCTTATTCTTCTGTGCATTATGATATAGATGTACTCATCGATAAGACTCTGGTAACCATGTCCAACAATAAGATAGAAATGCATAATTTAATGCACGAAATGGGCTTGAACATTGTTCGTGAGGCTGAATCTGGGGGTCGCAGTAGGTTGCGGACCTATGAGGAAATCTGTGACGCACTGATAGAAAAAAAGGTGAAAACCAAAGATCATAACCTTTATCTTATTCTACACGTAAGCACTAGTTTCACTAATCTTCCTATCTTTTATCATCAGGGAAATGAAGAAGTCGAAGGCATCATTTTGGACATATCTCAAACAAAAGAGCTAAAATTAGAATATGATGCCTTTAAAGGAACGAATCATCTTAGGCTACTTAAATTCTATGTTCCTTCTTCCTCTATGGGTTGCAGTAGTGAAGTGAATCTCCCTGGTGGCAAACTGTCCCTTCCTGGAAAGCTGAGCTACCTCCATTGGTATAGATATCCTCTCAAGTCCTTGCCAAATAACTTTTGTGCTGAAAACCTGGCAGAACTAAACCTACCCTACAGTAAGTTTGAGGAACTTGCGCTAGGAAAACAGGTGCTCTTAAAGATCGGGACATCTTTTTGTTTTATTTTTTCTTTGTCCAAATTTTTATCTTTCTAGGAATTCTAGAGTTCAGTATGCTAAATCTTGATCTCTATCTAAACAGGATCTACCAAACTTGAAGTGGGTTGACCTCAGGCGCTCTGAATATCTGTATAAAATTTCAGGACTTTCCAGAGCTATCAATCTCGAGAGTTTGGTTCTTCAGGGCTGTACCCGTTTAACATATCTTGACCAATCTATTCAATATCTCCGAAAGATAAAACACCTGGATCTGGCTGGGTGTGAAAAGCTTACGAGTTTTCCAAAAAATCTTGGTTCGGAATACCTTAAATTTCTCGATCTATCTTATTGCTTCAATATCAGAGATTGTCCAGAGATTTCAGGACAGATGGAAGAATTGGATTTAAGTTGGACTGCAATTGAACATGTCCACCCATCAATTCAGCAGTTGAAATGTCTTAGAGTTCTTCGCCTCAATGGCTGCTCAAATGTCACCAATTTTCCTGTTATCCCCGAGAGTATAGAAGAGCTATACCTAAGTCATACCGCAATAAAAGAATTACCCTCGTCAATCAAGTTTCTCACACTACTTGCGAAATTGGACATTGGTAACTGCTGGAAGCTCTCAAATCTTGCAGACAACATCTATCCTTTGAAATATTTGAAGGAAATGCATTCAAGTGGTACAGCTAAAATTAAGAAGTTCGCAGCTGATCGAAAACAGAATATTAAGAGCATTCCAAGCAATCTGTATAATTTTGCAAGCCTTCATTTCCATGAAGTGAGCAAAACCAAAGAGGAGCTTGCCACAAGGGTCCCTGGAGTTTTTGGTGTCAGCAGAACTAAGGCTTCGCTCACAAAAGACCACACTGGCCTTTCCAGCAAAGTCCCTGATGACCTTGGCTGCTTACTCTCACTAAAGCATCTTATTCTAAAACGGATGGATTTTGAGAGCTTGCCTTCGAGCATTAAACACCTCTCACAACTGCAACTCATAAACTTGAGCAAATGCAAGAGGCTTAAATCCTTACCAGAGCTTCCTCCATCTCTAGAAATACTGGATGCAGATAACTGCACATCATTGGAAAGCTTGTTCAGTAGCATCAATTTCAAGTACCTCAATCTTGAAAATTGTCGACAATTGGATCAAAAGACACACAGAGACATCATGGAAAATGCTCAATCAATTATTCAGTGTATGGCAAGGAAGGTATAACCAGGTTATCAGTACTAGTTCTGTATATTTATGTTGCTTTCTTTATCTCCTTCTCAGATTTTTTTCTTCTTTTTTATGGTGCAGTCTCGCGAGGAAGCATATCCGGTTCAGTTTCTTTTCCCAGGAAGCGAAATGCCACCACTATCATACAATCATACTAATGTCGGATCTTCGGTAACCATGCAGTGGCCATCAGATTGGAGCAAGTTCAATGGTATTGTCTTTTGTATGTTATTTGGACCAGAACAGTGCTCAACGCGCCTTAAAAAAATCAAAGAAGCTGCGTCTCCGACGATTCTTAGTTTTGGTTGCAAATGCTGCATTAAAGCCAATAAAGGCCGTGAATGGGAACTGAACTTTGGTCAACTTAATTTAGCTAAATCTGACCATGTGTTGACATGGTACGATCCCTGCAGAGAAACATTTGAAGAAGGCTCTGATGATGAAATAGAATGGTTCAAGAAATATTCTGGTCGTACGGTTTCATTTGAATTTCATGTTGAGACCCTCCTTTGCTTCTCAAGCCAATGTACTGTGAAAAAATGTGGGATTCTTCTACTTCAGAATGACACTCAACTGCGACTAGAATGACACCAAGATTGACAAAGTAAAATCTTCTTGCCAAAAGCCTCTCCTCATTTACAAAGTAATATCTTAATCATTCCTCATATGCACCTTGTTTTCTTCAAAACAATCTGATTTTCTTTTGTGCTCTTCTCAGCTGGGGAATAGGAGATTGATTTTACCTCAATTGAAGTCACCGGTAAGATATTTTACAACTTGATTCTTTTCTATACAATCGATGATATTTACTTATTATAATTATGAATCTCATATCTATACTACGATTTGCTCTTAAAAAAACCTTGTCAAATCCAGATGCATAAAAGTTGAGTGTAATTAACTACGATGAAGAGTACACATTTTTTTGTTAAAATTACTTGCAAATTTTATAACATTAAGAGCGTCAAATTATATATTTTAAAAGACAGAAAAACTTGATAAATCTATAGAATAGTAACTATTTTTATTTTATAGTTTTATAAATTTTGAAATGTAATTGTTCTTAGACTTAAACTATTATAAATGATATTAAACTTAATCTTTATAAATATAATATTTAGTCAAGATTGATCAAGTAAAAATTGAAATTGATAATACTCAAATATGACGAAGATGGAAAGTGATATTCACAATAAAAGTCCTAATAAAATTTTAACTAAAAATTTACAAGAATAAATTATATATAAGAAATGAAGAGTGTTAAATTTTATATTAAAAAATAACTTTAACTAATTTTTTTACTTATAATTTTTCATTTGGAAGTGACATTATTAAAATTAGTTCAGACTTAAAACTATTACAAATATCAATCAAGTTGTTTCGTATGCTTATGTTTGATAGCTTATTACATTCATATGCTTTAGCTGTTATAAACGGGACAGATCTTCTGTTCTCATAAATTAATTCCTACTCTGATCTATTAAATTTATATATATATATATATATATTTATGTAGAACCTATACAAATATGTGAATAAAATTGAATGAGAAAAGAATGGAACACTTTTACGTAACAGAAGATTTCATGTGATTATTATCAGAGGATCACAACAGGAAACCTTAGATGATAAGATTTCCAAATAATTGTAACGTACCCATTACCTTAGATTAA
>JAOTAY010000003.1:4458963-4477574 GCA_025629805.1 Erythroxylum baracoense | reverse complement strand
TATATTACTTACAAAAGAATCTTGGTACCTTTTGACCAGATATATAATGCTCACACAAATAAAACCAAACTCTTTTGGTTTATTAATAAATACTTTCATTACAAAACTGTAACTGAAGAAGATAAAGTTACATGTAAAATACACTTGCTTTCTAGGGCACTATATTTACATAAGTCCAACAATACTCATGTGACTCTAATCCAATTATTACATTGTTATGACTGAGTGCCTAAATTGTTCCGTATCTATTGTGGATACCGGGCTCATTTATACTGTCCTTATCCGTTAAGGATACATGACTCATTTTACATAGTGAGCTTTTCGCTCTTAATCACATTTGGAGCTTTAAGCTCGTTTTCAGTGGCTACTCAAGTCACAACTCTCATTATCTGATCATGCATTCATGTATGGAATGCATCTCTCACAATCAATCCATCATGTCAAGAAGCATTTAGTTCATCACATTCACATACAAGTAGCACTTCAATATCACATTCATACATCAAGTCTCAAACCTTCATTGTCCAGCATTAACATAATCAAATCACATTCGTATCATCATTCAAAACATATTCTAAAGCAAACAATTAATTGCGTGAAACTATCTAGGTTACTCATCGATTGCTCCCGAAGCTATTGCCTCAAAGTTTCGGCAACGTCTAGATGTTAATGTTCCAATTGCTCCTCTATATCAAACAATATGCAATTACACATGTCATAATTTTGCACAATTGTATAAGTACTCACTTATGCACATTTATGTATATGGAATATGTACAACACATGTTCACGACAATCCCGGTTTTCTTTCCACTACTCTCGTCACATAATCATTCATATTTCAAAATTCACATAAGTATAATTTGTAATTAAGGTTTACACCTCCACAAAACAATTTGAATCTAATTTCATAACTCATTTGATCATTCCAAATTTCTCTAAACACAAACTTTTGGGTCAACTTTACATGATAATTATGACTAGGAAAATGAATTAACTTGACAAAACTTTCTTCTATACAAATGTTCCCCATTGTCTTAAGCTTCTAATGACTCTAAGATAATTCGATTTGGTTTAGTATTCCAAAAGTTATAGTCCAAATAATTCAAATTGTTCTTTAACTATAGCAGTATTCTGTATCATTCAAGTCAGATTCTAGAATTTTAAAGATAGAATTAAAATTCGACTTCTTTTGAACAATTGTAGCCTAAGTCTCTAGTTTACTCTAAATCAAGAATCATTCCACTTGGATAATTGAAAAACAAGTTATGTCTAAAATACCGAAGCTTGTTCAGTGAAAATACTCCAGTTATGAAATTCCAAAACTCCTCATCAATTTCGTCCCAAATTCATCAATCATTCTCCTCCAAATGATTTCAGAAGATCATAATTTTTGTTGGAGATGTGGAACAATGTGTTTCAAATTTGTTGGTTTAAATCCAATTTAGCTCAACACATTCTTAAACAAATTAAAAACCATAATTAAGACCAAATATCAAAAACATCGCATATTCATGCATCCTCTTCATTTCTGCGTTTTCGTCTTTCATTTTTCTGCACTTTTTAATTTTTTTGTACATTCCCCATTTTCATTTCACCATTTCAACTCCAATTTAGCATAATCATCCACATACAAACAAAAATACCAGAATAAAACTCGAACATTAAAACAAAAAATTAATGTATGTTCTTTACGTTTTCTGCACGTTCATTTTTCTGCATATTTATTCCCTACACATTCTTCATTTTTCTTCACAAAATTTTGTTTTAAATCACTTTCCCATATCAGAACATGATTTTACACCTCTTCGTTAACTCTAAACCCATTTTAAAATATCTCTAAAAACACTCAAAATAGAACATAATCTTATACACTTTTATAAGAAATTTTTTCTGCATTTCTTCATTTTTCTGCTACACCCAGTACTCAACTTCAAGTCAAATTGTGAAACTCTTAAAGACAAAATTTGAATTCAATTTCTGCATGGGAAATGTAGCCATATGTCTCTAGTTTAATCCAAATTAAGAATAATCTTATTTAGATAACTAAAGAACAAGTTATGGCTAAAACAAAGAAGCATAATCAGTGGACATGTTACTGCTACATTTTCCAACATTCATCTTCCAATTTTCTAGATTTTACACTTAACACCACTTGTACAAAGATCACCTTTTCTACTTCATTTACTCTTCATTCTCAACTCCATTTCAAATCAATATCATTCATAAGCAATTCGTGATCTATATTTGATCATTAACCAAAAACAAAACATGTGCATATACTATTTGTTATCAATTTTCTGCACTCATCCTAACACCATTATGATGATCATTCTACCTCTAAAACATCTCTAAAACAATTTATGAATTATTACTCATCATACATATACAAAAGCAAGACATTTACATCAACTATTCATCTCTCACGTTCATCATACATAAAACATCATTTTATGCCATTTAACCTCTAACTATCATCATAAAAGCTTCATTTAACAATACCCATGAAGATTAACAAGTTATTTACTTGATTTTGCTCCAAATCTTCAAAAGCAATACTTAGCCCTGGCTCCCAAGCATCACACGAACAATATCATGAAAGTTGGAAGATTTAGGTTTCCTTGTGGTAATGAAGAAGATAACATGAAAGAATTAGTAATTGAAAGATGAGAGAGTTGGTTCAACGTTGGAGGAGGTGAGAGTGAATGGAGAAAATGAAAATGGAGGAGAAGAAGAAAGCCACGAAAATAAAAGAGATGAGAGTGAATAAAAAAAAGTGAAAGACCATTTAAAACTAAAGGTAGTCTTTCATCTAGAGAGATTTTTGTTGCTTAACGGGGTGGGGTGACTTTTTGCCACTTGTCATGTAAAGAATCAATCCATAAGTCTTTTAATCAAGCTACCTATTATAACTTAATTACTTAGTCCATTTCACTCCAATTTTTACTCCAATTGTCTCTAACTTTTAATGACATAAGTCATTAAATCCCAAAGTCATATATAAAAATTTCCAATGTCATTTGACATTAATTTCTACTGCTAATTATTAATTATCCTACCACTTGGCATTTTTCCTAATTCAATAATATCTAATAATTTTGGAAATTTTTCCTAATATTCCCCCAAAATTCTAAATGAACAAATACACTCTCCAAATCAATTTTCAATACAAATAAACTACAATTCTTAATAAAATCACATTCCACATATATAAATCAATTATACCCGGAATGTCAATGAATGCATGTACAATCATTTTCATGTGCAAAAATACCTACATTCAGGTGTATGTGTATGTCATATTATGTATGAACATGAAATGCATTTTCTATTCTCTCAATAATCTCTCATATTTACTATTCTAACCTTAATTGCACTTATTCCTAGAGTGATGCATAGGATGCTTAGATAAATTAATTGCACTTGTGCTATCATATAATATGGGGATATGACTAAAGTTTAGACAAAAATCTTAGAGTTGAGGTTTCATCCATAAAATCTAACATAATAGGTGGCGCCTACTATATATTATGCTTTAATTGTTGAAAGTATTGTGCAATTTTGTTACTTGTAAGACTAAGAAACTAAACATCCACTAAGGAATTGACAATAGCCACTTGTGTTTTTCCTGTCAACTTTATCACTTCTATAATCTACATCACAATATCAAACCATGTCATACAAATATATTTTTGGATACCATAGTCCAAAGTCCATGGTTTCAAGAAGATAATGAAAGATCCTCTTGACTACTTAAAGGTGACTCTCTTTAGGATTTGACTGAAAGCGTGCATAAAGACACAAACTAAGCATAATATCTAGTCTTGAACTTGTAAAATATATCAGTGAACCAATCATTCCTCTGTATTTTATCTCATCAGTATCCTTTCCTGCATCATCTTTATTAAGCTTAGATCCTGTATACATTGAAGTTGCCAAAAATTGATATAGTGAAAATCTCCTTTTTTGTTTGTTTAATTTGCAACCTAAGGAAGTAGGATAGCTCCCTTTTCATACTCATCTCAAACTCCCCCTATATTAAAGCTAAAAATTCTTCACAGAAAGATGGGTTAGTACCACCAAATATTATGTCATCAACATATACTTGAACTATGAGAAAATCGTTATCTTTTTTCTTAATAAATAAGTTTTATCTACCTTTCCACTTTCAAAGTTTTTCTTAAGAAAGAAATTACTTAACTAGTATACTATGCTTGAGGAGCTTGTTTTAAACCATATATGACTTCTATTAATTTCATCACATAATCTGGATGGTCTACATTCTCAAAACCTAGAGGCTGCTTAACAAACACTTTTTCATTAGTATATCTATTTAAGAAAGTACTTTTGACATCCATTTGGAATAATTTAAATTTTCCAGAACATACAAAAGCATGTAAAATTTTCATAGACTCTAGTCTAAGAATAGGTGTGTAAGTCTCATCAAAATCAATACCTTCCCTTTGTTTATAGCCTTGAGCTACAACTCTAGCTTTATTTTTTACCAACATATCATTTTTTGTCAAGTTTGTTTCTAATTAAATATCCAATGAGGTCTAATGATTAACTTATCTTCTGGATAGGGTACCAGATTCTAAACCTGGTTTTTGTGAAGCTAGTTTAGTTCATCTTTCATAGTTGCAGTCCAGCTTTCATCAGCAATTGCAACAGTTTTTTATTTTGGTTGTGAAACAAAAGCAACATAATTGTTTTTAAAGGTTTCTTAGACCTTCTGAAGGGTTTCCTAGAATATTCTGAAGTGTATCAAGACCTCTCCATTCTTTTAGTGTACTTCTGCTGTGAGTATTTGGTGTCCTTTGCTTCATAGGTGCCTGTTAAGGCATACTCTCATAAGGAGCCTCCTCTATCTTGATCTCAGAAGGACCTTTTTGATCCTGCAAATCTGAAGGCACTAGTGGTGCAATTTGAGTTTGGGGATTATCTTGAGGAACAAAAGGATGCTCTTCATCATTTGAATCAACAACTATTGTTAAAGGCAGTGTTTCATCAAATACAACTTGTATTAATTCTTCTTCCTCTTGGTTCCTTTGTTGTAAACTATAAATCCTTTGTTAACATTGCTATATCCCAGAAAAATGGCTTCATTAAATCTTGCACCAAATTTTCCAAAGTTGTCCTTATCATTATTCAACATAAAACACTTACATCCAAAAGCTTGAAAGTAGGAAACATTCGACTTTCTTCCTTTCCATAACTCACGAGGAGTCTTTTTGAGAATAAGTCTTATAAGGCACCTATTTAGAATGTAACAAGCAATAGACACAACTTCTGCCAAGTATTTATAAGGTAGACCACCTTTACACAGCATAGTCTTAGCCATATCAGCAAGAGTCCTGTTCTTTCTTTCAACAACCCCATTCTGCTGAGGAGTCCTTGGATATGATATATTATGAGTTATACCATTATCATCACAAAAATCCTTAAATTTTTTCTTATCAAATTCTCCTCTATGGTCACTCCGAATTAAAGTAATGCAATATCCTTTTTCAATATGAATTTTCCTGCAAAACTTCTCAAAGACTTCAAAAGCGTCATCCTTATTTGGTAGGAAATAAACGTACGTGAATTTGGAGTAATCATCTATTATAATAAAACCATAATGTTTACCTCTAAAACTCTAAGTTCTAGTAGGACCAAACAAATTCATATGTATATGATCAAGTGGTTGGTTAGTAGATACAACATTTTTGGGTGGAAAGCTTCTCTTAACTTGTTTTCCTTTTATGCAGGATTCACAAACCTGATTATTCTCAAAAATTAAATTAGTTAATCCTCTTACTATTCCATTATTAGATATTTTTGACAAAATGCTCATGCTAGAATGCTCGAATCTTTTGTGCCAAATTAATGAGTTCTTTTCTAGAGAAACAAAGCATTTAACCTTTTAAGAAAATATGTCTTCTAGTTGAGCACAATATATATTATGATTTCTAGGACCAAAAAATAAAATATTATCATTATAATTTTCAATTATTTCATAATGAGATGCATAGAAAGTGACTCTGTATCCTTTACCACATAACTGACTTACACTCAGCAGGTTATGTTTCAAACCATCAACATACAAAACATTTTAAATAGAAGTAGAGTCAGAGGCATCAATTTTATCAACTATAGTGACCTTTTCCTTGTTTTTTCAGCAAAGAAAATGTTACCTCCATCTTTGCTTTGAATATAGTTGAACTGTGATATTTCACCTTTCATATGTCTTGAACAACCATTGTCAACTATCCATTGGCTTGAACAACCATTGTCAACTATCCATTGGTTTTCTCTTTTTATTGTTCTAAAGCATATCTACATAATGTATTATCTCAATTTAGGTACCCAAACTTTCCTAGGTCCTTGCCCGTCAGTAATATGACCTGTTGGTCTCTAAACGTATATTTCAGATAATTTCCTCATTCTACGTATGTTACAAGAGTGACTAATATGTCTATATTTGCAAAGTAGAAGCATAAAATAGATGAATAAGAGTTACTGTTATTTTTGCTATGCATCATATCACTACTATTTTGATTACAGTTATTGCCAGTTTTATGAAAGAAGTTCTTCTACAACTTGATATTATTATTTTTATCATATCCTATTTCTGCCTTATCAAAGACACCTTTACCATTAGCAAGTAATGCATCAAGATTATTCTTTTAGTCGACAAAATTAGCTAAGTCCTTTTGTAGATATATGATTCTTCCAACAAATTTTACTTTTTCATATTCTAGGTGATCACATGCAAATTCTAGTTTAACAACCTTTTCTTCTAATTGTTTTACATTTTTAGAACCTTTATAATCATTCTCAAGCAATGAATTTTCTAACTGAGTTACTTTTTCTTCCAAAAATTTCTTTTCAGATACGTTTTGCTCATAGTCATTTTCAATCTTATTAGGAGACATATTCTTTGACAATAGGCTCTTATTCTCTGATTCTAATGATCTAGTTTATTCTCTGATTCTAATGATCTAGTTTTATTTTTCAAAGATGCTTCATTGTTTTTAGACTTCTAAACCTCTTTAACATACGACATAGTTAATTTGTTATACTGAACATACAGTTCATGATATGCATCTATTAGTTCATCAATTTCAAGATCAGAGTTAGAACTATACACCTCACCCTCTTCTGATCTGGCCATGAGACAAACATTGCTTGCTTCTTTAGGCTCTTCTCTATTAAAATTCTCAAAATCTTCATCAGACCAAGTTACAGTCATAGTTTGCTTTTTAGCTTTTTTGTTTTTTATTTTGTTCTTTTAAAGAAGAAGGGGCCATTCTGGTCTAATATATCTAGGCTTCTTGTAATGATAACATATAATTTGAGTATTCTGTGTACTACTATAGACTTTTAACATGGACCTATTGTTTCCATTTTTCTTATTTCCTTCTCTTTTCTTTATCAGTGTATGTTTATAAAAATGTGCATACTTTTTGACCATAAGATTGAATTCATCATCTCCATCTATCTATAACTCAGTGTCACTTTCATCACTATTAGATGGAGTTGATTCATTAGCAGCATTCAGAGCCATTCCTCTCTATAGGAGGATCTTTCATATCATATAAGCTCTGTCTCATAGATTATCAAGTTTCCTCTTAGTGAATTAAGTGAAATAGTGTCTAGATCCTTTACAATTTCTAGAGCTATCACTTTGGGTCTACATTTCTTTAGCAATGACCTTTTTAAAAGTAAATTCTAGATTTACCCTTCATTATTAGCATTTCTTATTTTTCCCCTTCATGCAACTTAAATTTTTCAAAAAATGTCATCTTCTTCACCCTCTTCTCTTCCCTTATTTCCTCTTCTTTTCTTATTTTTCAGCCACATTTTCTCCATTTTCTTCCCTTTCCATGACTTCAATTGTTTTCCTAAACAACCATAACATGCAATCCAACTATAAACTAGTGTAGGATGATTAAAAATCATAAAAAGCCATAATATAGCAACTGGAAATTTACCTAAGTGTTAGGGAATTTTTGGGTTATTAACCTCCACAACTTCCTCCTAATTTACTGTAAAACAAACATAAAGAGGGAACCTATAAGAGAAGTGTCATATGCAAATGAAAGATGGTACATTAAGACATATACCAATTAGAAAATTTGAGAGAAAATGAAGATGATGAAGTTGTCTCGTCGGTGCTCTCCTATATTTTTTTTCTGATGTTTTGTTTTATATGTTTAATAGTTTATGGGCTGGGCTATTGTTTGTTTTACTTTATGGGCTTTACGATTCTTTTAGGCCAATTCGCAAAGATTATATCTTGGGTTGTTATTAATTCTCTTGCTATCTTCTCAAAAGAAACCACGAGAGTTGGATTCTTGATGATGTCCAAGTGCATCAAAGGGCCATATTTCAGTGAGATAGTGGTGAGGGAATTTGCCTACTTGGTTAAGATTTCCTATCATTGGCAAATTGAAAGGGGGTGGTGGTAGATTGAGTTTCTCACCTTTGCCAACCTTTTTCCAAAAGATAAAGCATGAAACTAACAAGAGGTAGAAAAGCAATGGATTAGAAAGTTTTAGTACTTCTAGTTCCTGCCATATTAACTTTATCATTACTAAGGAAGTGGAAGCAATCCCAAAGTTCAGCTATCATTCGCGCTCCAAAAAGGTTAGTTTAACTCACCTTTCTTTTGCTGACGATCTTCTACTTTTTTGTGGAGTAAAGTTGGATTCCATCTGAACCTTTATCAGAGCACTGAAGCGATTCACCAATATATTGCGTTTAGAGGTCAACTTCCACAAAAGCCATTTCATTCTATACCAAGGAGCTCTCCACTTAGAAGAGTCTACAACTAAGGCCACTAGTATGGTTATGTAGTCCCTCCCCCTTATTGAAAAAATTTAGAAAAGATTACATTATTGGGTTAACAAATTCCTCTCATATGCTAGAAAACTTCAACTCCTAAAGACAATTCTCAAATCTCTCCACACATATTAGAGCTCCCATTTCTTTTTATCCAGGAATGTAATTAAAATGGTGGAGTGATTATTCAGAAATTTTTTATGGAACCACTCAAATGGCACTAGAGGGATTGCTAAGGTTAAATGGGCTGATTTATGTGTTCCAAAGGCAGAAGGTAGCTTAAATATCACCCCATTAAACCTCACAAACCATGCCTTTATCCTCAAGCGGTTATGGTAGATCCTAGAGGACAAACAATTAGTATGGATGTTGGCTTCATTTATACTTCCTTAAAGGAAGGAGCATTTGGGAAATCAGAGTGCGTACTTCTCAGTCCTACTTTCTAAACCAGTTGGTCCTCCTCAAGAACTCAGTTCAATATGATGTTGTCTGCAAAGTTGGGAATGGGGATAGAACCTCCTTTTGGTTTGACAATTGGACAAGACATGGTTCCATTTTTTAACTCCAAAATTATAATCTAAGCCTTTTACCAGTTCCGACCACCATTAAGTTGAGCTTCTCCATCAGGGGGATTCTTGGAATTTCCCAGATTATCTCTAACACTTAAAGCCCTATTATTTCCCTTCAAATTTCTCTGATTTATTCTTTTGGAAGAATCAGCTTATAAACCAGTTGAAAAGCAAATACATAGTCGAGCTTCTTCCAATAAGGTTGCATCGGGTAGCCTAGAGCAGCATTGTCTGACATAGAAACCTCCCTCTAAAAGTCTCCTTCCTCCTTCGGCTGACCATGAAGAATAAGCTTAGTACTGCCCATCAGCTTTCCTATGTCAATATTAATATATCCTATCCACTATGTTTAACACATGCTGAATCAAGAGACCACCTTTTCTTTTTGTGCCCCGCTGCTACTTTGGTTTGGGAGTAGGTTAAGTCATATTATGGATGGAATATTTCTGAGAATTCACTAAATAGTATCATCCATTTGTTGATAGCTCATTTATCTATACCAAGAGCTGAAGAGGAACCTTTACCATTGTAATGCGTATGACAGTTCAAGCCATATGGAAGGAAAGAAACACAAGAAGGTTTACGACCATTAACAAAATAGGGGAAATGCTAATTGAGGAAGTTATATGAGGAGTCAGGGAATTGGTATTACTGCAGCACCATTCTCTACCTAGTTAACAAAAAATCATCCGAATGCCTAGCAATGTTCTTTTATTTTTGTATCTGATTTGGTAGTTATGTTCAGTTGTGTTGTGCATTAAGAGTAATCCTTTGGACATCATTGTTTCTATAACTTTATTTTTCTTTCATTAATTCAAATTTTCTATTTTCAAAGAAAAACATATCCATAAAATGTTTGTTTTACTTTTTCAATTTTGTTTATATCATATTCCTAACAGATGAAGATCTTTTAATTTAAGGGAATGATTATGTAGCCCGTTGTTCATTGACATCCATAAACCACAAACCATATAATAATATAAATTCAATTATATTTTTTATTATCTACGCGACAACAAATCATTTTCCTTAATTTAATTTTGTAACAAGGCTTTTGCATTTTCTTGAATCAATTTAATTTAGTAACGAGGCTTTTGCATTTTATTGAAAATAAGAATTCAAGAGGCTTAGGATTGGATTGGTTGAGAACATGACATGCCACGGCATGAATTATTATTACAAGTAGCATAACGAGGTGAACAATTGAATCATTCTCCGAATGATCTAAGGAGAGAATAGTGATGGGATGAGGCGAAGATGGGTTTTCTCATAAATAGTGATCCCAAATGACTCAGTCATCTCCAATTCCTCTGGAAGATTAGCATCAGGAAATTTCCAATCAAATTAGTACAAGAAATTCACAAGAACAATTTCTACTGAAACCACAACAAAGGACACCCCAGAACAAGCCCTTCTTCCACCACCAAATGAAAGGAATTTGCAGTCCTGACCTTTGAAATCGGCCGGGTCGTTAACAAATCTTTCTGGTATAAACTTTTCTGGGCTGCCCCATATTTCAGGATCCAATTTAATTGCGAATGCGTTGACAAGAATTGTTGTTCCAGGAGGAATAGTGTAGCCTCCCAACTTAACTTTTGCTGATGTTTCTCTAAGAAATAGTAGAGGAAGAACTGGATGCAATCTTAAGGTGTCTTTGATAACCCATTTCAAGTAGGTCATTTTATCAATATCCTCTGCTTCCATATTTGATTTGCTTCTTACGACTCTTATGGCCTCCTGCTGTGCTTTCCTCATTGCATTTTTATCTCTTGCTAGTTCTGCCATTACCCACTATAGTGTGGATGCAATTGTATCAGTTCCTATAGCAAACGTGTCTTGTAAGGTTTGGATCTTGGCATAATAAATGCATTTAAAGGCCAAGGTCATAGAGAGTTAAATGTCTAATCATAGCTCGGAGAGATTAAATAGTTACCTGTAGAATTGCCTTGATATTGTCTCGCATAAGTGTAGGAATTTTTGGGATGCAACTTTGCAACTTAAATCATTCATTTATTCTATCTGATCATGCTTTTATATAGGCTTACAAAATAAACTGAAAATCAAAGCAAATTTTCAACAAAATCAAATATTTTGACCATAATAAAATAGAATAAAATCAAGAAACTATCATATAGAATCTACAAGATTAAAAACAAACTAAGACCTATTCTAAAGGAATTTTAACAATTCTAAAATTTGAATTAATTTCCAACATTCCCTCTCAATTCATATTTTCTGTAACACTTCCCTCCATTTTTAGAATATTCTATGAAGCACTTCTCTTCACCAATTGATGCACTTCTTATCATCTTGTTGATGCCTTTCTCACCAACTTACAATCATTAAAGCACGTCTCTCCAAACACATCTTGATGCACTTTTCACCAACTTTCAAAAAAGAGTTTCTTAATTAAGCAACTCCACCATATTTGCTTGTTCCTTTTTAGATTTGCAATCTTTCTCTTCATGACAAAACTTCTCATAATGGCCATATTGAGGAATATTTCCTTTCTTTTTTTATGATGAAACCTTCGCTTGATAGGCTTCCTCCACCATCTTTTCACTTTCTTGGTCTCCCATTGCCCTTCTTTGCTCTTGAGCTTGTAAACCATTAATCAATCACTCATAGGTCCCTCAAGATCCCTGAGAGCTCTGATACCATGCTGGAATTTTTGGGATACAACTTTGCAACTTAACTCATTCATTTATTCTATCTGATCATACTTTTATATAAGCTTACAAATAAACTGAAAATCAAAGCAAATTTTCAACAAAATCAAATATTTTGACCATAATAAAACAGAATAAAATCAGGAAACTATCCTATAGAATCTGCTAGATTAAAAACAAACTAAGACCTATTCTAAAGGAATTTTAACAATTCTGAAATTTTAATTAATTTCTAACAGTAAGCTCAATACCGAGATTGCCATTCTTTTAAAGTTCAAGGATAATATGGACTACGTCTTTGAAATCCAATTGTTCATCATAATGCTCCATACTATGATCGATCTACAATCACTTGTTCAAGATAAGTATCTATCTCTCTAAATGTTGTTCTCAGCTTTGCAGTTATACCTGTTAGGTTATCCATAAATTCCATGGTAGGAAAGCTATCAGCAAAGCTAGGTTCCAAATTGTAACTGTTGAGTTGAATTGTCTTGTGCAGCCTGAAGTGTTGAAATTGGTGGAGGAACTAGCAATGATAGTGAAAGTTAGAAAGAAGAGGAAGTTGAAAGGAAAACCGAAGGAATTCAATAGTAAATGGAAGCTAAAAATGATGATACTTGGCATTATTCAAGGGTGCATAGATCCAAGGAATGAAGATCAAACTTTGAGGAGTAAAATTGATGCAAAAGGAAGGTGAAGAGAAGATGGAAGCAGATCTAGAAAAATTTTCAGAAATTACAGAATGAAGAGAAACATAGTAGAAGATGAAATGCAGAGTAGGAGTAGTTCAGGGAGATTAATTATTGAAATCAAGTTTTGTTAGAGATAAACAACACACAAGTAGCTGGAGCATCTCAATTTCTTGGCTGACAATCAGATTTGCATGTCAGGATATTGGTTGCTGAAGAATCAAGTAGCTTTTGAAGAAATCAAATACTATTCATGCTGTTATAAGTTTTAGTTTTTTCCAATGTTAGTTTCAGTTATGCTAAAAACAAAGTAAGTTGCTTTTGTGTCTTGCCAAATTAGGAAATGTTTGTACTAGTCTAGCATTATTCATCAGATTAAGCTTTTATCCTTCAGTTCAGTTTTTAGAATTGTATCAGAATGTGTTGGAGCAAAATATAAAGCTCCTCAGGTTTTCATTTCGTGTGTGTATGAAGAATTAAAAAAAACATCAATACAAAAACTTTAGTTCTTTTCATTTGTACTTTCATAGTTTTTCATCCAAAAGCAAAGTAAATTTCATAGAGTGACCAGTTGAAGTAGCATAACATACAAAACAGAAAGTTTGCAATTATACAGAAGTTGAGTTTTTCTTTCGAATTCTTGTTTCCTTGAGAGTTATATCTACACTTCCCACTTACATCAAATCAGCAACCAAAATACTTATAACCAAGACACTACACTTTCACATCTCTAGATAAACATGTAAGAAATTTTCTAAAGTTTCTTGTCAACAGTAATTTTATGTTGAAGCTGGAGTGAACAATACTAGTGGTGTTTGACGAAAGTCTTTAACTAGGTCCTTTGTTCGACAGGTTCTACAATGAAGGTGTTGTCTTCAATAGTTGAAGGGACATCTTCAAGAGTGGTATCAGAGCATCAAGGTTCACCTAGACTGGACCAAACTAAGCCATGACAGGTATGAATCTAACAATGATGAACTTGCAAAATGTACAGGAAAACATATCGGTGCTAACTGGAGACAACTACAAGGCCTGGGCTATTCGAGTTGAGGATAGCCTAAGGATCAATGACTGTTGGAGTGCAATCATTGAAGGAGTAGCAGAGGAACATGGAGCCACGACGTAGGCAGATCTGACAAGACTGAATCAAGACAAGGATAGAGATTTTCGAGCCCTAGTTTTCTTGAGATCGGTGGTAAGTGAATCCATATTACTGAGGCATGCAAGTTGTAGGAGTGCTAAAGAACTATGGGATACACTCAAAATATAGTATGTTGGATCAACTAAAACATTAAGACTGAAGAAACAAGCAATCTTGAGAAGCTTTGAAAATTTTTCAATGAAGGATGAAAGAGTGTGTCAACAGCAAATACTCGATTTCTAAACTTAGTGCAGCAGC
Source organism: Erythroxylum baracoense (assembly GCA_025629805.1). NCBI lineage: Eukaryota > Viridiplantae > Streptophyta > Magnoliopsida > Malpighiales > Erythroxylaceae > Erythroxylum > Erythroxylum baracoense. The sequence continues at coordinate 4,463,422 of JAOTAY010000003.1, read as the reverse complement.
TGAAGGAGTTCGGGGAGAGCACAAGCACAGAGAGGTTGGTAGATAAATTCTTAAGTAGATTGCCATTAAGGTTGGAGGCAAGTGTAGCACCAGTGGAGTGGCAATTCTCAAATGATCCGGAATCAGTTACTCTGGAGCAAGTGTTCAATGTTCTAGAAATGCATGAGGAAATACATGGCCATAGAAGAGAAGGGGAAGAGTTTGCACTAAAGGCTGAAAGGTTTAGGACACCATAAAACCCTCCAAGCTACACACAAAACTAGAGTTCATCTGATTCAAAACTTGTACAAGTTCAAAACCATCCACCTAATCAGCTTCACAACCATCAAATTCCTCATCCGATTAATACCTACACTCAAAACGAGCCTTATCCAAACTTTTTGTATCCTTAAACACAATATTCTTCACAAATACCATACCAAAACTTCCATAGGCCAAACCAATACCCTGGACACAAAGATACCCGATTACAAGGAGGAACAAGGATGACTAGATTGGGAATGTTTGGAAATTGCAGGTTTTGTGGAAGGAATAATCATGCTGCTGAAGATTGCTTTTGGAATAATAATGCTGAGTGCATTTTTTGCAGGAAAAGGGGGCATACTAGTCGGGTTTGCTATGAGAAATGGATGAAGGAGCAACAAAATCCTCAAAGTTCACTCTTTGGCAAGCCACCACCAATACATCCTCTCCAAAGATCAAACAACTTACCAAATATGATGCCATCTCAATCACAACCTTACCAACATACTTCTGAATCTCAAGTACACCAAGCTCATTTTGCTGGAAAACCATAAATCCATCAACCAACCCTACTAACTCCATTTCCAATTCCTCAACAGCATGTGTTTCAACCTCAATTACCACATCCTTCCTTTAACCCTCAACATTATGTCTATTATCCTCAAATGACTCAGCCAAATTCATCTCAATCAAGTGTAATGTATCAGACTCATTCTCAAACTACTCAAACACCAATGCCAAGTCCATCAAGCCAACATTCTCAAAGTATTAATCCGATGAATAACTCCTTATCATATTCCAAACCAGAAACTCATTTTACTCCTCAAAATAACTTACCAAACATGTCTAACACCCTACCTGGACCTTCACAAACCCAAAATCAATCCAAGAAAGCCATAACCGAAGAGAGTGTTTTTGCAGCAGAGGTTTGTCAAAGTCTGAAAATGGAATCCACTGATAATGTGTGTCAATCTGAAGTATTGAATGAGAAGACATGTGAATGGCTGATAGATAGTGGTTGTTCCAACCACATGACAAAGAAGAAGGAAGCTTTTATAGAAAAGGAAGATGGAGTTAATGCTGTAGTTAAAATAGGCAATGGGGAGATCTTACCAATTACTTGGAAGGGGGCTGTGAAGTTAGGAACAAAGGCTGGAAACACTGTCCTTGAAGAGGTATATTATATACCTGAGCTTGATCAAAACCTTATAAGTGTTGGCCAGCTTTTGGAGAAGAAATATAAAGTGCATTTTGAGGATGGAATGTGTAAGATCTTTAATGCAGAAAGTGAGTTAATTCATAGTATTCCAATGGTGAACAGAATTTTCAAGTTGAAGATGGATGAAGTTGAAGGAGCATTTGCTGCTATGTCAATGAATGAGCTAACCCAATTGTGGCATAGGAGGTATGGGCATGCAAGCCTTGATTACATAATTGAAATGCAGAAGAAAGAGTTAGTTTCTGGGTTACCTCCATTGAGCTCAAAATTGAAGAGTGTGTGTGAATCTTGTGCAAAAGGGAAGAGCCATGTCTTACCTTATCCAACAAGTGATTGGAGAGCAACCGAAAGGCTACAATTAGTGCACACTGATGTGTGTGGACCAATGAACACTCTATCAGCTGGAGGGAGTAGATATTATGTTGAGTTTATTGATGATGCATCAAGATACTCTTGGATTTACTTTATGAAAACTAAGGATCAAGTATTCGGATTATTCAAGGTATGGAGAGCTGAAGCTGAAAGTCAATGTGGGAATAAGGTGAGATGTTTGAGAAGTGATAGGGGAGGAGAATATGTCTCAAATGAGCTTAAGAAGTACCTTGAAAATGAAGGGATATTCCATCAATTTTTTGTTGCTTATTCACCACAGCAGAATGGAGTATTAGAGAGGAAGAATAGGAGCATTGTGGAGATGGCTAGATCAATGATGATTGGGATGAATGTGCCAAGGAAGTTTTGGACTGAGGCATGCTACACAACAGTGTATTTACAGAATCGATTGAATACTAGGGCATTGAATGGAAAGACTCCATTTGAAGTTTGGTTTGGAGTGAGACCAAAAGTGCAACGCTTAAGAGTTTTCGGGTGCATAGCCTATATGCACATTCCTGAAGCTAGAAGAACTAAGTTAGATGAGAAGGCAATTAAGGGGGTGATGATGGGATATAGTGGAGACTCAAAAGGGTATCGGGTTTACAATCCAGAAACAGGGAAGATTATGGTGTTTAGAGATGTAAAATTTAGTGAAAATGAGAAATGGAATTGGGATGAGCTGAATGATGGAAGATCAGGGAGAGTTGGTGTTGAATTTCAATTAACAGGTCCAAATGTAGATGAGACAGCAAGAGAAGTTGCAGATGATGACAATAATCAGACCACTGCAGAAGGAGTAGGATCACAGGAGGAGACACATCAGTCCAGTCCATCAAGCTCCAATGATGCTGGAAGTGATGGTCTTGAGGAGGAGCTTTTACCAAGCACTGAAAATGAAGAAATCAATTCAGATTCTCAAGAAGGCTCATCAAGCTCCAACAGTGCTCACAAGACAAGGGACTTGGCATCAATTTATAGAGAAACTAACCCCATTTTTGATTTCAGGTACAGGGCTGAAAATGAAGGAGAATCCGATGAAGCATTAACGGTTGAAGAATCTGCCTTGGTAGTTGGTTCAGAACCAAAGACATTCAAGCAAGCAATCAAGCAAGGAGTATGGAGGAGTTCTATGGATGAAGAAATGAAGGCAATTGAAGACAATGGAACTTGGCTGTTGGTGGATTTACCAAGTCCGGAAACCAAAGTTGTGGATTCAAAGTGGATATTCAAAGAGAAACTGAATCCGGATGGCTCAACCAACAAATACAAGGCAAGGCTAGTTGTGAGAGGATATAAGCAAGAGTATGGGGTAGACTATACAGAAACCTATGCTCCAGTTGCAAGGTTAGATACGGTAAGGATGTTGTTAGCACTAGCAGCAAACAATGGGTGGAAAGTGCACCAAATGGATGTTAAGAGTGCCTTCTTGAATGGGATGCTAGATGAGGAAGTTTATTTAAAACAACCAGAAGGTTATGTGAAGGAGGGGCAAGAGCATAAGGTGTACAAATTGATAAAGGCCTTGTATGGTTTGAAGCAAGCTCCTAGAGCTTGGTATTCAAGAATCAACAACTACTTGTTGCAAAATGGTTTTAAAAGAAGCAAGAGTGAAGCAACATTATATGTTAAAACATATGCTGAAGGGAAATTGATTTGTTCATTATATGTTGATGATTTGTTGCTTATTGGGACTGAGTACAAGCTAGTGAGTGAGTTTAAGGACTCAATGAAATCAGAATTTCAAATGACTGATTTGGGGGAGATGAGATACTTCTTGGGTTTGGAAATTCAACAAAAGGAGGATGGCATTTTCATTCACCAAAGGAAGTATGCTGAGGAATTGATTGACAAATTCGGTTTAAAGGACAGCAGTGGCATGACAACACCAATGGAACATCAACTGAAGTTAGAGGCAACAAAACCAGGTGAACAATTTGATGAAACCTATTATAGAAGCATGATTGGTTCATTAATGTATTTAAGTGCATCAAGACCCGACATTGCATGTGCTGTCAACATATTAGCTGCTTTCAATCATAATCCTTCAAGATATCATGCTTTGTATGCTAGAAGAGTGTTGAGATATATAAAACATTCGGTTGATCATGGTATATGGTATGAAAGAAGGAAAAATGTGGAGTTATATGTGTTTAGTGGCGCAAGCTATGCTGGAAATGAAGATTGCAAAAGTAGGAGTGGATATTGTTGTAGTTTGGGGACTGGTATCTTTGCATGGAGTTCAAGGAAGCAAAAGGTGGTGGCACAATCCACGGCTGAGGCAGAGTATGTGGCTGTTAACATGGCAGCAAAGCAAACACAATGGATGAAGAAAATTCTGATGGATGTTGATGAATTGCAAGGGAAATGTGTGACTATATACTGTGATTCAAGTGCAGCAATTGCAATGGCTGAAAACCCTTCTGATCACATGAGAACTAAGCATATGAGAGTGAAGTATCATTATGTTAGAGAATTGATTGAAGAAAAGGAGATTAAGATGGCTTTCTGTCGATCCAACTTTCAACTTGCTGATATGTTCACCAAGGCATTACCAAGATGGAAGTTTGATTCACTTAAGAAGATGATTGGTGTGCAGGCTCCACAAGACAAAGGAGGAGCTGT
>JAOTAY010000003.1:4438357-4453474 GCA_025629805.1 Erythroxylum baracoense | reverse complement strand
TATCTTATACACTTATGACATACTTTTTATATTAATTATTGTATTATGACATGTTTGGGAATTGCAATTAAATAATAAATTGTCTGCACTTATGAAATTCTTGTGATACATAAAAAATTATTAAAATTAATGATATATTAAAATTTAAGAATGATTAAATAAATCAAATTTATAAATAATATTGAATAGTTATTAAATAAATAAGATTTAAAAAATAATATTTAAATTGGAAAATTATTAAATTAAATTTATTTTCGAAAAAAATAAATACAAGAAGAAAATGGTATTCTGCGACGTTCTGCTAACACATTCCGTGACATTTTAAAATGTCGAGGATTCGACGAAATGTGACTTTTCACGACATTTTTTAGAACGACGCGAAATATCAAAGATTCCATGACGTTTCCTGAAATGTTGCATAATGTGGCTTTTCACGATGTTATAAGAAAATGTCGCGAAATCTGGCTTTATGCGACGTTTGCTGAAACGTTTGGGTTTTATAAACGACATCGAATGTTGAAATATTCCACGACGTTTTACATAAAACATCACACAACCCTTTTTCCTACAACACAATCTGCGACATTTTTTAATTGGATTCTGTGACGTTTTAGGATATTCTGCGGCATTTTATAAACGTCGCAGACTGCCTTGTATTCTTGTAGTGAGGATTTCAAAAATTTTAATATAAAATTTTTAGAATAAAATTAATCAGATCTAAATATGGTTTTCAAAGATTATATTTCAATTTCAAAATTCAAGAACAATAATAATCAAACAATTGTTATTCAAATTATAGAATTAAAGTATTATTGTTGGGAAATTACGTTGGGATACCACGCATAGTGATTACAAAATTTTTTATTTGATTTTTCCAAAGTCAAGGTCACTTAAGTTTTATAAAATTATTAACATATAAATTATAATACAACATGAATCATAATTTGTATCTTATTATGAATGTTGATCTTTTTCTTGTCGCATCCCTCAAATCGTTTTCGAATTGCCTCATCTTAACCACTATAAATGCGTAAGTGTCTGGTCTCCAACAGTATCCATAAAACGAGTTGAGAGAACTATGCAATTGTTATATAGAGGGTTAAGAAAGGATTGCTAGCTCCCTTAGAGCTTAATCCTATTTATAATAGTTTTGAACATTTTAATAATGTAATTGAAATTAAATTCTAATTTCAATTGTTTGAAATTACAAATAATTCTAATTAAATACCAATTATATCCAAGTAAGATCCATCATCTCATATTGAACATTATTTATTAAATATCACATATTTAATCATAAAGTTTCTTAAAATTTACAATCTAGTTCAACTTGAATAAAAAAAATTACTCTCTTCAACTCATTCTTTATATATGACATATTAGGTTCCCAAATATGTTGGCAATAGATATAAACTATAACCCTAGATCATATTTAGGATTAGATAAATTAAACTCCTTTAATTTATATTTAATTCTCTAATTAAAAAATTTATATCCATAAATCAAGATTGGCGTCTAGCAACACATTATAACTACCCAAATATTTAGGAATGCCAAATATATTAACTGAAGTGGAAAACTCTTAAGAATTAATTTCACTAATTTAATCTCCTATATATGACTAAAGGGAAATGATTGGACAGTTGTCTTACTAAAATTAACAGTTGGATTCTAAGATTAACTCGAATAATAAACTAAATCTAACTTTCGTATTCGACAAGTTATCATTCGAATTAATAATGGAAACCTGAATACTAATTGCCACATAAGTTAATATATTTCTAATTCTTAACCGAAGCATCTATAATTTCTCGTTCCATATTAAGCTTCTTCTCTTGATCCTTCATTTATTACTAAAATGATGCAAAGTTTGATCATGCTATTACATCCATTCAGTTCAGAAACTATAACAAGCATAAGACAACAACATAGTCCCTCAATCATGCATATTTGACTAAAAATAGCCATATTAATCCTTAAGAAAACAAGATTAGCACATCACGGAAATCATAAGATTCATCATCTTTAAAACCTCAATCTCATATTTATCAGTATAAGAGAAGTATTTAAGCAATAAACTAATTAAATAACCAAATAAACGATTAAAAGATAACAGAGTATCAGTCAGTTAAGCTAATAAGGTAGTAAGTTCGGTTAATAATAGAAAAATAAACATAAGGAAATAATGTAACAAATGAAGAACAAAACCAGCAAACAAAGATTGGACGAGGGAGTTGCAGTCAAGGTTTTAAAAAATAGAACGGACCAGCCAGTCTGACCAGAAAAAGTTTGAATCGGTTAGTGGTCCGGTTCGGTTTTACCTAATAACCTCTATGTATTAAAACCGGCCGGTTCATCAGTGAACTGGCCAGTTTTTTGTTGAGCCTGTCTAACTGGTCTATCACTGTACAAAACTCCAGATATACCAGAAGGTCACGTCCAAGTTTCATTTCATCGAAGGCTCGAGCTTCTCCTCTCCTCTTCACTGGCTTCTCTTCACCATCTTCTGATCTTCTCTTCACCATCTCTCATTACCTCCATAGATGTAAAAATCGAGCTCTTCTCTTCAAACTTCATATTTCATTTCATCAAACCCTCTCCTCCCCATTTCACTATCTTCTATTCACCATCTCACACCACCTCTATTTCGTTGCAGACTTCTTAACTCGCTCGATCTGAATAAACTAAGGATTTCACAAATTTACCGATATCTTGAAAAAAAGGAAGGGTGCTTGTCTTATGAAGTCAATGAGGGAGAAATAGTTAAAAAGATGCACAAAGGCTGAATCAAAGGTAAGATCTATCTTCTTCCTTCTTTATTTCAGTTTAATTCTAACAACCTCTCCTTATATTTTCTTTACTCTTCTGCCAAGGATCTGGAATTTCTCAAGAGCTAACTACTTTAGTATATCCATGCTCTTTCTTGCCTTCCCTGGTTTTTTGGAATCAAACAAATTAACGCTAACTAAATTCATTATTTGTTAAAGCAAAATATCCCTTAAACTAATATCTTTATGTCTTTTTCTCTTCACATTTCATCTGCTCTCCCCTGTAGCCAAATCAACATGAGTTTGGTTATAAAATAGTGTATGACTTATACTATCACTAATCCTAGAAGAGGTCATGGTAAGTTTCTCTTCCTTGATATGGTAGGAATTCAATAGTTGGAGCGATTTAAACTAAATCAACTATGCAACTTTTGTATGTGACAACGAATCCCAAGCTTTAAAACAATACCGTTGGTAAACCAAGCAAAAAGTTTTTTCAGATGCATAAAACTGAGAACCACTGTTTTCGGACTGAGGCTATTCTAAGTTCAGTTGCATGTAGTTTTTTTGTTTTTTTTGCTTACAGTTTTCAATTTATTGTATTTTATTTCTTAGTGACAAATTTGGTCCTAGTTAACGCAGCAAAGGCTGGGACTTGGGATAAATTATTAGTTAGTAGAGAGAACACGAATACATATCAATTCTTATCCTGCTGAATTGAAAATCAATGGTCCTAGCATTGTATTCTCAAAAGATATAATTATATTGCACTTCAGGAATTATCCGCTTTTGTGTATACTTTGGGTGATGGTAGCGTTTTGGATTGATTTGGAAGCTTCCTGTTTTTGGCTGGACAACAAGCTAATGAAACTGTTTAGGACCAGCAATCAACCCTTAATTTTACCAGGTTTCTCATCGATCTAACATTTTCATTAGTTCATACTCTTTTTGTGCTTACTTTGAACTCTACTCTACAGCTTGGTAGTTATTTTTAGGGCAAGACTTGTTTTTTATAGGGTTGGTGTTAAGTCTTGGAATTGAGTTGGTGTAACAAATGAAGTATGACATTTGAAAAAAAAAGAGAGACTTGTACAACAATCTTGTCTTTTTCTGGGAATTGTTTCCTATTCCTTACTTTTCATTTATTGGTGTTTTGTTTCTTCTAATAATCTTAGACTATAGTGTATTTTGATCACTTTTTCTTGGTTTTGTTTCCTTTTTCATTAATTGCCTTTGTAATTTTTAGGATCATGGATTTGTTTGAATGTTCAGTGAATAGTACTTGAGGCATTGTCATTCGAATTGTTTACTTCATTTTATGCCTTCTTCTCTATTACAGAAGGTTGGTGAACTTGCAAAGTAAGCTTGGATCGTTAACTGAATATCTATTTAGGCATATCCATGACAAGGTTGTTACTATATTGAGATAACTCAGTTCTCGGGAAGTATTAGTTTGTACTCATCTCCTAAAATGAGTGACGAACATTCATTTTTCTTGTGGTTTTACTGATGCTTGATCTATCAAGTACCTTTTTCTGTGTTTTAATAATCAATGGGCCATTTTATTCTTGATAGATTGCTAAAGTATACCCAATCCATACACATGTCTTGCTAAATCCTTGATTCTATGAGATCATTTGACAACCTTATCAAGCTTAATGTCCTTAGATTAAGTAAAAACAGGTTCTCAGGGTTTATTCTTAATGACCTATTGAAAGGAGATTCTTTTCCTTTGGCCGAGCTCGACTTGAGTGCTAATAATCTCTCAGGTGGTGGTTCAATTTTTGCTTTAGCTATTCTTTCTCTACATAGTATCCTAGTTGTTTTGAATTTATTCTCATTTAGTAGCATAAATTAGTTCTGTAATTTGGTTTAGCATGTCACTTAACATTATAACATCCTCTTTTAGGGCCTGTAAGTATGGTCATGTCAATAACTCTATGTCTTCTTAACTTGTTTTCAAATGGACTTCCTTTGTTGACTAAAAGTTGTGTTGTGCTTGATCTATCAAACAATCAATTTAAAGGAAATATAACCAAAATTTCCAAGTGCAAAAATATTGAATATCTTATTCTCAACCAAAACCAACTGACAGGGCCAATTAGTTTTAAGTAACAATTAGAAATACTTGGTTTAAGTTTTCTGTAATATTTAAAACTCTATTTCATATCAATTTCTGTAATATTTAGCACTCTATTTTAGATCAATTTCTGGTTTTGATAGTTAGGTTATGTATTCTTTCAGCTATTTAATTTGTTGATCTAAAACACCAAAATTGAAAACTAGCAATATTTCGGTTAAGCTATTTGAAGTGGAGCAATTGTTGGAGCAAAGTTTAATAAGTAACATCTGTTGGTCTTTTATGTATCCATTCTGGTCTTCTTTATTACAATTGATAATGAGAATTATTTAAGTTGTACACTTTTTCCCTGACAATAGTATACCGAATTATTATTTTTGTACTTTTTAGGTTAAATCATAATGGAGAATATGGAATCGTCCTCTACTCGTGGTAAATCCAACCCAGCATGGAATTATTTTTCTTCTTCTCAAGGATCTAATAGGAATATCCAATATAACTGTATGTTTTGTGATAGAATATTTAAAGGGGGAGGAATTTTTAGAATGAAAGAACATCGTGCTGGTGTTAAGGGAAATATTGCTTCTTGGAAAAAAGTGTCACTTGATGTATATAATATGATTGGAAAATATTTGCAGCAACAAGTGAAAAAGAAAAAGGAAAATAAAGAGGCTTGTAATATATCTTTTAGAGATGACGAAACACCACAAGTATTAGATAAAAGAAAAATAAAAGCTACTATTGACATATATTCTTATTTTTCTTTAAGAACTACTTCTGGTTCTTAAACTAGTCTAAAAAGTTTTATGGTTGATAAGGATGTTATTTTGTGATGTAAAAGAGCATGGGCTAGATGGTTCTATCATTCATGTATTCCTTTAAATGCTTTAAATTCACCATATTTTCAAGAAGCAATTGATGCTACAATAGCAATAGGTCCAGGGTTTAAGGTGCCATCTTATTATGAGTTGTGTGTGCCTTTTCTTCAAGATTTAGAAAATGAATGTCAATTAATTGTGGATACATATAAATCTAGTTGGGAATCAATAGGATGCACTATTATGGCATATGGGTGGACTGATCAAAGACAAAGAACCTTGATTAATTTCTTGGTTTATTGTAATATTAGAACAACTTTTATCAAGTTTGTTGATGCTTCTGACCTAGTCAAAAAGTGCTAATGCTTTATCTGAATTATTCTCTGAAATTGTCGAGTGGGTTAGACCAAAGAATGTTATGTATTTGGTTACGGATAATGCAGCTGTATCAGCTGGGTATTTATTACAATCAAAGTATGGGCATATTTTTTGGTCTTCATGCACTGATCATTGTATAAATCTTATCTTAAAAGATATTGGTGGTATGGATCATATTTCTAGTCTTGCTTCATGCGCATATAAGATCACAATTTTTGTGTATAATCATGTCACATTTTTGTCTTGGCTAAGAAAGCAAGAAGATTGAGTTGAGATCATGCGCCCACTACTACTAGGTTTGCAACTATATTTATTACTTTGAAAAGTGTTTATGAACATAAGCAACTACTTCAAATTTTGGTGACAAGTAAATACTTTTCAAGTCATAAATTATTAAAAAGAGAAAAAGGAAAAGAAATTTGTGCTATTATTCTAGATAATAAATTTTGGGATGCTTACTTGATCATTATGAAGATTGTGGCTCTATTTATAAGGCTGTTAAGGATTGATGACTCAGATAAGAAGCCATCTTTGGGGTATATATATAATGGTATGTATAGAACCCACAAAACAATTATAAATCTTTTTAAAGGGAAGGAGAAATTGTATAAGCCTTATATAGATATTATTCATCGACGATGGGATAAGCATCTTACTCAAAGGATCCACTTATCAGCTTATTTTCTCAATCCTTATTACTTATATAGTGGAGAAGCATGTACAATTAATATTATGGGCGGTTTGTTTGATGTGATTGAATGCAAAGGTGTTTTCTTTATTGAAGAGCAATCATAAGCGATAAATGAAATTAAATTATATCGTGAAGGTTTAGAGAGTTTTGCTAGATCATCAGCAAAGAAATAACTTATGATGAAAAAATGAAGCCAGGTAAGTTTTATACTTTAAATTCATTATTTACTTATTAATAATATATATTTTATCATAATTTTTAATTTAAAATACAGATGAGTGGTGAAGATTATTCGGTGACAGTGCTCCAACATTGAGAAAACTCACTAATAGGTTACTCAGTCAAACAGCTTTTACATTAAGTTGTGAACGTAATTTGAGTATTTTTTAACGTATTCATACAAAGAAACGAAATCGTTTGGAACATCCAAGCTTAATCACCTTGTTTACGTTACTTATAATTTGAGAATGAAGAACAGGTATTTATAGTTTTGTTTTTATTTCAATAATTTTATTTTTATTATTGACTTTATAATTTCTCTATTATATAATCAGAGAACTTAGTAAAAAAAGAACATATGATCCAGTTGATATCGATTATATTGAACATATTGATTTTTGGATCGAAAAAGAAGAATCATCGCCTGATCTTAATTATAATGAATTTGAAAAGACGATTTATGAAGAAAATGCATTTGTCACAACGAATGAATTAAGAACAACTATTGATGGTCAGTTCATATCTTATTTTGATCATATTTAAGTTAAAATTTTACTGTATTATAAGTTTACAATTAAGAATAATTTCATGCATTACTAATTTGTAATTTATTTTAATGCAGGAGAAGAAGTTGATGCAAATACTTTGGATGAAAGCGTAGTTTACGAATCTTTAAATAGCGTTGGAGAATTTAGAGCTTTTGACGATGATGAGACGCAACCTCCTTCAGCAATATAATTTTGATTTTTATTGTTATTATAAGTTTTATATTAGACTCATATTTATTTATTATTAGTTCATTATATAATAATAGACATTGGTGTATCTTTTATTTCGATAAAATATTTCATTTTTACTTATTCTTATAAGTTTTACTTCTTATTTATTATATACTAGTTTTATAGCGGTTCACTACCGGTTAAACCTCTAAACCTTAAACATTTCCGATGTCCAGTTTGGTTTTTAAAACATTGGTTATCAATTTAAAATTCAAACGAAACCTCTTTTCATTATCCTTATTTTATTTTATTTTTTATATTCCATCAACATAAATACATCACATTATTTATTTTCATTAAACCTAATATCTCTTATTCAAACAACTAATGTGATTTAATATACTTAAATGATAAAACCAAAATATATGGGCCACATAATGACATTATCTAACATTAGTTTGTAATTTAGTTTTGTAATTTATTTATGGTGAAAACATTGTAACGTCAAGTTAGCTGTGCTAATTAATTCAATAATTATTCAATTTTCAACAAAAACAAATACATACGTTCTAATGTGGTGCTGGTTAAGTACTTGAATTCGTGTTTTAATTTCAACAAGACAATCCACCCAAATCCTACTAATAAGACAATATAACCAACAACTTGTGTTTTGGCAGTTTGCTTAAAAGCTTTCATAGCTTAAAAGGGTGCTAAAATTTTTTATTCTTGCTCAAATATCGAGACTTTAAAAATTTTAACATGTCGAGTAAAATAATTCGACTAAACTAGCGAAGGTCTTCATGCATGTGACTATGTGAGTTGAATACATATATTTCGGTTTCACGAATTTAAATGAAAGATGCATAAATATATTATATAGAGAGAATAATTTATTTTCCAAATTTAAAAGGATAGTTCTCTAATGCAAATCTTTTAAAGGATGAATACATATAATTTATCTTGATATAGTAAGATCACGACTTCTGACCAAATAAACAAAGTTTTATTAATAAATCTACCATCTAATATTATTTTTGCTAGTTCAAAGTTTATGTTTAACAATTTTGATGATAATTTATAATATTTTAAAATTTAAATTAGATTTATTTTCTTATATAGGCAATGGTATAATTCTTAAAAGGCTTCCTTTTTTGCAGGAACCTTCTTTATGAACTTACCTAATTAGAAATGGCTCCATGACATCGGGAAGAATCTTAATAATTCGAATAATTAGCTCCGGAAGCCTTGACAGAATGTTTCTCTTAACGTCTGAATATCGAAGATTTCAGTAAAGATGATATCGAAGATTAAGCAATGACTAGTTGAAAAAAATGTCTATTTAAGGAAGAGTCACTGCATTTGCGAAATATAGAGACTTGCAAAATACGTTAACAAATCAATATTCTTGAAAATTATATCACACTCATTGTACCTTAGAAAGTTAAATCACTCTATTGAGAGAGAGTGTGTTAAATCCTTTATACTTTTCTTGTTGTGAGCTTGTAAAGGTTTGTTAAGCACTACGAGTATGGAAGGTTGAAGAACTTTGAAACATATATATTTATGAGCTTTGAGAGGCTCGTGAAAATGTATTACTTAGATTTTATAGTAAAATACTCAAGTTAAATACTTGAAAAATGGACACAAGTTTCGTTATAAGCCGAATCATTATAAATCGACTGTGTCACTATCTCTCTTTTAACGTTTAAATTTCAACATTATAGTGTTTGTGTTTTCAACTCGCAAGAGGCTCCTTCTGTTTTATATCGCAAGAGGTTCCTTTCGTTTTTTAAACAATTAACAAGCTCCTTTCATTTTGAGCATTAACAGACTCCTATCGATTAATAAGTTCTTTTCTTTTTGTAAGTTAGCAAGCTCTTGCCAATTAACAGGATCCTTTTGCTTTCAATATTAACAGAATCTTTTTAAAAGTTAATAGGACCATTATATTTATAGACTTATTTTGTTTATAAGGATATTTTCAATTTGAAAGTACCCTGTAAATTTTTTTTACACACAATTCACCCCGAGTGTGTTTGTTTTATCAATTTTATGATTTAATATAATTTTTATTATACCACAACTTCCCGAATATATTTTATATAACATTTGAGTACCTAATTAATCGGTAAAGAGGGAACTCGTAATTTGGTCATGTATTTAGATCTCTTTACTATTTTTTATATAGTAAAAAATTTTATTTTACTCTTTACTTATAAATTAAATTAATTAATAATATTTTTTAATTATCAGTTTATGAAGTAATGTAAACAACATAATTCTTTTTAAAAAAATTCGGTATAACATTTTAAAGAAAATATGACGTTTTGCACGTATATTTGAAATAATTTTATAAGCTCATTAATTAAAAATAACATAATGACTTGTTTTTCTTTTCTCTTTGTAATATCGTATTAATTCTTACTAAAATATATACATTAAACATATCTTTTGATTAATTGAATTGTGATTGATTTTTCTCCATTAATAAATTGGAGTATTAGACGGTTTTTATATTTTCAACTTTACAATTTTGTTTGCTTAATAAACATCATTGATGATTGTGAAATAATATACATGTACTATTTCAGAACCCAAGATATTTCGTTTAGATTTAATAATTCTAAGAATGAAAAATGAGTTGTCCAAATTCATTTACCTCAAATTCCTTGCGGAAATTAGAGTTTTAAATTATACGCTCTTAAAAATTAATGGAAGAAGAAAGAAAACTGGTGAAAAGTCTAATACAAAATAAATAATAATAATTTTCAAACCAATATAAAAATATTAAAAAGATAATAAAAAATTAGTTAAACTTAAATGTTAATTTTATTGTAAAAAATTCATGTTCAATATTTTTTAAATGTATATTAATTATTTAAATTTCAAAAGTATGTAATAATATATTTTGAATAACATATTTCATGAACTAATAAATTAAAATTAAATAACGATTTTAACTTAAAAATAATTGGTGATAGATATCAATAAAATATATAATCAAACCTCCACTAAGAAGTCCTTGAAGAGACTATGTATTCAAGCCCACATTTTAAAATGTGACAAATAGGAGTGACCTAATTGGTTTCAACTCTTCACTTAAAGCTTTCATTTGTTGGAGGTCTTAAGTTCAAGTCACTACAAAGGGGAGAGTGGGGGAATTTTTCCTGTTGGTGATCATCTAAGCCCCCTGGACATGCTCCTTAGTCGGATCAATTGCGAACATTTCGTTTCTACCAGCAGTTTGGGAGTTGGAACTATTACGGAACCTAAGGTTGATGGGAACCTGATATTAAGCAGGGCCAGTGATCAATCAGCAACTGACCAATCAATATGTGATAATTTCTTATGCACAGAAGTTTACAAGCTACGTAGAAATATGAGGGATTTGAGGTTCTAGATTTACCTCCTTTAGGACTCTTGGAGTAGGGTCTTAAGAGCTTAGGAGCTTAGGAGACTCTTTAGAAAAGCCGCAACTCATTTCATTCCCATATCTCTCTAACCTTTGTCTACATGTTCAAGCAAGCAAGACATTTATTATTTTAAAACGTTATTATTGCACATTTGAGTGTTCGCATATGACAATGAGTTAGCCTTGTGCACTTTGTTTTTGGTCTAACTAGCTTGATTTTTTAAATCATTTTTTGTTATTCCAACGCCAGCTATCATATTTAATTTGCATATAGAACATTTTCTTAGCCATGTGCACTCTGTTTTAGTTATTAATTGACTTGGTTTTTTAATCCTTTTTTGTTATTGTAATGCCAGCTATCATGAAGATAGAAAATTCATATATAATAAATAAAAATTACTTAGTCACGTTAGTAGTTGCCCTCTGTTTTAGTTATTAATTGACTTCGTTTTTTAATCCTTTTTTGTTATTGTAATGCCAGCTATCATGAAGATAGAAAATTCATATATAATAAATAAAAAGTACTTAGTCACGTTAGTAGTTGCCTCTGTTTTAGTTATTAATTGACTTGGTTTTTTAATAACTTTTTGTTATTGTAATGCCAGCTATCGTGAAGATATAAAATTCATATGTAATAAATATAAATTACTTAGTCACGTTAGTAGTTGCACTCCGTTTTAGCTATTAATTAACGAGATCTTTTGTATAACATTTTAAAATTTAAATTAAATTTATTTTTTATAAATAATTGTATTTTTTAAAAAAGGAAATAAAATTATTGGAAAATTTATTTTCTTTCTTATAGGAACCTTCTTAATAAACTTTTCTTTTTAACATCTGGGAGGATCTTACCTTTTCGAGCAATTAGCTCAGGAAATTTTTGTTCTAGTAAAGATGATATTGAAAATCTAAAATCAACTCAGAGTTAAGATGAAGCAACAACTAGTTGAAGAAATTGACTATTTAAAGAAGAGCAACATCACTTGTAAAGGAACGAGCATACACAAACTTTCGAAATATTTGAGCATCATCTATTTTCTTAAGAGTCATATCATCCTCGTTGTGCCTTAGAAAGTGAAATCACTCTATCAGAAAAGAAATTGTTATTTGAGAATTTATTTTTGACTTTATATTTTATTTTTTTGTGAGTTTTTAAAAGCTTATTATACACTTCGAGTATGAAAAGTCGGACAACCTTAAAAAATATGTACTTGTGAGCTTTAAGAGGCTCGTCAAATTTAATACTCGGATTCATATAATGAAATACTCAAGTTGGATACTTTGGGTTATAAGTAGAACCAGTATAAATCGAGTGTGTCTTTCTTCTCTCTCTCTCTTTAACTTTTAAATTTTCCTCATTATATTGTTTGTGTGTTCATTTTAACAAGATGCTCCTTCACTTTTATAATAGAGTCCTTCTGTTTTCAACTTGCAAAAGGTTCTTTTCAATTTTAACAAGTACCTTCTATTTTAAATTGTTTTAACAAGATTTATTATTTAATAGGCTCCAATTTATTGTCTATCAGCTCCCGTCGTTTAATAAGGTTCTATCGTTTGACTAACTCCTACTGTTTTCAATTTTAACAAACCCTTATTTTTATACGAATTGAAATTAACTTGCAAAATTTTTCAAGTCACACACAATTCACTCCTCTCTTGCGTATACTTTATCAAATACATATCTTTCCTTATGATTAGTTAAACCAAATCACGTTATCTAATTAACCTTATTGCTTAACAATATTAGATATAATCTAAAATTTAATTAAACAATAACTCAAAAAAACAAACCAACAAAATAAGATAATACAACAGCTGTGGATGTATTTAATGTACTTAAGATAATACAACATCTGTGGATATATTTAATCTAGTTAAACGCTATTGGTAAAAGTTAATAAAAATTTATAATCCAGCAAATTAAAAATGCTTAGTTGCTACATAGATTAAAGTAATTGAATTTGAATATTTACATATTCAATATTTAATATAGTAGTTGATTATTTCAATCAATAAAATACTCGTGTGCCTTAAAACAATCATAAAAGCAAAGCACAGAAGAACAATTAAGATGATAACAACGCCCAAAAGAAAACACTATGCATTAAAACCCAGTTATCTCACTTTTACAAGGTTCAAAGGTTTCAACACCATTCAATCAAGATAAAGAAAATTAACCACTAAAGGTCATAACTGCTACTAACTTATACTGAAGAGAAAATAACATTAATACCTACTAGAAAGAAGAAAAGAAAAGTTTTGTGAGAAGCTGAAAAATAGAGATGAAAAACTGGATGTCCTTCCTCTCTCACTTAGATCCTTTTTATAGCCAATTTACCCCCTGTTTTGTTGATGTTAGAATTTTCTTGTTGCAATTCTTTGGCTCCAAGATATCATAACTCCCCCAATTATCTTCTAAACTTAGTTAAGATCATACTTAAACAAATCCCGAAATGTTTAAACAAATATTCAAAATCTAAAATTTTTTATTACTACTGAGCGTGTTCAAGCCTAGTCATCAGAAATATTGTTGTTAAATTTGTTTATTACTTTATATGCAACTTATTTTGTGAAATTTTTTTCTTTTAGCTTTAGATCGGCTAAAAATCATTGGAATACAAAAGATAAATTTTGAATACAACTTCAATAATCACATAACTAAGGTTCAATGATTATCTTTAATAGCCTTATCAAATTCTCTCACACTTATCTTTTGATAGTCATAGAGTAAATCATTGTTAAAACCAAACAACAAAACAAAACCAACATAGTTTCATCAATCCATTTCTCATGAAATGAAAGAGTATGTATCTCTTAAATTTTAGGTCACTCAAGATTGAAGCAAGAACATACAACATAATTAAACTTCACAATGAAATATACATAGTGATTAAGTAAGACAATCTCATTATGATGCATGTATGAAGTTTTGGTATTTTTCTCACATTTATCAGTCATAGCACTCGTGTGTTTAATGGTACGGTCTTTGTTCTGCCATATGCTTACTTTTACACCAAATCTTTATTAGTTAGAGTATACATATGCATAAATCAAAATGACTTTATTTTATGTTGCAATGGAGTTGAGGCTAAAGGTGAGGATTAAAAAATAAGAAGGAAAAAAAATATAAATATTAGCAAGGTGTATGAATATATGTAAGAATCAAACTTATAAGTTGTAAACACGATATTTAATTCACTTAGGAATGCTTAATTACTTTATGTCAAGACAGGTGATATGTAATTTTTGTTTTGTTAGTTTTAAGTAAAGGCCTTCTTAACAAAATAGGTGATGATCAATCATTACTTTTCATATCCAAAACATAAAAACCTGTAGAAAATATTAATTTATTATGTACTTGAATAAGGATATCTTCAACTAATCCATTAGAATATGTATTAGGTTGATCAACTAATTAAATCACTACACCAGTTTTTTTCAATAGTCTAAGATTTAGGGCAAAATAGATAGAATATAGCATAATATTAATGGATGCTCCTAAATCTATTATGGCCTTTTCAATTCTAATACCACCTATCATCATTGTTTCGAATTTCGTACTGTACCGGCCGGTACTGGACGGTACCGTACCGGCTGAAAAACGGTACCGGAATTTAATTTTGGGTACCGGATTCAAATACCGGTCGGTACCGGCCAATACCGGTCGGTACCGGCGGTACCGGCCGGTATTGTAAATACCGGTCAAATACCGGGTGATACCGGAAATTTTAAAAAGTATAGGGACTAAGTTGCAAATTTTTTAAATTTTAAATTAAAAAAATAATTTTAAATTAAAAAAATAAAAAAATATATTAAAAATTTTTAAACTTCCCCCCTGCGTCTATTCTCTCGCCTCTTTTTTCAATTTTTTTTTAATTTGTTGTTTTTTTAACTTTTATTATTATTTTTTATTTTTAAAATAAAATAAATATTTTATTACTAATAATAATTATAAATTAAATAAAAATAAAATAAATTTATTTTAATATTTGATATAATATTTATTAATAAAGTATTAATAAAAATATTTAA
>JAOTAY010000003.1:4423093-4438257 GCA_025629805.1 Erythroxylum baracoense | reverse complement strand
ACTTAGTTAAAAGTTTAGAAAAACTTAAAAATTGCTTTCAGAATTTCTGATGTACATTTAGGTCTTTGAAGAGGAAACTAATTTATGGTCATGAAGATGTCTGGAGCTTCGCAGATGCTATATAAAGGCGTGATTAGAAGTACAAATTGGTGATAATTAGCTTCTTGCCAGTTTCAGAGATTGACTTTGCCTAGGCCTACTTGACTACCAACGTTGGCTTGGTATGTTATTGTTCCGCACTACTTCAAATGAAATCCTGTGTGTCATTTTCCCTGCTCTAATCTTGTACCATTTTATCTCAACCTTCCATTTATACGGACCCTTACTTTTTGGCTCCTTCGTTGAAATCGAGAATGTGTTCCATGAATGTTACCTGTTGGATGGGCTTTAACTAAAGTATAATTGAAAATTTTTCAAAACTCTTAAAGGCATATAATTTTTAAATTTAAATTTGATTCATTATAAAAATTTTAAATTTAATACGACTCATAAATTTATAATTTAAAATTTTATATAAATATAATTACATTATACTGATATTAATTTATATTTTAACATATAAAATCACGAAAAATTTAAATAAGACTTTACAATTTAGAGAATCTCAAATGCATCTTATTTTTCATATTTTACTAAATCCCTCTTTTTTCTCGATAACAATTTTTTCAGATGTTTAAAATATTATATTGTATCCTCCGATAATAGTATTATAGAACCATGGAACAGGGGACAGTTACAAACAAGAATGTAGAAATCACTATAATAAAAATAAAGGAGTTGAGGGGATAACATCCGAAAACAAAAGCTTAAACAGTGAATAACGATGAGCTGAAAAAAGAGATTTCTCATAGTTACCCGGAAGACTGATTGTTAGATCTGGTTCATTGTGAATCTTAATCTCATCACAAAATGTCAAGGAAAGCCATATGTATTCATGAACTTTATCCAGTGCTTAGATTATCCCCTTACTATATTCGACATTATCCAATTATACAATTGATGATGTTGATGTTGAAATTTGGATAGTAATCAACAATATAAATTAAAAATATCAACATATCCCACCCAGCCAACTAAAACAAGATTTTATTATTTTGAAACATGTATAAATAATAAGATTAGAGGAATACCTCTTAATAAAGGTATTAAAAATTGACTAAAAATAGGGATACTAATGGGCTGACTCGTGGGTTAAATTTAGGTGTTTTTAATGGATTGACCCATGGGCTAAGTTCGGATCCAAACCGACCCAAAGTTTAACTATTCTAATTAAAATGATATCATTTTATTTAGAATAGTTGAGTTTCAAGTAGACTTAGGCTTGAACAACTCAGATCCAAACTTAATTAAAAAAAGATGTTATTTATACTTTTAATTAAATTTTTTTTAAAAAAAATTTAGCTGAGCTAGCCCATATATCAACTCATTGCAATTCCTAATTAAAAACTATGAATTCTCAATAAATTGTTGTAATATAAGAATAAACTATAAAGAATACAATAATTATGCTAAAATATATTTTATGGTAAGTTATGAGCCTAATGTATAGGCTTACGTAAGATTGACTGGGCCAAGGACTTGTAGTATAATTAGCGATATAATATCCATCTCATAAATGATCAAACATTACATGTATATTGATTGTGATATATTTGTGTGCATTTGATAAAAAACAAAACTAAATATCACTGGATAAATGCACTTATCATTCTTTATTCTTATAATACAGTTTAGGTAAGTACTAGTGTTAATTTCACAAGGGTTACAATTACTAGTACTAATAATCTTTTTATTTTATATTCTAATAGAATAAATGGTTAATTTAAAAGAAAAGATTATCGAACTAATATATTCTTTAGTTAATTAGATTTTTCTTGATTCGATGATTGATCTCAATTTATTAGATATGCACTTATCCTTAAATTGATAGATTAAAATATCTTTCTAATCAAAATCTTAAGAATGCCTTAATTTTATTATGTGAATTCATATGATAGATTTGATTCTAACCTGTAAGATTTATGAGGTCCTAACTTTAGAATTATATGCAAATCTTATTATTCACATCATTTTCTATTTATAAATATGTTTTTTTAATCATTTTATATGATATTCAAAATTGAATAAAAACATTAGCATATTTTAATTCGATCACAATAAGTCATTATGAATAAATCATAATAAAATCCGAGTCTTCATTAAATTAAGTAATTAATCTAAAAAAATAATTTTAAAGTTCATCTCATTTAGATCTCTATCTCAATTTCATTCATGTTAAAATAAAAGAAACTAATAACAATCAATAAAAAACAAGATAAAAGAAAGAATTATCATAGATTTTGAAATTATATTTGTTAAATCTTGATGAAATCTTAAATTTTGTCTCCCTCCTTTCTTTTCCTTGATACTCTAATTTGACTCTTAATTACTTCTCTTCGGTCTCTTCTTATGGCTCTCCACTGATTCTACATGTCTCTCTCCTTTTAACTCGAATAAAATCAAAAAATTTGACTAAGATAAGTCCATATTAGTCTCCTATTGGTCAATTACTTCACAAAGACAACTTTCTTCTATAAACAAACATGACCAATACGAGCGAAGCACAATTTTGTGTTTGTCCCATATTTCTTCTAACCTTTCTTTACATAAAATTTTTGCCAACACGGGTCTCTAACACAATTCGTGTTGCCGCCATGTTATTTTAGTAGCTCTTTTGTCGAGCATCTAAGAGTTCATCGTAGGAAGACAGGTATGAAGAGCATGAACACATATCTATATTTGGGTCGTGTTCCTGTTTTGTGACTGGGGTGGCAAAGGTTAGGTTAGACTTTGGCAAGGAAAATAGGGTCTTAAGAAATAGGGCTATATCAGGCCTAAAAGTTCAAGCCTGAGCTTGACTCGAACTTAGTCTAAAGTTCGATCAAACGATGTTGAGCTCATTAACTTCTAACTGGCTGGATTGAGACTGGGCTTTAATGTCATGCCTACATATGGCAAGCTCTCCAAGAGCCATGATGGACCAAGGACTAACATTGGACAGAACACATGCTCTTCATCACTTTTAGCTTAAATAGATAGCAATTTTAGGAAAAATATATCAATCGCATCAATCAAGATTTTCTATTATTCATTCAACTACAAAATTCGCTAAATGGTTAGGCAATTAGTTGTTTATATTAAGTCATAAATTAATTCAATTCAATAAATGATTCTTCAAACTTTAACTTAATCTACAAAATTTAACCTAATAGGTAATATAACTATATATGAGAAAGAAGATGTCTCAACTTTCTTATGTTTTTATACCCCTTATTAATAGAAAAACAAAACACTAACTTTACATTAACAATGAAGCATTTAGAAGATTGTTTCAAAAGTTACATAATTTTTTAATATAAGAGTAAATACCTTGTTATGAATACTTTCAATTATTCAATTAGATCATTGTTTCAAATGACTACTCGTACCATTCTTTAATGTCAACTTTTTTTTACGCAATTTGAAGTCAGCAAAATGAATTTTTTTAATGTTCACTTATTCAACACATTTTTTTTTTGTTGAACATTGAAATGCTTAAAAATAATTCATTTCTAAGTTAATTATTTGTCCAAATTATACATTAAGTATTATGATGCAAAGGATCCCTTTTTAAAGTAAAAAAATTAAAATTAATTTAATCATCAATATCAACTAAATTTATAATGAATTATTTTATGAATATTTTTCCATAATTGATCTATTTTATTTTTAATTGGTGCTTCGCAGTCAAATCAAAGATTTTACGGATCTACTGCATCCTTCGGATTTTTCGGAAGAAAAACAGCAACATTTGTCGAGCTCTAATGAATATGAGGTCGTAAGTCTCCGTCAATGGGAAATGAGAGATGCTCGGGATAATGTTTCCCAAAGCTGACAATGACTTCAATTACAAACCGACAAAGACCATAAGATAAAGAAAAACTTGGTCAGTCTGTTTGTTGAGTAGAACGTCACAGCCATGATGTAATTAAGGGACACTTTTTAGCTATATAAATACTTTATATGTATAATATAACTTTGAACTTTAAACATGTACTCAAAAGTTACCTAGGGTTCTTTCCGCTCTTCGATGGTAGCAAGGTCATACGATCCAGATGCCCTTTTGTCGTAAGGCTACTAATTATTTATTCATTTAATTAAGAAAATAAAAAATAATTATTTTTATAGTTTATGTATATTTTGTGAAAATTGATAAACCTTTGATCCACTCCACCGTAAGAAAAATCTAGGACTAACTAGCTAAAAAGTATTAAAAAAAATTTTATTTTAGTATTTTTATTTTTAAATAAATATTTAAATTTTAAAAAGTAATCTTCATTAATATTTATTAATATGAATGATGAAGCAACATAAAAACTAACTTTTTGAAAAATTACATAACATTTTATCTTTATCAGCATAATTTTTTAGTCTCCTATAATGAATAAATTAGTTGTTATATATTCGAAATGTGATCACTTGTGCGATGATAAAATTTACGTAAGGAAAAACGTCATGTAATCTTTTTAAATATCAGTTTAACACTGAAAGAAAAATTAAAAATTAAAACTTTATAATATATTATCCAAAGATCAATCATAAAAAAAAAAGAATCAAAAGTTAAGTGAAGTCCAGATACTTGTTTATGGTGCTTTGATATCAAATTAAGTTAGAAGAAAATAACTCGTACTTTAATATAAGTTATAATTTTTGAAATATAAGAGAATTATATATTTAAAAATAATTAAGTAAGATTGAATTAATAATTTTTACTTATTCCTCAATATATGTTACACGCTCAATTTTAAGTGAATTAAAAATTGAACTAATATTTTATATAATTTTAATAAAAATATAAGAGCTATTTATATGACCATTAAAATTTATAAAAACTAAATTATATTAACAAATAATTGATAATATATAAGAAAATTATAATCAACAATGATCATTAAAGTTTTTTTTAAATAAAAGAACAATGATCATAAAAATTACTAAAATAATGACGGTCACGCAATTAGTTCTTTTATAGAATGTCACATGCACTTACAATCTTAATTACTAATTTTGCTAATAAGGTGGATTAGATCAAGTGTTCTTTTATGTGCTGGTTTAATCCTCGTTTACTAACTAAAAAGGTTGAAGAATCTTGAACAACAAGAACTAAAACTTCATTTTCCCCAGGTGAAGAATCAACGACAGGACATTTTTGAATGGAGAACTATTTAATTACTTGCATTCATAAAATTGTATAATCGGAATGTACTCTGCCTTCAATCCATTGACATTTTGTAAACATCAACTATTCCAATTTTAATAATATACTAACTATAATATCAATGTATTTTTTAATCAATTAAAACATTAAAATTAGATACTATTATTCTATTACTAAGCTATCAATTACTTGGGCCAGCCCCTCTTAACTTATTTTAAGTTTAATTTTACTTCATTAGATAACAATTACATATTAGATAAAACTTAAAGATTAATTATTCTTAAATAAATTTATTTATTTTAATCTCTCATATAATATTTATTAAAAAATAATTAATAAAATTATTTTTTAATACTAAAATAAATAATATAATATTAAGTTTTATTCATAAATTATTATTTATTTTAAATATATTTTGATTATTAAATAAAAATTTATTAGAAATTTATATATTTTGAAGACATTTTAAATTTAATTATATTTATTAAATTAAATTTATTTAATTTAAATACAAAAATTAAATAAAATTATTAAGTAAAACTAAATTATTCATAATTCTTACTAATAAATATAATATTAGATTAAATTAAATTATTAATACTTTTTATTAAAATTAATATATATATATATATATATATTAAATAATTAAATAATATATTTAATTGACTAAATTATAAAAAAATAAAAACATTTTTTATGGTTTTATAATTATTAAAAATTCAAACAAATTGATATTTTTACTAAATTTAATAAAAATAAGCATACTTCGCTTTTTTGTGGGTAAATTCTCAGTTTGTTATAAAATTTTTTTTTATGTCTGTGATGTGTGCTAAAAATAAGTGAGTGTTCTTAGGTGTAGGACACCCCGCCAATGGTGATGGTGGGATAGGAGGGCGTGTGCACCACCCCGTCATGGGGATGGTGAGGTGTCCAACCCGTCATTTTGAATGGCGGGGTGGCGCCTAACTGTCCACCCCGCCATTACAAATGGTTGGGTGACCCCACCTAAGTGTCCACCCTGTCATTTACAATGGCGGGGTAGACTCAGAAATGTTTTTTAAACTATTTTTTAATTTAATTTAAAGTTTAGTTTAAGGTTTTATTTTTTTTAGAGTTTAATTTTGCTTAAAGTTGCCGTTTTTTTAACATAAAAAGTTTTTTATTTCAGGGTTTAGTTTAATTTTCTCTCACGTCACGGACAAAAAAGATATAAGAACATGGAAAATGAAATTCTGCCACTTTACGCAGCTTATTCACTCTTCATTCCTAGTTAAAATTTAATTTAACTTTTATCATTTTTATTTTAATTTTATTCAAAAAATTAAAAATAAAAGACAAAAATAAAATCGTGACACAATTTTTTAAAAACATTTAAATTTAAACTCTAAATTTAATTATATTACCATTATTTTAATAAAAAATTAAATTAAATTTTAACTAGGAACGATGAGTGAATGAGCCACGTAAAATTTTTAAGCAAAAATGTCGTTTAATTCAGAATGAAATAGAGTAATATTAGATTGACAATTTGTGATCTTCTTTTCGATATCTTTTACTACTTTTCATAAATAACTACAGTATGTTGCAGTATATACCTGTCACTTTTATGGATTGCATCTGACATCTGTCTCTTTCATTACTGTCATTTGAAAATTGACCGGTGAATTTTGGATTAGAATATATGGTATAGTTATATTAGAGATTAATACATCCGCTATTTACGGGTAAATTCTTAGTTTATTATTAAAAAAATATTCTGTCCATGACGTGAGAGAGAATAAAATTAAACCTTGAAATAAAAAAATTTTATACTACAAAAAACGATAACCCTAAGTAAAATTAAACTCTAAAAAAAATAAAACTTTAAATTAAATTAAAAAATAGTTTAAAAATAATTTTTAAAATAACGGGGTGGACACCTAAGCGAGGTTATCCCGCCATTTGTAATGACGGAGTGGACACCTCGCCATTCCCTATGACGAGGTAGTGCACACGTTCTCCTACTTTGTTATCACTATTGACGGGATGTCTTATACCTAAAAATACCTACTTATTTTTAGCGTACATTAAGGAGGATAATTTTTTTTTATAACATACGGAGAATTTACCCATTTTTTGTTGATTATGGTAGACAGTTTCGACTTCAACGAAGTAGCAAAGAAGTAGTCCGAAACTAGCCAGAAGCTACTCAATATCGTTAGTTAAGTAGACCCGAGTAAAGTTTAGTCAATATCTGAAACCAGTAAGAAGCTACTCACCGCCTTTTCTCCTTCTAATCACCCCCTTACATATAATCTGCAAAGCGCCACACAGCTCCATGACCATAAATTAGTTTGCCTCTTTAGAGACCTAATTTACATAAGAAATCCTGAAAGCCAAGTTTATGTTTTATCAACATCTGAACTAAGTTTTCAGGCATTCTCTTCCTCTGGCTATGGCTTCTCAAAATATTGATCATGAAAATTTCATGCAGCCCACACATAATTTGATGCAACCAAACCTCAAGTCGGATGGAGATGGAGTAGCCGTCCTAGTTGAAGATTCTCCCAAAGATGTGTCGTCGGTCCCGCAAGAGATCACAGAAGACATGTTAATCAAAGTTCCGGGAGTCGTCATCAATCTTATGGAAAGAAGCTACTCTGTTGAGCTTGCTCAAGATGATCTCTATATTATCCGCCTAGCACAAGGAGATGGCATCCCCACTGTTGTTATCCGCGTCGGGGAGGAACTTCAGTGGCCGTTAACCAAAGACACTACCACTTTGAAACTCCCTGGTTCGATTTACTTGTTCAAACTCCCTAAGGAAATTGAAGATGACCCTATGTCCAGTGATGAAGAGGACAACAAAGGTGATGTTGTCAACAAAAATTTGGATTCTGACGGTGATAATGTCTCGGAGGATATGTTGGTGTACTCTTTGAAAATTGAGTGGAAAGATCAGGATGATCAGTTGAAGGCATTTGACGGGATTTTGCAGAGTTATAGCTACTTTTTGGTCTATGAAACTCACGAGCAGAAGGCAATGGAGGAAGAAGAAAACGTGGAAAACGGATCAGGATTGAAGGAGACATTGCCAGAAGATACGACCCCAGATAACAAGAAAGAAATTGGGCAGTGCGAAGCATATTTTCGCCATGTCGAACCAGATATTGGACAGTACAAGAGCATGCCCGCTAAGCTAGTGGCAAAGGGCTCCACAGAGCTGATAAAAGGGATTCTTTCATATGGAGACTCGACCGTGGAGATGTTGAGTTGGGTTGATCAGGTTATGAAGAAGAAGATCAATCCCGGGTCAAAATCCCAGATTAGTCCTGCCACTTTGAGGAGGATTAGAAGGTAATGAAGAACGATATCTATACCTTGAATCTGCACATACACACGCACACAAACACATATAATTGCCAATGACCACTAGAAAAGTTTGAACTAAATAACGGGCTGCAGATTATACTGCATTTGCAAGCAACTAGTTTCAAGAATTATTGCACGAACTGTGTAGTCGTTACCATTGCAGTGTAGATCATGGCAATTTACAGTACCATGACCTTTGGTTTAAAAATATACATATATATTCAAATAATGAATCCGTGGGGTTTGATATGCATGGAATTATAGGGTTAAGAGGGTGACAAGAACAACAGAGAAGGTGGTAACTGGGGTACTTTCAGGTGTGGTGAAGGGAACTACAGCATTTAAGCGGACAGTTGTGAACACAAAATTCGTCAAGAAATTCATTAATAAGACCACTACAGGCCAATTCTTGCATGCGTCCTTTGAAGGATTACGTAAGTCTTTATCATAATAATGGTTTTCTCAATCCCAGTTCTTCCTTTTTCGCTACACACGATTTACTTCTCCAGTAATTATTTGTTTCATTTCTTAATTTCTTACAATTAGATAAGGCGTGAGATGTTTTAGAAGAAGTTGGAAAGAATGTCCTATCAAAACGTCCAATGTGACAATTAATTTAGTACACTACAACTAAGTTTGTGTTACATGTCAAAAATTTGTAGATCAACTCTAAATAAATAAAAATATTTATGTATTTTTTTAGTATTGTCATATTAACTGTAGATATGGGAAAGAAGCAGTAGAAGCTACCGACGAAGGACTTGATACTGCAGGGCATGCATTGGGGACGACGTTTGCAGGCTTCAGCATTCGAAAGGCATTTGATCCCTCCAAGGTTATGAAGTCAGACAATGAATTAGGCAAATCCAGTATTAAATCTGCTTCAGGCATGAAGGGTAAATTTTTCAGGTGAAATTATTACGTAGTTTTAACGATTTCTTGTAGCTACAATGTGAGTGGAAACTTCGTTACTTTTATCTGTACCTGTTCATTAGGTCATGTTGCTTTTAGTTTTAGAGCATATAAATGGAACAAAGTACTATACTTGATCAATTAGCTGCATTGGCCTCTTGTGTAAAGCTTTTTCTTTTCCCTTGTACAATAATATTATGATGTGTCTACCTATTTTTGGTGTCCAGAACCCAAATGAAATTTAATGATCATAGCATATTAATATAAGTGGATGAGGTTATATACCTCCTCCTGCATTTTAATGACATGGTCCAAATAATCATAACATTCACAACGAACTTCTTAACCTCACATATTATTCATAATTTGTATTTTTATGGACGTAAATTTACCTTTTGGGAAGAATGGAAATTAAGGATCGATCATACTCCAGCTAAATTGTGGTCTTATTGTGCCAACTTGTTAAGAAAACAAGTAGAAAAAGTAAGATTAAAGTTTTCTATAAATTCATGCTATGTAGGCATCACCATTTTGCTAAAGCTATCCCAATAATTTCACATTGAAAACGATTTCGTTATTAATGGACATGACGTCGTATGGGGAACTTGACTTTCGATTTTTTTGTTGCGTACCACTTGCTTTCGATTCGAATCCAATTCACGATGTGGATAATCAAATAGTTACCTTCATCATTTTGGAAGAAGACTGAATAATTGTCAAAAGGCAATACACAATTATTATATGAAAATAAAACACAATAATTCTAGTCAAATAGAATTGAAAGGCCAAGAAATAGTGAGTTGTCGTCCATTTGTGGTTTCTTATCTGTATCTTGTTGTGAGTAAAGTTCTTTGCTAGCCTTTGGAAAGCAACGTAGTTTGTGCAGCCTTCTGAGCATCTCTACATGCTTTCCTAATTGGCCAAAACTAAATGGTAGTCTAACCTCTTTCTACGGAGTCGAAATCTTCTGTCTAAAATTATTCTGTCTTACTCTGTTTAATACATATATGACGTCATTTCTACTTAAAAATTTAAAGTTCACTCCTTGGCACGCCTATGTGCACGGAAAGAACGCCCGTACACTTATTTTTTTACCTTTTATTTTAATTTTAAATTTAATTATTATTTTAATAAAAAATTAAATTAAAATTAAAATTAAATTAAATTATGTTATTATCAATTTTATAAAGATAAAATTAAAAAGAAAAAAATTAGACTAGTGCACAAGCGTGTTTCTTACTTTAATAAAAACTAAATTAAATTTAAATTTAATTATTACTTTAATAAAAAATAAAATAAATTATAATTATAATTATGGTATTATTAATTTTATAAAAAATTAAAATTAAAAAGATGCACTAGTTTTAAATTTGTTTTTATTTTTATTTTTATTTTTAATTTTAATTTAAATTTAAATTAAAAAAATAAAAAATTGTGTCAATTTTTCAAAAATTTTTCTATTATTTAATTTTAATTTTTGTTTTTAAAATTTTTAAGATAAAAAATTAAAATTTTAAAAATTAATTAATTTATTAAATTATACAATATATTATATATGTGGATAATTTGTTTTGATTTCGAAGATATATTTTAGTTGATTAGTTTACTAAAAATTGTTTATATAATATATAAATTATAGAATTTTATAAATAAACAACTAATTTTACCAAACATCTTTAATAAACAGTTGCGCTAACTTGACCACCAGACATCATCAGCTTTTTATTAAAGATGTTTGGTAAAATTATACTACTATTACTTTAATAAAAAATTAAATTAAAATTAAAATTTAATTATTATTTTAATAAAAATTAAATTAAATTGTAATTATAATTATGTTATTATTAATTTTATAAAAAATTAAAATTAAAAAGAAAAATGCATTAGTGCACTGGTGTGCACTTAATAAATTAAAATTAAAATTTAATTATTACTTTAATAAAAAATTAAATTAAATTAAATTATAACTATAATTATAATTATGTTATTATTAATTTTATAAAAAATTAAAATTAAAAAGAAAAGTAAGAAAAAGGCTAGAAGCTTTAAGAGTGCATGATCGTGCACTCCTATTATTGAAGGGCTAAGGCACGATTGTGCTAGTGTATGATCGTGCACTCCTAATGTGTCACTCAAGCTTGTAAAAATCATATCTTTCAATTCTGATGTCTAAAAATTACAAATTTTATACCATTAGAAAGGTAAGAGGATAAGCTACAACTTTTATGAAGACAACTTTGTCTGATTCGGCCTACATCAATACAATTTAGTTGTTAAAATCAGGATATAATTTATGTCAAGCATAATACTGCAGCCTCTACCAGCCGTAGTGATGTTATCATGTAAAGACCATATCTCTTTCGTCCGGAGTCCAAAAATTTCATGTAATATATTGTTAGAAAGGTAAAAGGATGAACTACAAGCTCACATTGAATTAACAAGTAGATACTATCAGTAAGATATTTGGTAAAATTAGTTGTTTATGTATAAAATTCTATAATTTATAAATTATATAAACAATTTTAGTAAATTAATCAATTAAAATAAGTCATTGAAATCAAAACAAATTATTCCATATACATAATATATTGTATAATTTAATAAATTAATAAATTTTAAAATTTAAATTTTTATCTTAAAAAATTTATTTAAAAATTAAAATTAAAATAATAGAAAAACAAAAATTGACAATTTTTTTTATTTTATTTAAAAATAAAAATAAAAAATAAAATGAAAAACAAAAATTAAAATTAAATAATAAAAAATTTGAAAATTTGACACAAATTTTGTTTTTTAATCTTTTTAATTTTAATTTTATTTAAAAATAAAAATAAAAAACAAATTCAAAACTAGTGCATCTTTTTAATTTTATTTTTTATAAAATTAATAATACCATAATTATAATT
The DNA here is from genome assembly GCA_025629805.1 of Erythroxylum baracoense. Lineage (NCBI taxonomy): Eukaryota > Viridiplantae > Streptophyta > Magnoliopsida > Malpighiales > Erythroxylaceae > Erythroxylum > Erythroxylum baracoense. Next base: position 4,425,852 of record JAOTAY010000003.1, on the reverse strand, counting down.
ATAATTAAATTAAAATTTTTATTAAAGTAATATTTAAATTTAATTTAATTTAATTTTTATTAAAGTAATAATTAAATAATTAAAATAAAAATAAAAAACATAAGTGCACTAATCCATTTTTTCTTTTTAATTTTATTTTTTTATAAAATTAATAATATCATAATTATATTTATAATTATAATTTAATTTTTTATTTAAGTAATAATTTAATTTAATTTTTATTAAAGTAAAAATTAAAAAATTAAAAAAACATAAGTGCTTGTGAAGGAGCGGACTTAAAATTTTTAAGCAGAAACTATGTGGTATATGTATTAGACAGAGTAAGACAGAATAATCTTAGATAGAGAATTCGGATTCTTTTCTAAGAGGCTCAACTGCGTAGTATGGCCTTTGATGCCCAGACTTGGAAGTCTCGGATTAGAGTTTATCGAATTCTTCAAAACTTTATGTCATAAGGCGTAAGTTTCCAGTGTACTAAAAATTTGTTACTAATAATTTAATTTAATTTAATTTTTTGATAATTTATTAAATATTTATAAATTATAAATTATTACACTTAAAATATGACAACTAAAATTTTTTCTTATAAAAAAGATTCACGAATAGATACTGACCCACTACTTTATTTTTACTTGACAAATGTTGCTGAATTATTTTCATTCTAGCGACCTTTTTAACAGGAGGTGTAGAAAGTTATATGTGTGGGGAATTCGATTTCTCAAGCTTTAGCTCCATCTTAATGTCCATTTAAGGGTAGGATGTGTAATAGAATAGTTGTTTTTATTGTTTTTGGAAAGTAATTGTGAGATATCTTACTCAGAGAAAATAAAAAGTCGAAGAATAAATTGGTGGCAATATCTTTTCAGATTTGATATATCTTTCGATTAAGAATTGTGTATTACACAGGGGATGAAATCCCATTAACATAAGCAGTATTAAATAGTATGCTTAGAACTATATTTAGTATTAATTGGCTACAATTTAACTTATATAACAGGTTGTAAGACAATTTTTCCCCTAAGGGCAATTTTGTCAATTTCCTATAAAGTGGACAGCTATTAATTATAATTTGGTTTTTAAATAAATTATCGGTTAAGTTACGTAATTTAATCCAAATAAAGATAATAAAGTGGCCCAGTAAATGATCTAAATCAATGAGTTGAAGTTCGGATGAAAAATGGATCCCTTTTAGTGTGAACTTGATCCATATCAGTCTTGTGATGAGGAAGCCTAATATGGAAGCTATATAAATAGGTTATAGTCTCCTATAGTTGCTCATATCAGTCAGGAGCATAAGGAATCTCTGACTCGTTAGGAGAGCTCATGTTTTGAGAAAACTGTAGAAAGACCTAGACCACGTGCCGGTGAACACTTTCTATAAAAGTCCCGGGGAGATTTGAGCTCGTTTGGCAGTCGAAATCAGCTTCAGAACACGGGATGGAACCAAAAGCAGGTATTCCGCATTCCTTCATTTTTAATCCTTCCATGACCGATCCTGTCTACGTAATAAGGTCTGTTCTACGTATTACACGTGGTATCAGAGAGGTGACGTGAATAGGTGGTTAAAAACAGAGATTTCAGTTTTTCTCTCCATAAAGTTTTTAGAGAGTTAGCTTCCGTTTCTTGATTTTTTCTTGCTTTTTATTGTATGAAAGTAATATACATATGTTTAGCCTTGAGAAACTGGTTGAAAACGAGCCCAGGAAGCCAAAAAAATGACTTGAAACTCGCTAAAAATTGCCTTTTTCTGGAGAGTCTGCTCACACCGTCGGGCACATATGTTACACACCCTGACAGTGTATAGTGAAAAGGGTCGAAACGTGGCCCAATCAGGTCCGGACGAGTGTCTGGGCGCGTACAACGCACGTGTTATCTTTGGTGGGCGTGGCTGGCGCGGGTGTGACGTTAGTACGTTGACGTTAGCATACGGACGTTTGCTACAGTGAATCTAGAAAAAAGAAACAAACACGAAAATTTCAGATCTCCCGTAAGGGTGCCCCGGGGTGTTTTGGGTAAGTTTTTGGGTTTGGGAAATTTATAAAGTAATTTTTTCCATTTTTCTGGATTTATTACATTAGTAATAAATTAAAGTTTAACTCTAGAAAAAGGAATTAGAGTATTCCAGTTTTGATTTTAAGTGAATTTTCATGCTTCAGACATCAAATGAGAGAGATACTTCAAATTGTCGTGTCTCGGGTCTCATATTCAAGATTTGGGATTGCATGAGGCCAATCGGAAAAGGAATTGAGACATTATGAAGCCATTTTTTAGTGAATTTTTGTACAACGAACTTGCCATAAAGGAGATACATGAGATTCTTGTATCTTGGGCGGTCAGTTTGGTATCAAGTAAGGCACGACAGTCACTCTACTGAGATTTTTCTTTTATGAAAATCTCAAATGAAGTTTTTAGAGAATGTCTTTAACACGGGTGTGTGACAATGAGACTGTGTATTCGGGTTTTGCATTTATTGGAGTTACATTGTCACATACCATATGCCCATAAAGAATGTGAAGATAACATAAGGATGTATACCTTGTGTTTGTGGAATTTTCGAGTGCTGATGAGAATGTAGTCACCACAATGGCCTTTCGAGTCAGTATTTTGAATTGCTCTACATGCACGTTAGGGGGTGTCTCTGGTCTCATGTTTGGTTATTCTGCTCATAGGTGTTGGCTGGTAATGCTGTCGCCTGCAACCAAATATAAAAGAAATCACTTCCGTTAAAACAAATTAATGTAGTAGCGGTAAGCGGATAT
>JAOTAY010000003.1:4406314-4417446 GCA_025629805.1 Erythroxylum baracoense | reverse complement strand
TATTTTAATTAATTATATTGTAGTTAATTAATTATTAATAATATTTTAATTAATTATATTGTAATTAATTAATTAATACAATATTTTAATTAATGAATAATTATATTTATTTAATTAATTAATTACAATATTTTAATTAATTAATTATATTTTAATTAATTATAATGTAATTTATTAACCCATTCTTCTATAACAATGATACCCATTCCTCTAAATTAGGAGAGGAATGGAGTTTTACCAAAAAGTGGGTAATCAAAATAATAACTCTATAATCATATCCCCTTACCAAACTCAATCTTTCATTCCATACCCATTTCTCTTTTTCCATACCCACTAAATAAGCACACCCTAAATGCATGTACTAAATATACTCAATCCAAGTCTTACTATATATTAAAACATCATTAAAGATGCCGTTATTCATCAAACTTTGAAAAGTAGGGGGCATTGATCAACCCAAAGGGCATTACCAGGTTCGTCTTAAAAGTTATCTTCTCTATATCTCGATAATTTATTCTAATTTGATGGTATCTCAAACAAAGAACTAACTTTGTGAAATATCGTGCTCCATGCAACTAACAACTAATCCACTATTGAGATCTGAAACTTATCCTTTGCTATGTGAATGTTAAGCTCTCTATAGTACACATAAAACTTCCATGTCTCGTCATGTTTCCTCACTAATAGTACAAGCGAAGAAAAAGGGAAATCAACTTAGTCTTATTTTTCCTTGTTGTAGCATAACCTCACCTTGTTTTTCTATCTCATCCTTTTGAAGGTGAGGATAATGGTAAAGACGCACCATCATCGGTCTAGAAAATGACATTAAAGGAATTCTGTAATTATAACTTCGACTCAGTGATAACCCTGAAGGTTCTGTAATCAAATCTAAAAATTATGCCAACAATTTTTCTTAAGTGATGGAGGTCGAATATTGTCACTTCATTATTGTTACTCTCGATTTAACACTTAAAACTTACTGCTTCCACTACACCTTCTTCCTGTCCAGCTCAAAACTCAACATTAGAAAAGCAAAGTCCTAGAGTATAAGACCTAATGTACACAATTATTTGACCTCTAAAACAACATCAAAACCATATAAAGGAATAGAATAGCAGTTAGTGGTAAAAGATCAAAATCACTTGTAGAGTTACTAAAGGGGATAAGAATGGATTTAGATGAGAAGAGAAATAGAGGAGATAGAGAAGAATTTGAAGAAGGGGAATTCTGATAAACTTTTGCATACCGATATGGTTATGCTTCTCTTTATTTATAATGCATCTGTTATAACAATATAGAGTAATTCGATATAACATTCCTTTGATAGGTATAACTGTTTTTGTCCCTATTCATAGCTCATATTTAGCTAATTTAACAGATTTCATTCTAGAACGTTTACTCCTTCTCTTCTCTTCAATAGCTGATTCTGTAATGTGGGCTTCTGCCTGGTCTTGGGTTGTGCCGTGGGTTGTACTTGAAATCTAGGCTGCATCATTACTTTCCCCCCTAACATTATCCTTGTCCTCAAGGATAAAGTTTGGAGATTCCTTTTGGATTTTGCTGCTGGGTTCCCAAGTAGCATCCGATGGAAGCTGCCCAGTCCACTGGATAAGAGCCTGTTGGACTAACTGAGGTCTGTGAAAAATCTAATGGAAGCCCAACGCTTTGTAGGGAGTTAGAACTAGATAGCCTTCAGTAAAAACAACAGGTAAAGGAGACTGTTGCTTCTCTGGGTTTCCTCGACATTCTCAAAGTAAAGATACATGAAAGACATCATATATCTTTGCTGACTCTGGTAACTTAAGTTTGTAGGCGACAGACCCTACCCACTCCACTTTCTCAAAAAGCCTGTAAAATCTTTTTGACAGCTTATTGAAATGACCACCCGTAATAGAGCGCTGACGATAGGGTTGCAATTTCAAGAAAACCCAATTTCCCACTTGAAACCTCTTATCTGTGCGACGCTTGTTCAATTATTGCTTCATTCAATGCTGTGCTCTCACTAAGTTGGAAGTGAGTTGAGGCAATAGACGTGAACAAGCTGTCAAAAAGGAATCCAAGCTCTCGATGTTCGAAGACCCTTGCAGATAATGACGGATCGGTGGAGGAGGCCATCCATATACAGCCTTGAATGGCATTATGTTAATGGAGGAATGTTTCACTGTGTTATAATGATACTCGGCCCAAGATAAAAATTTGAGCCACGTTTTTAGATTTTCAGCTACATAACATCTCAAGTAGTCTTGCAGGTACTGATTGACAACCTCTGTCTAGCCATCTAACTGCAGCTGATAAGTGGAGCTGATGGATAGACACGTCCCCTGGAGTTTGAAGAGTTCTTTCCAAAAAAAGCTCATGAAGAGGCGGTCACGGTCGAAAACTATGTCCAACGGGAAGCCATGCAACCGACACACTTCCTTCACAAAAACCTCTGCCAGTGAAACAACCGTGAAATCAGTCAGAAGAGATATAAAGTGGGCATATTTGGTCAAACGATCCATCACAACTAATATAATTGTTTTGCCACTTACTATAGGTAAATGAGTAACAAAATCCATCGAAATGGATTCCCAAATTTGTTTCAAAATCGCCAACAGCTGTAGCAGTCCTTGAGGAGCGTGATTGTTACTTTTCACTTATTGACAGACGGAGCAATTCCTCACATAGGTCTCGACCTCCTGGCGAAGATGAGGCCAATAGAAAATAGAAGAAATGCGTGCTAGAGTCCACTTAGCTCCTGCATGTCCTCCTAAGGGAGAATCATAGTGTTCCTGAAGAATTAGCTCTTAGAGAGCTGAGTCTGATGGTATAAAAATTTGTCCCTTAAAATATATGAAACCATCCTGAACTTTGTAATTTTCATGGTCTGCAAGATGCTCTAAAATCACCTAATACAAAGTAGAAGATGCCGGATGTGAGGCAATAAATTTGCGAAGGGCTAAGAGGAGGCCGTGGATTGGTTGTAAAAGTTGCAAAGCCATGAAATCACTCTTACATACCTTGGATAGGGCATTCGTCGGTCCATTATCTCGACCAGGTTTATACCTAATGTTGAAATCATATCTCAGCAACTTCGAAACCCAGTGTTGCTGCTCAGGCATCTGGATGACTTGAGTCATTAGAGAGCGTAATGGTTGGTGGTCTGTTTCAATGGTGAAGTGCGTTCCCAGTAGATATTGTCTCCACTGTTTTACTGTCATGGTCACAGCATATATCTCCCAGACATAAGCAGAAGTTGAAAGCATACGACGTGGTAGTTGTTTGGTATAATAGGCAATAGGACGACCTTCTTGGGTGAGCACAACACCCACTCCTGTTCCTGAAGCATCGGTCTGGACTACGAATTTCTTAGTGAAATCTGGTAGAGCAAGGATCGGAGTTGTCATAAGAGCCTACTTCAGAGTGTCAAATGCCTTGGTTGCCTCCTGATCCCACAAAAAGGTGTCTTTTCTTAAAAGTTTGGCAAGTGGTGCAGAAAGAGTGATATACTAGTGGATGAACTTGCAGTAATATCCCGCAAGCCCCAAAAACCCACTCAATTTTTTGACAGTAGCTGGTAGTGGCCAATTCTGGATGGCTACAATTTTGCTGGCATCTACAGCAAGCCCCTATGAGGAGATCACATAACCCAGGTAAATAAGTAGTGAGCAAGCAAATTCACATTTAGAAAGTTTAACGTAAAACAGTTAGTCTTGTAAGCGATGTAGCACATAGGTCAAATGCTGTAAGTGCAAGTTCTGAGTGGTACTGTAGATGAGAATATCATCAAAAAATACAAGGACAAATTGGCGAAGGACAGGCCGAAAGAGGTTGCTCATTTCAGATTGGAAGGCTGAAGGAGCATTGGTAAGACCGAATGGAAGAAACACAAATTGATAGTGGCCATCATAAGTTCTAAATGCCATCTTGTGGAGCTCATCAGGATGGAGACACAATTGGTGGTATCCAGCCTACAAATAAAGCTTCGAAAACAAGATAGCACTGCAAAGTTCATCAAACAATTCATCAGCAGTAGGAATGGAGTATCTATCTGGCACTGTGATGGCATCCAAGGCATGGTAGTCAACACAGAACCGCTAGGTGCTGTCCTTTTTCTTGACCAGTAAGACAGGTGATGAAAAAGGACTATTACTGGGTTGTAGTATTCCGTCTTACAACATTTTATGAACTAAATTTTTGATTTTTGCTTTATATATGTGAGGATATCTGTAGGGACGAACATTCACTGGAGTAGCCCCAGGCTGTAAAAAAATGCGATGCTCCAATTCCCTGAAGGGTGGAAGGCCTTCCGGTTGCACAAACACCAAAGAAAATTACTGCAACAAAGCTTAGAGCATTGGTAGTAGTGAATCAAAACAGCCTTTACCGATACAAGCTGCAGAAATATCAATGGATGGACAGACAATCAATTGATACAGAGTCGAAATTGCATTCGTCTGATGACTCCTTTGTATCTGCCCCGGAGAAATTGTTGACAGAGATGCTTGCTGAATATCGTGTAAGGTAATAGGTTAGCCCCCATATTCTAAATGCATCCATAAGTTCTTGTAATCAAATAAAATAGGACTAATTGTGGCTAGCCATTTAATCTTGAGCACCACATTTGTACCAATTATTGTAAGTAGATAAAAATCAACCAGAAATAGATAGAGTAATCTGTAGAGGTGTTTGCAAACTAAGGCCAGCATGAGTCAAACATTCGCCATTGCCCACAGTAATATTCACAATGTTGGACTTCTGAATAGGTAATTTGAGAAAATGTGCAATCCTCTCCTGCATGAAATTATGAGTAGAACCATCGTCTATGAAAAAAATGACTGGTTTTCCTTGAATGGTGCCTTGCAAGCGTAAGGTAGAAGGGACATAGTGTCCTTCTAATGCATGCAGAAAGATAGTTAGTACTTTAGTAGCTAGAGAAACATTATCATCTATATCAGCCGAGCTAAAAGATTCTCCCAACTCTACCATTTCATACTCCTCTTGTTCATCAGCAATCAAACAGTGAAATTGTGTTCATTTGCATTGATGACCAATGAAAAATTTGTCATCACAATTAAAACACAGCCCTTTTGCTCGTCGAGCTTCCATTTCTGCCGTCTTTAATTTTTTTATTGGCACCTTTGATACTGTTGTAGGAGAAAGTGTTTTAGCATGGGGGAGGAGCAGGTAGTGCTAGATAAGGCTGATGGAAGGAATTTCGATTATCTGCTACTGGGGAAGCAGGAAGGCGTGGAACCTGTGGATAGTAGAACTTGCTGGCTTCCAATTTATCTTCAATCATACGTGTGATTCCTATAGCATCAGCCATAGTATAAGGTTTGAGAATGTATATTTCCCGCTTTATTTCCTCTTTCAACCCTGAGACAAAGCAATTCAATAGACTTTCTGCACTTAATGCTGTACTATAGTTAGATAGATTAGCAAAAACTTGCATATATGTATTCACAGAACCAGTTTGAGATAGTTTGAATAACATTGCTTGATGATTAATGAAAGGGGAGGGGCCAAATCGTATCTCCAGCTACCGGACCAACTCAGTCCAATAAGGAATCTACTGAGTAGCCATCAGCCAGCGGAACCACTACACGACTTGACCACTCATATAGAAAGAAGCAATAGAGACCTTCTGATCTTCTAGAGTCCAATGATAATCAAAGAAACGTTGGATCTGAAAGATCTAACCAGCAACATCTTCACCAAAAAAATGATGGAATTTTAAGCTTCGGAACAGGAGCACGAGAATGATCAGAAGAGTCCCTAGGCAATGCTGATGGAGCAAAGGAACTACCTGCAAGGTTGGGTGGTAAGGGGTGGTAACATTGCTAGCTAAGGTGGAAAGGCAACAATAGTAGACTGTTTCTCCATGCGAGATAGCGATTGACACATGGATTCAAGAGTTTTTTGAACCCATTCATTAGCTGCACTATTTTTTGAAATTTCTTCAGAATGTTGAAGCATTGTAGAAGAATGTTGTTGGATTGTTGTTTGCATGTCTCGAAAATCTTTGGCTAAAGCATTGATTGTCTCCTCCAATGCTTTATACCGTGTTGTAGTACCTTCTTCCATTAGAGAAAATTGAGCAGCAGGAAGTAAGAGACTAACGAGAGCACCAAAATGAAGGGGATAAGAATGGATTTAGATGAGAAGAGAAATAGAGGAGATAAAGAAGAATTTGAAGAAGGGGAATTGTGATAAACTTTTGTATACCAATATGGTTATGCTTTTCTTTATTTATAATGCATCTGTTATAACAATAAAGCGTAATTTGTTATAACATTCCTTTGGCAGGTATAATTGTTTTTGTCCCTATTCACAGCTCATATTCAGCTAATTTATTATACTTCATTCTAGAACGTTTACTCCTTCTCTTCTCTTCCACAGCTGATTCTGCAATGTGGGCTTCTGCCTGGTATTGGGTTATGCCGTGGGCTGTATTTGGAATCTAGGCTGCATCAGTTACCGCATTGCAGATACCCAAACTGGGCACTTTTTTCTAGTGGCCATTGCCACCTAGAGTCCTAGTCGCTCCCTCATTATAATACCAATCTTGATTATTACTCCCTCTCGAATGAAATTGTGGTGCTCCTCGAATCTACCAATACCCACATCAGCCACCCAGCCACTAGTGCTTGCAATTGTTGTTGGTATTTCAAGTGTGAGTGAGAATCCCATATTGTAAAGAGATGGAATTAGGGAGGGGCATATAAGTGAAAAGGACCCATAAACATAATGCCTTAAGGTTTTGAGTTGAAGTGTGGTATCAAAGTCCATGAGTATTTTCCTGTACTAGGCCCATGATGTAGATCTCCCATGAAAGTAGCCTTCAGAACCAACAATTGCATCATTTATAATCTATGAATCCCACTTATAAAATGTAACAAAATCTCTAGGTTGCCTACCACCTCTTCCTCCTGCTCATTATATGAGTCTGACACTTTGAACCAAAAATTCCTCTTCCACTTATGTCCCATTAAGTAAGATTCATCGCATTTAAAACATAACCCTTTAGTCCTTCTTTTTGCCATATCTGCCCTTGAAAGCCTCTTAAAAAATGGAGTTGGGGTGCTACCTGAACTATTGGCGGTTGTTCCTGGTAGTTCCCTCCTCCGTTCACACCTTTAGTACTTCGATTCTTAATAGAGACAACGTTTGTTGCAACTAATTTAGAGCTTGTCCACCCTGCCGAAAATTTAGAGTTGCCTTGTAATATACACTGTTGATTCCTCTCTAAAGCCTGTGCCATATTCATCGCCTCCCAAATTACCAAGTTGTTACATCTCTACCTCTCCAAAGGTTTTCCACTAGTCCTGTCATAAATAAATTCACCTTTTGACGGGAGTTCAAGTCTATAGTCCTTGCTAACAAGGACTGAAACTGTTGTTGATAATCTTTTACAGTTCTTGTTAGCTTAAAATTTACCAACTCTTGTAAAGGATTGTAGCTTATAGGTGGTTCAAACCTTACAAGACAATATTCTTTAAATTCTTCCCACTCTAATTCTGACTCCTGTTGCTCTAACTGACAAAACCATAGCAGCTTCTCCCCCATCGAGTGGAAGGCTGCTTATACCACCTTTTTCTTTATCTTGGATTGTTTGATTCCTCAAAAATTGTTCATACCTCCTTAACTATATTAAGGGGTCTTTCGACCCATCATAGGCCGTAAATTCAAACTTGGAGTATGCGATACCAATTGACCCCGACCTACTCATTTGTTCTCTCCCTTGAACAGTTTCGGTTCCCTCAGTTGCTACTGCTAGAACCACCATCATTGTCCCTTCCTGAATCCTTCTCCAATCCATGGATATAGCATGTGAGCCCCTCCATCTATTTTTCTAGTGCCTGCTGCGTCACCACCATAGTTTGTATAAAAGCCTCCAATTTATTGACTAGGCCTTATGAGTCACCCATGATAAGTGGCTCTGATACTAAGTTGTTATTTACTCTAGCGTAAGATCTAGTCATAGGTCAAGACATGGAAAAAGCTACCTCCTTTTCCTTGATCGTGTTCTCTCCTTTCTTTGAAGACCTATACCGATACAAGCAAAAGAGATGTCCTCGATAAGGTCCCATACAGTTACTGCTATTTTTTTAACTAGTGGCTGTATGTTTTTTTATAAAAGTTTGCTTGTCTCTTTATTAACCATAGCAACCTTTAAATAGGATTAAGGATAAATTAACTACCCTAATTAGGACTCCTAATTAAGTATAAAATCTAGAGTAAATTCCCAACAAAAATAGGAAATATAATTCGTAAAATCATAAAATATGAAAGAAAAGCAAATAAAGCAAAAAAAAAGCAGACTTGTTAATAGTTATCCAGTGAGCTAAGCATGCTCTACATTTTGTCATAAATTTTGTTACGTCATCTTTGTGACGTTGTATTCAACAAACTATAAGGTGTTGTCTTCATTTTACTTGTCTTTTGTTTTTTTTATCGTTTATTGGTTGAAGTTCCTGTTAGACTTTGGAACGCATTGCGCTTTACCCGTCATCTAAGCATCTCTGATTTGCTGTTGACGAAGACTTATAGAGGTTAGGAAAACAATAAGAAAATACCAAAGAAGAACCATTCCACCGCATCTTTAAGAAGACAAGCAGAAAAAGTCAGATTAAAGTTTTCTATAAATTCATGCATCGCCATTTTGCTGAAGCATCTCAATTATTTCATGCACAAACTTTCCAAGTTTATAATTGCTGAAACGCATGAAAACGATTTCGTTATTATTAGGCATGTCGTCGTATTAGGAACTTGATTTTTGATATTTTTGTTGCGTACCTTTCTTACCTAATTTGTGGTGTGGGTAATAGAATAGTTAGCTTCATCTTTTTGGAAGAAGACAGAATAATTATCAACAAGTAATAGAAAATTATTGTCCGAACATATACTGGCCCGCTGCATTATTGCTACTTGACAAATGTAGCTGAATTATTTTCATTCTAACGACTTCAACAACAGGAGGTCTGTCATTGCACTTTGGAAAAACGTTCGCTGTGATGAAGAGGAGGTCGTATGTGTGGGGAACTTGATTTCTCAAGCTTTGGCTCCATCCTACGTACTGTCCATTTAATGGTAGGATGTGCAATAGAATCGTTGCTTTTACTGTTTTTGCCAAATAAGAGAATAATTGTGAGATATCTTACTCAGAGAACCAAAAGGCCGAAGAATAAATTGGTGAAACTATCTTTTCAGATTTCATATTATATTTCGATTAAGAATTGTGTATTATTTTCTTAATCGGGTATACAGAGCATATTTATATGAAAATGAAAAAACGAAAATAGAAAGGGCATTTGATTCATATGACGTGACGACTACCGAAGAGCAGAAGGAAACAAGCTAAGTTTTTGAACATATATATATATATATATATCACAAGTTTAAGCTATAAAGAAAGGTATTTTAATAACGTGCAAAACATATATATTTGAATATTTTGTTATAAATTTTGTTACGTCATCTTTGTGACGTTCAACAAACTATAAGCTGTTGTCTACATTTTACTTGTCTTTTGTTCTTTGATCATTTGTGGTTGAAGTTACTGTTAGACTTTGGAAAGCACCGTGCCTTATCCATCAGCTTAGCATCTCTGCTTTGCTGTTGACGAAGACATATAGAGGTCAGGAAAACAATAGGAAAAGACCAAGAAAGCATTATTCCACATCTTTATTACTAGTCCACGAAATGTTAATAATCTTCTTCCCACTTTCCATAGCCATGTCCACTGGCCGCACTCGCTCATCAATAATTCTCTAACATAATTATCGCTTTCATTCTTTTCATAAAAAACTTAGCCTCCCCTTTTATGGGTGACTTGCGTGTCTCTAGATTTGTAATTTTTTTAATAAAAAAATTGCATCCCTTTTATGGGTGACTTGCGTGTCTCTAGATCTACAAGCCTGTTGAAATATATGTGAAAGTTTGTCCCATATTGAAAGAATACAAGACCTTGAGCATGCATATAAGCTTAGTGAGTTATTCCTCTTATCACAATTGATTTTAGCATGAAACCTCATTTAGGCTTGTATGTGCTCAGTTTATTTAGGCCCGATCATATAAAATTTAACATAGTATCAAAGCAGGTTGCTCTTGGGTTACTCGTCATCACCTCGACACGATAAACTGTGTCACGTGTTGGGCCCTAAATTAGTCCACACGTGAGGGGGACGTGTTGAAATATAAGTAAGAGTTTGTCCCACATTGAAAGAATACAAGACCTTGAGCATGCTTATAAACTTAGTGAGTTACTCCTCTTTTCACCAATTAGTTTTAGCATGGAACTTCATTTGGGCTTGTATGTGCTCAGTTTATTTAGGCCCAATCATATAAAATTTAAAAAGGGGGCATGTTGAAATATAAGTGGGACTTTAACCCACATCAAAAGAATATCTGGCCTTGAGCATGCATATAAGCCTAATGAATTACTCCTCTTAGTACCAATTAGTTTTAGGATGGAACTTCATTTAGATTTGTACGTGCTCAGTTTATTTAGGCCTAATCATATAAAATTTAATATGGTATCAGAGTAGGTTGCTCTTGGGTTACTCGTCACTACCTCTTCACGATAGACTGTGGCACGTGTTAGGCCGTAAATTAGCCCACATGTGAGGGGGCGTGTTGAAATATAAGTGAGAATTTATCCCACATCAAAAGAATATATGACCTTGAGCATGCATATAAGCCTAATGAGTTACTCCTCTTAGTACCAATTAGTTTTATGATAGAGCCTCATTTAGGTTTGTATGTGCTCAGTTTATTTAGGCCTAATCATATAAAATTTAACAAAGTCACCCAAGAAAGGGGATGCAAGTTTTTTATAAAAAGAATGTATGAAAGCTAAATTACAGATCTAGAGACACGCTCCTACGATAAAGTCACCCATAAAAAGGGTGCAAGTTTTTTATAAAAAGAATGTATGATAAATTAGAGAAAGCCAAATAGTTCTCATTCCCGTTGGTATGAATTTTTTTGTCAACAGGCTAATTATAGATACCACTATTTGCCTATAATTTTTTATATACTTCTTGTAATACCTCACTAAACCCAGGAAGCTCCTAAGAGCCTTGGTCAATTATGGTATTATTGGCCACTCTACTATTGCCTCAATTTTATTTACATTCACTTCCACTCTT
>JAOTAY010000003.1:4379751-4395746 GCA_025629805.1 Erythroxylum baracoense | reverse complement strand
ATTTAACTCCAATAGAAAAATATAATTTATCCAACAAGATCACCAAAATCATTCAATTTATGCTTACTAAAAGATTCAGAGTCCAATAATTTTAGTTGTTTCAACTAATGTATTAAGTAATCTCCTAGTTTACGCCCCCTAAAAAAGATACATTTATTATGACATGACAATATGAAATGTCTGATAGATCTCAAGTCTTATATAAGTAGCCTTTGTTGTTTTAAAGTACCTTAGGACTCTCTTCCTTTTTGCTAATTTCAAAGTCACCTACTTTATTCCAAGCTACTTCAAAAATAAAAAATAATAAACTATATTTTTAGTTCACATTCAAAATTTTTGTAATGTTATATCTTATCCCAAACAACTATTTGTATTCTTTTAAAGTCTTATTTACATATAATATCTTTTAATATTGAAATATGATTTACATTTAGCTTGTATAATTTTTCTATTAAATATGTCACTCAAATTATTATTAGTAATATAAGATTTTATCTCAATATTTATGATGAAATTCACACTCCATTTCTCCAATAGGTCTTTGGGAAATTCCTTATATACGGTAGACTCTGACTTAATAAAATTTTCTAAGTGACTTTAATTTACTCAATAAAGGATTTTACAACTTTTTAAAGGAGCTTTTACAGTGCAACTTTTTAAAGGAGTCCTTTAAAAAAAAACTTTTTAAAGGAGTCTTTATAGCTACAACTCCGTATCATTTCTTCTCAACTTTGCAAAAACTATGTCTCACACAATACCTATATTCTATATTAAGAAGATTATCAATCATAACTTTTATTAAACCATGTCATGAATGATGAATATTATAAATTTGTTCAGTAACAAATATATGTATATATATATATATATATATACATACCTCTTGTTTATTTGTCATTAACACCAAGTCTTTACCCTTTTCAAGTTCTATATTAACTTTAAGTAGCTTTATGAACTAGGACCATATCTTAGTTGTTCACATATGTGCCATTGCTTATACAAATGGGAACATCTAACTCTTTCCATCTCTACCCACAACTATCACTAATTTGCCTTTAACTCCGCCTTTACGGAATGCACCATCCAAGGTAATCATTTTCCTAAAACAATTTAACATCCCTTTCTTATGACATGCAAATGCAATAAATAACCTATCAAACATAGGATGACCTTAACTAAAAGCTTGAGACTCAGAGTAAATTACAAATATTGTTCCAAGATTAGAAATTATTTCTTCCTTATAGTTTCTTAAAGAAATAGGTGTATAAATGCTATCTAAAAGGGAATAACATTTGTTCCATATATTATAATAGCTCCTTCTCTTATCCCTTATACAAACCATCAAACTAAGGATCTTTGTTAAACAAGAACTCGTACATAGGATTGGTGAAGGAGCTTACCCTATCTTCTAGTATGTCTTTTAGACTAATTTTAAAACTTTTTATGGACATTAGGGAACTCTATTCTCTACATCGCCCAATACCTAAACTAGCCACTGTGAAAGAAGTGCTTACCAATACAACTGTAGTGTTTAATCATACACCTAAATCAACTATCATTAATGTTCTTTCTAATATTTACTTAAATCCAAATAGTAGGTACTCCATTCGGTGAAAAGGCCCTCTTAATGGCCCTTTCTCTTCCAAAACTTGCGGGGATATCCTCATATCTCAACTCCCTTTTGTCTTTTAAAAATAGCAGTCTGGTTCAAATATTATAGTTCTAGAGCTTATACTACTCTATAGCAAGCTATAAGAAGTAAATTTCATACTACTAATAGAATCAGGATATTTTTAACAATATTAAGTACTTGCCCTCTATGCATCCTAGAGGAAGAAACCATTGACCATCTCTTTTTTCAATGCTTTTATAATGGCTTTATTTGGACATCTAAATATGTTGTAATAAGCATACAAGTCATTGTCCTAATATTCTCTAGGCCATGTCTATGTAATAAAGGCTACTCTATGTACCCATTTCTAGTTTATCAATTAATTACTTTCAACTTTCAAAAATATATATACAAGTCTCCATAATTATGAGCATAAACAAATCACTAAACTAAACTCTTTAGTAGATACTAGTATAGTGTGACTTATATTAATGACTCGTAAAATCATAAATGTAACACCCCACTCCCATCTAACACATGCACGTACACCCTTCGGTCACACGTGCACATGCCTGAAAAAAATGACGCGTTATCTCACTTTCAATATAACATGGCATCAAAATTAAAATCACAATTCACACATTTGGTAACATCCAAAATTTTCTCATTTTATGTCATACCACCATATACATTGTAGCTTCAAGTTCAACATCATCCATAATTATACAACCTTGTCCTATAAGCATAAACAACTCAGTCTACACAGTATACTACAATCATGATGATGCACAAAAGTTATTAACAAACTATGTCTTCAATTCCCAGCTGACCTACTTTTGAGCTATATCTGAACGTCAAAGTTGCACAAAATATGCTTCTATGGAGTCTTTGAAGCTAGCTCGTCTTACTCTCAAACCTGAAATTGTCAATGTGCAATTTTGGTGAGTTTTGCAAACTCAATAAAGTAACTATCATCGGTGGTTCACTCATGTTATAACACACAATCAATCTTAAACATATTGTCACATAGTTTATATCAACTTGAATATCATCAAGATCTATCACCAACAAATTGTATTTTAGTCAAACAATTGAATCAAACTATTACTTCATAACACTTAAATAAAAACATAATCATTGATTTAATACCATGTATTCAATCATCTAACATTTTTACAGCTTTGCAAATCATTCAATGAATTCAAATTATATGTGCATGCTATATGTATGAGACTCACATTCGTTTTTACATTGTTGTGACTGTGTGCTTTTTCAATATCCCATGTTATTGGGTTTATTGATCACAGTGAGCCTTAGGCTCTAGTCACATATGTGCTTGAGCTTTAAGCTCTTTTCAGTCGCAGTCTCAGTCAGTAGCAGTACCAGTCACAACTACCTTTATATTACATGTATTAAAATGAAATGCATGCCACAAATCATTCAAATACATGCAATCACTTTCATTCACATTATCTTAGTCAATGCAATCAGTCATAACATTCAGTCACTTTTAGCTGAGAATCATTTAGGTAGTCTCATTCACATACAAGTAGCACTTCCAATAATATTCATATGCATCAAATGCCTCGGACAAGTATTATCCAGAATTCAGTACACAATTAGTACATATTCATCAAATATCAAATTCAATTCAGTAATGATCAGATTAAATTAAAGTGTGACCATCTTAGGTTACTCACAATTGCTCCCTTAAGCCTATCACCTTGACGTTCCGGTGATATTCGGAAGTGGTCACGCTATTTGCTCTCTATATACATTAAAACAATTTCACATTACTATATTGCTTATGTAACTAGGTAAACACATATATATCGAAAGGTATCATGTATCATGCATGTGCAATGACAAATTCTCGGGTATATTTTTGTAACAAATTGATGTACATATCAATTGTAATCCAATTGTACCAAAAGTCACCCATCAAATCACTATTCTAGCTTTTACTGAAAGCACCTCATTCGGGTCAACTTTGTATAAGCAATAATATCAAGAAAATGATGTATTTCTATACCACTTTCTTCTATAAAATTGTTCCTCTATGTCTTAAGTTTCTAATGATACTAAGATCATACACATAGGTTTGTTATTCTATGAGTTATGCTCAAAAATCACAGACTGTGTACATTTGGAATTTTGGCTAGAACATGATCATGCAGTCAAGTTGTACAACTCATATCTCTCAATTAAAATATCCAAAAATTACAAAATTTATACTAATTTAAAGTTAAGAGAATAAGATACAACTTTGGTGAAGATACCTTAGTCTAATTCAGCCTAAATCAATACAGTTTATTCAATAACTACAGGATATGATTTCTGTCCCTGGTAGTACTACAACTTAAGCCAAGACTCAATTTCATGCCAAAATTTGAAATTCTTAGAGATAGAACTAAAAGTAGACTTCTTTAAAAAGGTTGTAACCATAAGTATCTAAGTTAATCAAAATCCTGAATTAACTCATTTGGAAATCTATAGATCAAGATATACTCAAAATATCGAAGCATGTTAAATGAAAATATTCCAGTTTATAATATTCCAGTAGACTCCCTCACTTTCATCCAATCAATATTTTTCAAATAAATTTAGATGGCTTTAAATTTTTATGTATAGGAAAAACAATGTCTTAAGTGTCTAATGACATCAATTTCATGTATTTTGGCTCAGTATTGTGTAAATTATAATCAAAATACCACATACTATTCTCATACCTCGACAGAACTCCATTCTCAACTTCAAATCAATTTTCAAGACTCTTAAAAATGTAGCCATATGTCTCCAGTTTACTCTAGATCAAAATTCATCCAATTTGGACATTCACATATTGAGTTATGGCCAAAATACAAATGCATGTTCAGTAAAAGCACTACAGCCAACAAATTCCAGCACACTTTAATCATCAATCCCACATGCAATATATTCCAATTCAAGTATCATTCTTTTACCATTAACTATTCTATGAAGATCACATATTTACTTACTTGTTAGGCTCTCAGTTCAACTCAAAATTCACTCTAAACCAGTACTTAAAGAATGCAGAATCATCATACATCCAGGGTGGAACTTGAATGGATTTTAGCTATATTTAGTAAGGCAATTTCAAGCTAATCTTTTACTTAACTTTATGAGGCTAAAATACGGATTATTTGTGTAACAATTAGGCATAACCATAAGCGAGTTCAGGGGGGTGAAAGAAGAGAGTTTCGGTGATGTGAGTGAGAGAACAAAGACAAGAAATGAGCTGAACTAAGTTTGCTCTTGTTGAATGTTATACCTAAGGTGTTAGGTGTCATCTAATGAAATGGCCACATGTCTAAAGGCATGTTCAACACTTATCAAGTATAGGTGCTACCATATATTACCATTAAAGCTAGGTCACTGTCATTTACGTACAGCAGCCATTTGTCCATTAATCAATGTCATTTGTCATTAACTTACTAGTCCATTTGTCCCACAATAATCAATGTCAAATGTCACTCAAGTATAAGCTTAATCATTATAATTTTCATGTATCAATTTATCCTATCACTTGGCATTTTTATTAGACCAAATATACATAATAATCCCTCAAATTTTCAATTAATCAATTAATTCCAAATTTTCTACTGTAATCAATCGCACTAAAATTCAAGACATAAACTTGTTACAATTCATATAATGAATATTTTAAAATTTTCATACCCCGAAAAATGCCAATGAATGCTTGTACAATTATTTCATGAATATCAACACAACTCACATATTCAAATGCGTCATATGATGCATGAAATGCACTTCTAATTTATCAATATACTCTCAATTTACTATTTTGGAGTTTAGCCCCGAATATGGGATGTCACAGATGTAGGTCGAATCAGACAAAGGTGTCTTTGTAAAAATTGTAGCTTATCCTTTTAACTTTCTAATGGTATAAAGTTTGCAATTTTTGAACATCAAAATTAAGAGATATGATTTAATAAGATATAATAAGGAATTTAATAATTAATATAATTAATAATGATAATTATAATAATAAGTAAAAATTTAATAATAAGAATAATAATTAATGAATAATAATAATAATAATAATAATGAAAATGATAAAGATAAGAATATTTTGGTATTTTTGTTAGTTATTCCTTTTTCATTTTAAGTTTATATTTTCAAATCAAACACTGGCATAATAATTCTGTATCCATTTTATTCCTTGAATCAAATAAAGTAATATACATTTTATTCTATTTTTTATATATTCTATTTCTAAAAATAATTATTTTATTCTTTATGTATAATCAAACATGCTGATATAGCGGTCAGGAAAACAATAAGAAAAGTCCAAGAAAGCACTATGCCAGTACTGTAGTCCACGAAATGTTAATACTTTTCACTTTGGAAAGCACTGTAACTATCAATCATCTCAGCATCTCTGCTTTATTGTGGACGAAGACTTATAGAGGTCAGGAAAACATTATAAAAAGACCAAGAAAGCACCGTGCCACATCTTTATTACTAGTCCACAAAATGTTAATACTTTTCACTTTGGAAAGCACTGAACCCTATCGATCATCTCAGCATCTCTGCTTTACTGTTGACGAAGACTTTATAGAGGTCAGGAAAACAATATAAAAAGACCAGGAAAGCACTATGCCACATCTTAATTACTAGTCCAAGAAATGTTAAATACTTTTCTTCTCTTCCCAACTTTAACTTTCCATAGCCATGCCCACTAGTCATACTCGCACATCAATAATTCTCTTAACATCATTATTGCTTTCATTCTTTTTATAGAAAACTTGCATCCCTTTTTATGGGTGACTTTATGGTACGTAAGAGAGTGTCACTAGATCTGTAATTTTGCTTTACGTTAGAATTTATCATTTATTATCTAGTTTTAGAATACTAATTATGCATAATCATTGTAAGAAAAATATTAGAAACTGAAAGGACAAGAAAGTCTTTAGGAAATTAGAGAAAGCAGCCAGCATATAACTCCCTTGTGCATTCTTCAAGTTAGTCTACTACTGCATGGTGCTATATTGATACTTCCATACTCTATACAGTTACTTTGGTCTTGCAAGACTAGCAAATTTTCTACTTCTTCTTCTATGGAACGACCGATTCAATCTTTACCCTCTTCTGTAACCCATCAAGAGAAACGTGATGTCTTCCTTAGTTTCAGAGGTGGGGATACTCGCGAAGGTTTTACCAGTCATCTCTTCGCTGCTTTATATAAGGCCAAGATTCAAACATTCATCGATGATGATGGACTCCAGAGAGGCGATGAGATTTCGCTCTCGCTTCTGAAAGCAATCGAAGAATCCAAGGTTTCTGTCATTGTATTCTCAGCAAACTATGCTGACTCAGGATGGTGCTTGAATGAGCTGCTACATATCCTGGAATGTAAGAAAAACAATGGACAGATTGTTATACCTTTGTTCTACGAAACAGATCCATCCGATGTACGACACCGAAAAAACAGCTACAAGGAAGCATTAGATAAACTCAAGAAACGTTACGATGATGCACAGATCAAGAAATGGGAAGATGCTTTGAAGGAAGCAGCCAATCTATCGGGGTGGAGCTCCCGGAAGATCGGGTAACTCTCCATATTTTGCTCTAGATTGAAGCAAATGTTCTCCTTCATATAAACTCAGAACTTGGGTACATCTTTCTGGTGCTTAATGTTTTCGAGAAAAAACTACTTTTTGGAGAAATTAACACAAAAAACGAATACACTGAGGACTTTCGCAATCGATGGGTTTCAAAGACAACTTGTTTTGTATACACTTCAATCGAATCTAGAAACCACATGCTTGAGTTTGGATGAGATATGTTTTTTTTTCTTTTTTTGGAATTGATATTGAAGTTCTTTTGTTTCACAAGTGAATGCAAGAAGCACCTACAAATCCACTATTCCTGCATAACATTTATGTATATTTAAAATTTCGACTTCTAGAACGTATGTATTTCTCGTATTTGACAGGGCAGAGTCCAAGTTAATCGACCTACTTGTGGGAGATATTCTGAAGAAATTGAACCGAATGTCTCCAGTAGAATGCTCTAATCTTGTTGGGATTGATTCACGCATCAAGGACGTTCAATCCATCTTAAGGATGAACGACTCTCAAAGTGTTGGCATTGTAGGAATATGGGGCATGGCAGGGTCTGGCAAGACGGCCATTGCAGGAGCAGTATTCAATCAAATCTACATGCACTTCGAAGGATTCTATTTTCGACCTAATGTCAGTGAAGAACTGAAAAGGGGTAATGAAGCAGACCTAAGAAACAAGGTAATCTCAAGCATATTGGAGGAGGAGAATCTGAATCTGAACACCCCAAATTTAGAGCAAACATTCATAAAAGATCGTCTTCGTCGTAAAAAGGTTCTTCTAGTTCTTGATGATGTCGATGAGTCAGTGCCATTGCAGAATTTGCTAGGTGAAAGAAATGATTTATTTGGACGTGGGAGTAGAATTATCATCACAAGTAGGGATAGGAAAGTGTTAAAGAGTGTAACTGATGATGTCTATGAGGTGCAAAAACTGAGCTTCCACGAAGCTCTTGAACTGTTTAGCTTGAGTGCCTTCAAGGCAAAGAATCCGCCAGGTGATTACTTGGAGATGTCTTTGAGTGTAGTAAATTATACCAAGTATAACCCGCTGGCTCTTAAAGTTTTGGGTTCTGGACTCTTCAAGGCAACCAAGGAGGAATGGCAGAGCAAACTAGAAAAGTTAGATTCTGACCCTGGAATTCAGAATTTGATAAGAATGAGCTATGATTCACTGACCCGCGATCAGAAGGAAATATTTCTTGATATTGCCTGTTTCTTCGAAGGAGAGGAGCGAGATTATGTGACAAAAATCTTGGGGGGTTCTTATTCTTCTGTACTTTATAATATAGGTGTGCTAATCGATAAGTCTCTCATAACAATGTCCAACAACAAAATAGAAATGCATGATTTAGTACAAGAAATGGGATTGAGCATTGTTCGTGAAGCTGAATCTGGAAAGCGCAGCAGGTTGTGGACCTACGAGGAAGTTTGTGATGCACTAATCAAAAAGAAGGTGAAAACCAAAGATCGTGACGTTTAACTTACTTTCTCTACAAATGAACACAAGATTCAGAAGCTAAGGCACACACAACCACACTAGATTCTAACAAATCTATGCTTTCTTTCCTCCATATTTTCCCTTCTCTGTACCCTTTTTTATATCGTGGAGACTAATCTCTCTATCCTTGATTATCAGGGAAATGAAACAGTTGAAGGCATCAGTTTGGACGTATCTCAGAACAAAGAGTTAAAACTAGAACCTGAAACCTTTACAAAAATGGATCGTCTTAGGTTGCTCAAATTCTATGTTCCTAGGTCCTCTATGGGTTGTAATAGTAAAGTCAACCTCTCAGGCGGCTCTCTGTCACTTTCTGAAAAGCTGGGTTACCTCCATTGGTATAGATATCCTCTCACATCCTTGCCGAAGAAATTTTGTGCTGAAAACTTGGTTGAACTAAGCCTACCATACAGCAAGGTTGAGGAACTTGCGCTAGGAAAGCAGGTGCTCTCTAAGCTTACACAACTTTTTGTTTCAAATTTTCTCCAAATTGTCATCTTTCCGGGGGTATATAGTTCAATAAATGCTAAATTCATCTCTATGTTAACAGGATCTAGTAAACTTGAAGAGGGTTGATCTCAGCCATTCTGAATATCTGCATAAAGTTTCACAGTTGTCTAAAGCTATCAATCTTGAGAGTTTGATTCTTCACGACTGCACCAGTTTGACAGATCTTGATCAATTTGTTCAACATCTCGAAAAGTTGGAACACCTAGATTTGGGGGGATGTCAAGAACTTCGGAGTTTTCCAAAAAGACTTGGTTCAAACTGCCTTAAATTTCTTGATCTATCATATTGCTCAAATGTCACAGAATGTCCAGAGATTTCAGGACCGATGGAAGAATTGGATTTAAGTTGGACTGCAATTAAAGAACTCGATCCATCAATCCAGGAGTTGAAATGTCTTAGAGTTCTTCATCTCAATGGTTGCTCAAGAGTCACCAAGTTTCCAGAGACATCAGATAGTATAGAAGAGCTATATCTAAGTGATACCGCAATAAACGGACTACCCTCGTCAATCAAGTTTCTCACAAGACTTGTTAAACTGGACATTGGTAACTGCAAAAAGCTCTCGCCTCTTGCAGACAACATGTTTACAATGGAATCTCTGAAAGAAATGCATTCAAGTGGTACAACTACAATTAAGAAGTTTGCAGCTGATGGCCAACAGAATATTAAGAGCATGCCAGGCAATCTCTATAATTTTGCAAGCCTTCAGTTCCGCGAAATTAACAAAACCAAAGAGGAGCTTGCCACAAAAACTAAAGGACTAGCATCTGGCATATCCAGTTACGGCAAAATTAAAGGATTCTTACCAGAGTTCCCAAGTGTCATCAGTGAAAGTAGAAGCAAGGTAGTTGAAAGTAGTAAAGCAGCTAAAGTGACGCCACCAGAAGCACCTGGCGAAAGCAAAACTAAGGGACTGCCAACAGGAATCCTTACTGTTTTTGGTGGCAGCAAAACTAAGGCTTTGCTTCCAAAAGAACCCAGTGCGCTTTCTAGCAAAATCCCTGATGACCTAGGCGGCTTAATCTCATTAAAATATCTGGTTCTAAAGCGGATGGGTTTTGAGAGTTTGCCTTCGAGCATCAAACAACTCTCACAGCTTCAGTTCATAGACTTGAGCAAATGCAAGAAGCTTCGATCCATACCAGAGTTTTCGCCATCTCTAGAAATACTGGATGCAGATAACTGTACATCATTAGAGAGCTTATTCAGTGGCAGCAGTTTCAAGTACCTCAATCTTGAAAATTGTAGAAAATTGGATCAGAAGACACAAAGCGAAATCGTGGAAAATGCTCAATCAATTATTCAGCGTATGGCAAGGAAGGTATAAACAGCTTATCAGTATTACTTCTGTATCTTTCCATTTCTCTTCCTTCCTTTTTTCTCCTTCTCAGAAATGTGTTTTTTTATTACAGTCTCGAGAGGAAGCATATCCCGTTCAGTTTCTTTTCCCACGAAATGAAATGCCACCACTAACCTACAATCAAACTAATGAGGGATCTTCAGTAGCCATGCGGTGGCCATCAGATTGGACAAAGTTCAATGGAATTGTTTTTTGTATGGTATTTGGACCGGAAGAGTCATCATTGCTCTTGAAAAAGGCCAGTGAAGTTACTTCAACGATAGTAAGTTTTGGTTGCAAATTCTCCACTAAAGCTAATGAAGGTGCAAAAGATAGCATCGTCCTCTGTGAGTGGGAACGGAAGTTTGGTAACCTTGACATAGCTAAATCTGACCACGTCTTAATATGGTACGATCCCTGTAGAGAAACACTTGAGGGAGGTTCTGGTGATGAAATAGAATTGTTCAAGAAATATTCTGGTCGTCAGGTTTCATTTGAATTCCACGTCGAGACCTTGTTTTGCTTCCCAAAGCAATGTACTGTGAAGAAATGTGGGATTCTTCTACTTCAGAACGACTCTCAGACTCAGCTGCAAATAGAATGGATCCAAGAATGACAAAGACAATCTTGGTTTAAAGAATGGAGGACAGTCAGTTTGGAGACCACTTGCCCTGGTCATTAGTATATTTGGTTATGTTATTATCGTTCTCTCCTTATCCTGTATTCTTCCAAAAGACATGGTTTTGGGGTGTTTTCTTGGATTGTTTTGAGTGATTGTGAAGGTTCAGATGAATCATATTTCCTTTTCCTTCTCGTTAATTTCTACTTTTGTGTCAGCCAAATTTAGAAGTAATTCATTAGCCTATGTACACTAATCACATTGGAAAAAAATGTCAAATTCCAACTTAATTAAAGATTTGAATAACTATTTTCACATAATTATGATGATAGTTTCTATAACTTTTCAATGTATACTTAAATTAAGAGCACCTTTTGTAAGATTCAATAAGTTGACAGTTAAAACAGTTGAAATTATAATTCTTAAGAATTCATATTAGAAAATTTAGGTAATGCTCTAAGTTCTACATTTTAACAATTTTAAAGAATAAATAGTTTAAGAATATCCAATTTTAAATTTTGTTACAAATTGATTGAAACGTATTAAATAATTTCGTTATCTTAAGTTTTGTACATTTCGATAATAAAAATAAAAATTAACATATATGTCGGTATGTATATCAAAATCAAATGAACCTCGTCCCTCTTCTTTACAAACCCCAATAAACCCTCACTCTCCCTCCCACTCTCTAAGACACTGTGTCTCTCTCTCAGGGAAGATGATGAAGCTATCACGATTTCTAAAATCCAGGTACCGACTGTTTTCACCCCATCTAATCCCATACTGCATGTGTCTTTTTTTATTTTTCTAATCTTTTCTACTGTAAATTGAACGGAGGAGTGGAAGAAAGATGATACCTTTGGATGCTTCCTCTTTGGTCATTTTTACTGGAGAAGATAATGGGTTACGAAATTGACTATGTTTATGGGGTTCTTGATTCTTGTTTTCCTTATCTGCTTTCCCTGTTATTGTTTTCTGTTTCGGGTTAAATGGATCGTTGGTTATAGAGCCTTGTAAGCATTCGCTTTCTCTCTCTCTTTTTTTTGGACATTTTGTGTTTTGTTTTTTGGCTCTTGGTTAGGGAAACATGGCAGAAGATTGTTGATTTCCATTGACAGTTTGTATCTGCTCTCATTCCTTTTCCTGGTTGTGGAACATACTGTGAGTTTAATGGATGTTTTAGTATGAAGCAACAACCGTTAAAGACACAATTTTTAACTCTTGTTAGAAACCAGTTGATGAAGTTGTAGTCTCCAGCGCTTGAAGGGCGTGCTAGACTTGAAGTATTATTTAATTACTTTACCTATAGTCTCCAGTGTTTGAAGTATTTTTTAATTGCTGGGATTCTGAATGCAAAATTAAAGGCAGTGATTATCAAAAGACAAAACCTTAAACCGGGGAATTGCTTCTTAAAGGCAATCTGGCTATCCTTCTGTGCGATAAAAATGTCTTTCTTGCATAGGGTTGTCGATTTTAGAGCTCTTTTGATATCCTTTTTTTTTTCTTGCTTTCAATGTTGCATTTTCCCATAGTAGATAGTTGTTCTGCATATTCTCCTTATGAAAATAATACTATTTTATCTTTCACTGAATTCTGGCAAGCATTCTTTTTAAAGTCTGTTTTTTTTTTTTTCCTTCTGCTTTTGTTTCTTATCATTTAATTGTACTCTTCTTTTTGTGGTGTAAGCAGCAACTTGCTTGGGAAGCCTAGCGTAGGAGATGCCTTGGGTTTGCATGTATTTTCATCCCAGGCTGGAATCTCAACTGCTAGATCAGATTTTACTGCAAAAGGTACGGAGACCGCTAACAAACTCTGTTGTATGGTCCACGCTTGGAGGACTATGGGCATCTTTATTTATATCTTTTGTCTGACCTGCAGAAGTTTTGCAGATCGAATATTTGCTCCATATACTGTATTCAAGGGAAAAGCTTCACTTTCTGTTAATCCTTGTCTGCCTACCTTCACCAAGTCGAATGTAAGCATAATTTCTCTGCTTTTATATTATGTACTAACCATGAAGTTTTAAGTGTTTCACCAATTACTACTTTATACAGTCTGGAGGGTTTAAAGTTGGTCGACGTGGTAGTGTGATGTTCACTTTCTGTCCTGCTGTAGGAGAGCGGAAATATGATTATGAAAAGAGGCAGGTAAAGTTTTGTATCTATTTAGCGTTAAAATGAGGACGGTCAATTAACTCCACAATCTGGGGGCTGTGGAATATGTCATGTCACATTCATATTTCATTTTTTATACATTTTTCTCTTTCTCTGTCTTTGTAGACAATTAATTTGTTCATGATTTGCAGCTGTTTGCTCTGTCAGCAACAGAAGTGGGCTCTTTGATCAGCTTGGGTCCCAAGGATTCGACTGAATTTTTCCATGATCCTGCAATGCTATCAAGGTCGACTTTCCTTGAACTACTGGAACTGATTTATCTTTCCATTTGTTGATGTTATTGTGCAATGTTGCAGCAACTATAAAACATGATGATGGGGGGTGCCCACCTCTACAAAGAAGATACATAAGCTCTATTGTTAACTAATGTATACATGACTTTTTATTTTTTCCCAATTAGTTTATGGACGAAATGTTATTTTCTGCCACTCATTCATTTACTTAATAGTTTGCCCCCATTAAATTAAACTTTCAGATCCATCCCTGCGTATCCTTTTCATTCAGTATTGTTATATAGTGTGGAAGCATTGCAGTCCAGTTTTTTTATTGTTGCCAAAACTTAAATTCTTTTTGTGACAGCAATGCTGGACAAGTTAGAAAGAGCTTATCTATTAAGCCGTATACAGAGGGCAATGGCTACTTCATTTCTTTAAGTAAGTATTGTTCCTTATCATGGTTGTATTGGCATTGGTTCCTTTCAAATTCATGTTTGTTTTTGTTGTATATTGGTTTATTAGACTGTTTGGGAGCCATAATGTTTGTTTTTGTAGCCTGTTTTTATATTCAAGCATCAGTTGTGTCCTTTGTTATGGAATTGCAAGTATTGGAAACAATTGATTTTACAACAGTCATGAAATTTTAAATATTATGGGAATTGTAACAGATGAAGGACATGTGAAAACAGTCCCTAACTTCATCCTAATAGAATCCAAATATTTCTGTTTCTTTGATCATGTTGTTACTCATTGCACCATAATATGATATGCGGAAAATTTAAAAAAAAAAGCTTTAATATGAGGTAGAATGAATTAATGGTTGTCTTGAAGTAGGTATAAGAACAAAGTGGAAAATAAATAAAAAACTAAATAATTCCATTTTTCAATTGTTTAGGAGGTATTGGTCAATCCGTCCATGTAGTTTAAATATTCTCTTTTAAAACATGACTGGGTCTTGGAAATATATTTCTCATTGTTTTACCATGACTCTGTTGCATTTCATCTATTTTTTATGTAGTGGACTTTTAGTTTATCAAAAGTGGGAGGAGTCAGAGGATGAAACAATGATAGCTGCTTGTAATTGTTTAATTTTTTTTGTCCTGTTGTTGATTAGAGGGCCTAGACTTGCGGATGTTCCAAGCTGTGCTCTTGAAAATCCTTTCTTGTTATATTAGTTACTGTACTTGCTTACACTCTTTCTGGGGCAATTTGTGGAAAGTTAAATCTTTTTGTGAAATTGCGTTGTCGTGTTGTCTACTTCCTTTGAAAGTTAAGCTGTCTAATATTATTCCCTAATTGTGTATTTTAAGTCCTTGAGATATCAGATTTATCTGTTGTCCTGTTTTGGTAGTATTGAACTCAATATATTGTTGCTTGTTGTAATTTTTTTCACAGATGTAGTCAACAGCATTCTGAAAACCAATGAAAAATTTTTAGTTCCAGTCACAAGTGGTGAATTTGCTGTTTTGAGGACAGCTTGCAGCGTATGGCATTCTAAATCTCTGTCTATGTTCTTTTTGTTTTCCCTTTCAATACAATTACTTATTTCCTTGTGTGATTGGTGTTCTTGAGTTGGATTTCTGAAACTTGGCTAATTATTGGAAACAAAAGAAGACATCCAAGTGAACAGAAGTGAATGAAACTTATATAGTTTAAACTTAAACTGGAAGACTTTTGGCAGTCATCATTTCGCAATTATGACTTTGACTTTGAAAGACAAGGGGAATTATTGTAATAACATTATTTTGTCTGTTGCTATGATGCATGATTCTGTAAAGCTCCTTGCATTTATGGCTAGAAGACCATTCAATACTATAATTCCATTTTGAAACCCAAATAACTTTTGAGTTTTCTGTCCTAGTTATTATGAAGACATGCCAGTTACTTCTATGGAAGCTAATGACTTGAAATATTGTATCAGCGTGACATTCTATTCTTGACTCCTGGGTATATGGCCATATAACCTAAATGCTTAACTGTTCTGGACCAGATACCTAGACAGATGCCAAGATTTATTACTAGTTCCTACTCATTGCTTATAGATCTTCAGAGATTTCTGAGGAAAGAAGTGATGAGGATGATTTGAATATGTATACCCTATAAGAGTTTTGGTTTGGTACTTATGCGTTGAAGGTCAAATTCTAGAAAATTGTTTACCTTGTTCTCCGTCATAGTTTATAGGATATATTTATCCCCGTTGTCATATGGAAAACACGAATTTAAGAGCATATATTGATCCCTATGAAGCAACATGGGATGCCATGTGCAGTTGTGATTTGAAGTTAATTGTCATTCTTTTCAATGTAAACCAATCAGTAAATATCATTTTTTTTCTACTTTCCTTTCTTTCAGATATGGAAGTTTTGTAATGGTTGTTTTTACAAAGCATATAATCAGAAGGAAAAATATGATTGCATCAT
>JAOTAY010000003.1:4361406-4378884 GCA_025629805.1 Erythroxylum baracoense | reverse complement strand
ATTTGCTTGCTGTTTCTGTCCTTGCTGCATGTTTGATTATCATCCCAAGTAAAGGCTGGATATCATGATAGAATTGATCTGGATTTCTAGGTGTATCTTGTCCGATCTTCTCTGAAGTTAGCAAATGGCAACCGAAATAGAGGTGTCTACTTGGTCATTATCTCTGATCATTGTGAATTTAAAACTTGTGAAACAAGGTTTTTTTATGAGGGGTATCTACGATACTCGGGTATAGAAGCCCTAGTACTGGCTATTGATACACAACAATTCACGGAAGGAAAATTCTCAGGTCTATACTTTTTATTTCCATACGTCACTGAGCCACCATAGCTATGTACCACCTGATATGTTTATAATAGATTCTTTGTGCTTGGCACTTGTTCAAGTTCTTCTGTAGGTAGCATCTGGTCATTGTTTTTGAATTGGTAAAAGCAATGAAGACAGAGGTAGACATTCCCAAAAAAAAGGAAAAGGAAAAGGAAAAAGAGCAGGGGTTGGGAAACATCTGATGTACGGCAAAAAACAAGTTGCGATGCAACACAAGAGGTGTTACTTTATTCATCTAACAGAGAGGGTGAAATCATGTGAACAATAAACACGAGGTATGTTGATGACCCAAATAGGATAACACAAGTAGCAGTGCAGCAAAACAAAATGAGTACTAAACTCTGCAAAAGGATTTTTGTTTAAAACGAAAAGGAACTTATGTCTTCTGAAATAGGCAAATTGATGGTTCCCATTTGCACTACTCCACCTTCAGTCACTTTATGCTGCTGATCATCGCCATAAACATGGGGAAAGAAGGAACAGCAGTTATAATCTCCGCCTGGAAATGTGAAGCTGCAAATTTCCTCCGAAACTTTTGACCTTGTGCTGTAAGAAATCACTTTCCCTTGAAACCTTAAGTACATCGTCTCTGAGTCTTCATCAAAGGACAATGGAGATGCATCATAAGGCTCCCATTGAGCATGTTGGAAGAAAAATTGGTCCAGATGCTTCAATGGCAGCAAGTCTTCGTGATCGACACTGTGCGCCAGTGCCCACCTGAACTTTTGGCGATCATAAATATTGTAGTACAAGTATTCATTATGATCCTGTTCATTGAGAAGAACCCACGAATGAACTCCTTCGAAATCAGCGTAGCAGTAGTGAACTCTTCCTTTAGATTCCCAAAAGCACCTCCTATAGGTCATTGTTGATTGCCAACACCAGTCCTTCAAGACATTTGGAAGCTCCACCAGCTCACAATGCTCATTCTCAACCTGATACAGCAGCAGGTATCCATTTATTTCCCAGTGAATGGCTCCATTACAGTAGAGTGGAGTTACTCTGAGGTCGGTGAACTCGAATTCGGGCACTGGCACAGGCAAGAACAGATTGCTGGGAATGAATCTTCTCCATGCTCCAGTTTTAGAAGAGAAAACTTGAAATTGTAGACCATTAAAACATGCTTCCGCTGAACCCTCCGTTTCAGCAACATGGACTAGCACAACTTGGTAGTGACCATCAACCCCATCAAAAGCTAAACCAGACCTGATGATTCTCATGTCGATTCCAGGCTGAGGAAGAGTCACAGATTGCCCGGAGTTGGGATTGAAGACATGGAACTCAATCCCATCCTGTCCGATACTAGACAACAACAGCATACCCTTGCAAGAACATACAACTTGAACATAACTTTTGGTTGAAAAGCTGAGTGAATGGTTTATTCCAAAAACCCCACCATCCCTATTGGCCTGAAGAAAAACAAACTGGGACGAACCATCTTCAAACTGGTAGTGACAAACGAATCCTCTTGTCTTAATATTGGAATCCCTGATGAGTACAGAAGAAAGCTTTTGCTCCATGGTTGTTGATCTAAATGCTAAAAGTAAACTGCAATTCACTTCAGGAACTCTCACAGGGAAGGTAACGAATATATCCAAATCGAATGAGTTGACTAATGAATTGACTTGACTTCCACACCAAGTAGGTTACAGGAAGATTCCTCGCAACAGTTAAAAAAGGAAATGATACAACATAACAAATGAAGTTTACCACACGGCACAAATCTTTTAGGCCATGAGATTTTGATAATGTAACAGGCTAAAATGTAACACTTATGTCGAGAGTTTTATAATAGGATAAAATAGAATGAGATAAAAGCAGATAATTTTATGTTACGTTTTATTCTATTCTAAACAGTGAAAATAAAAAACTTCCGATTTGAAAAATTTAGGACAGAATATAAACTAATAAATACACATTATCTAATATACCTTCAATAATTTTTTTTAATATAAATTATTTCTTCTAACTAGATCCTCTTTTTTTCGAGACTCATTTATTACGGTCCTTACTCTAACAATAATATTTTTATATTATTAATAAAAATTGTATATAATTAATAATAAAATTAATAAATTTTTAATGAAAATATAAAATATATAAAAATTATTCTTTAATTATTTCTATATATTTCTATATAAATAAAAATATGAATAAATAATTTTTAAATATAAATCACATATAATGAAATAAAATTTATTAAATAATTATTAATAATATTTTTATATAATTAATAATAAATTTTATTATTTTAAAATAAAGAATATATAAAAAATTATTTGTCACGGTTAAACAAGTCACAACCATAACTTTTTAGTTGAACATGATTTTTGTTTTAAAATCATAGCGTTAAATCTCTTGCAACAACTATTTTAATATCAGGAGTATAATAATCATTTATTATACATTACATTTCATTTCATCTCATCCATCTTCTAAATAACATTTCACTGAATTACATTATAAATCCTTCCGTCCCTCTCAAATAACTTTTTACTATATTATATTCTATTTTATTATAAACTGTTCCGATCTATTCTATGTTATTAATTAACATTTAACTTTTAACTAAACAGTCCCTTAATTGAATTAATAAAATATTATCAAAAGTTACTGTAATTTCTGAATAATATAACGTGTCAATGTTTCATTAAGCTAGGGTCAAAAAAAAACCGGAAACTTGGGAGTTACTGTAAGGGAACACATGTTTTAGATGATCCGTTCCTATCCTATTTTGTGGATAAGATTTAACGAAATAAAGTAAAACCGAGTGTCTGTTTCTTCTACGCGTTGTAGCTTGGGGAAAAAGCTTGGAACGTGCTTGCAGTCTCTTTTTTGTAATGGTATGTCATGTCAGCAGATGAATCTAAGGGTAAGGGGTTACCTTTTTGTGAAAAAAATTTATAAGCTTTTTTTAACATTTTTAATTTTAATTTGTTTTCCTCTAATGCAATAATTATTTTGTTTGCAAAACTGAATTAAAATTAAATTAGTTTTTTGATATTATTTATTTTATTTACGAGATGTTTAATTAAAATAAAATAATTTTTAACACTATTTGAATTACTGAAAGCATATTCTTTTCTTTTATAAATAAATAATTTTATATCACTTTTTTGTAATTCATCTCTTTACATCTGAATTTTAAATTTAATATATTAAATTATATTTAACTCAAATTCAAATCAATTTAATTAAATTCACATCCAAATACTTTTTAGACTCTAAATTAGGGTCGACCCGGCTCCTACCCGACCCGTTTCGACCCGTCGTGAAGTCTGTATCAGGATCAGGGGTTGTCGTTTGACGTTTGCTCTTGCTGTAGAAGTATCGTGACTTGACGGGGTGACAGTGCTAACCGGGTCGGGTCTAGTCGGTTCGGGTCGGGTCGCTGTTAGGTTTTCGTTGGCAAAGCTCACGAGAGCGGCATTGTTAGATAGGATACAATTGTTAGGGTTAAGAAAAGCATTGTTATCGTGGAATAGGGATTCCAATTCCAAACCCTAAAAACCCCAAAATTTCAGAAGTAGGGGACGGCAAGAGTCCTATTGTTACTGTTGACGGCGCCGTTGAAGAGTACGTAATAACTGAAGGGGATCATGAATGATGTGTCACCCGTGTCTCCGACGATTGTTCACATTCCCGACAAACCACCAGTCCCACCTGACCAACAATCCACTGGTGAGGTCACTAGGACCTCTTGTTTACTAAATATATGCAATGAATTACTCATTTTGCATGTTCTGAATTTTCAATATTAATAAGCAGTTGATGTGGTTGCTTCGGTGATCAAAAATCCAAAGGACGCACATACTCTTATAAGGTTAGTTAGTTAGCTATTTAGCACTCTTTTTTTTTTTAATGATAAAAGAGTGAAGCTTTTTGTTGGTAATCATTAATTTTGAATTTATCATTCTGTGGATAGGCGTTTAAACCAGATAGCTCCCCTAGAAAATCTCCGACATGTCAAGCGGATTCAGAAACGACATGTGGAAGGAGGTGCATTCCTTTTAATTTTTTTTAATTCAATTAGTTCAGCACTTGGTATATGCTCCCTTAAAGGTGAATTCTTGACAGGGAAAATTGAGCTTTCAGTTATCTTATGCCTACATTCCGAGGATTACGATCATTTATCACAAAATTTAGAGGAGCTAATTCAATCCTTTCAGTTGAGTCCTTTTATCACAAAAGTGGGTTTATTTTTCTTTCCTTAAAGCTTTGTTATTGCAGCAATTGATTTGTTTTAAATATGATTTTTATGTGTTGAGTGAAAAAGATTCATGGATTTGAATTTGGTGAAGTTGTTTACTCTTATTCCCCCTTGCAAGATTGAATTTTTTTTTCTTTGTAAACTGCCCTTGTTCGTTATTTGATTATATAATGGCTTGTTCAAACATGGTTTTTTTTTTTTCTTTAGTCTTTGAGATGCAAGTGCCATAAGGAAATGGATTATGTGGTGTTGTGTTTAACAGTTGATATGCCTTGGTTTGCAATTGAGTCGAGCTATATTGAGCTTTTTAGAATATGTTGAAGATGCCCATCCTTTATACTAACTTCCAACCAATTTCAGGTTTGCAAATATGCTGCTACATCTAGAGAAGAATGGGTCGAACAATGCAAGCTGTGGCCAACTTCTTTTCATCCACCTACTTAGTAAGTTTTGCAACTTTATATTCTCTCTTGTCATCATTTCATGGCTATTAGCTGTATATTGGTTTACTCTGTCACCTAGGATCTTTATATTGCTAATGCTACCTTGTATGAAAACAATCGGAAAAGTACTTAAGT
Source organism: Erythroxylum baracoense (assembly GCA_025629805.1). Classification (NCBI taxonomy): domain Eukaryota; kingdom Viridiplantae; phylum Streptophyta; class Magnoliopsida; order Malpighiales; family Erythroxylaceae; genus Erythroxylum; species Erythroxylum baracoense. The sequence goes on along the minus strand of JAOTAY010000003.1, from coordinate 4,373,769 downwards.
GTAATTATGTTTTACTGTGCAACCATAGGATTCAGGTTAACAAAGTAATTTGATGGATAAGTTTGTTGCACACTGCCCCTCATATATATGAAGTTTGTTGAACTAGTGAGTGATCTAAAGGAAAGGGATTTGGCTTGGTGGTAGGGAGGTAGGATTACCTGCCCTTCACCAAGGTTCAAATATTGGTGCGTGCAAGGGTGAAGAGTTTATGCTTCCCTATGTACCAAAGAAAATTATATCCCTGCTACACTGTGGGGCAATTAAGGCATTCAATGAGAGGATATTTCTTTGGGTGTTAGGGACGCATCCATACTGTACATAGTAATAATGTCAACTTTGTAGTGATGTCATTGAGGTTTCATTGCCAGGGGTCTTGGTTTTCATTGTTTCTCAAAGATTTTACAGTGTAAAGTATTAATGTACAATAAAAAATAAGAAAAATGGCATTGGATGATGATGGCATAACTTTCCATGTAATCCAACATAAGGCAATCCTAAGTATGCCACTGCACTGCGGTTCTAAAAGTTTCTGTAGCCTTTATTTAGGTAAAACATAAATCCTCTAAGCAGTGCATGTTATAAAGTTGTATTTTTTTGGTTTATTCTTACTGTTACCATCTATTCTTTTCTTGCTTTGCAGCATTATTGATGGAATAACTGGATTTAGTGAAGATGACTCACAATCAATTTTAAGCTTCATGAAAGTGACTATCGAGTTGGCAAAATCTGGTGATAATTCGGTAACTAGTTGATTTCTTTGTTTTAAAACACTATTTCTTCATAAAAAGTGAAACTTTGTATGTTCTTGTGAATTCAACTTTAGGTTAATGTACTGTTCGATAATACTTTGAGTCAACGCTAAAATATTTGCAGTCAAAGTCAACTAGTCAAGCACATACTTCTTACCACATTATTTTTAGTTTGAGAATTAAAGGATCCTACTTTAAGGTTGCATAGAGATGTTGGAAAGTCTTGTGTTTTGTTTAAACATAAATATTGTCAGCAAAATAAAACAGTCATTTTCCCTTTGTGTTGAAGCCTTTATCTGAAAAATGATCCCATTGCTTGCTTGTATTTGCAACATTTGACTGATTACTGTCGATTCTAATGCCTTCTATAATGCTCTTGAAATTGCCAAGTCTACGCTTTGTTATTAATGTGTGTGTGGCCTTCTGATCTATTGTCTACAGTTAGTCAATGCTGCAGTGATAGTGGACCCTGTAGTCAGACAGATTATTGCTAGTGGACATGATGAAATCTATTCGTGGAATGCTTCGACATACAAGGCCAGCACTGGAGATGACTGCTTTAAAGAGTCAACAAATCCTGAATTGCATCCTCATTCTAATGGATTAGAAAGCCAAAGAGCCGCCCTTCCAAATGATTTACCTAATAAATTGGAAAAACTTGGTGTTTCTTGTTTAAATCCTCGAGGGTGGTCCCACCAGCAACCTAATACAAGTTCTTGTTATTGTCACCCTTTACGACATGCAGTTATTGTTGCTATTGAATCTTCTGCTGAGAGGGATAGACACCTCTTCCCACGTGTAGATTACAAGAGGGAGAAGTTATGTGAGGCAGAATCTATGCAGTCTTACAGTTCAGTTTCACCAGCAAAAAGACAAAAGACCAACCTTAAAAATGTGAGCTAATTCTCTTTACTGGACAACTTGGTAAATGTATCATCTAGTTAGGCACTACCCTTGTTAAATTAGTTGAAAGAAACATCTAGATTTGTGGCAGTTACATTTTCCTTGCTGTTTCCCTGCACTTTCTTGTTGCAACTGGTTTAATGGAGTGTCAGCTTCTTTCCATTCTACCTTAGGTTGACAGTGGGAAGGAATCAGATGCTGACAATGGAGATTCTTATTCTGCATCTGAGAGGCCTTATCTATGTACTGGATTTGATGCTTACCTTGTTTGGGAGCCATGTACTATGTGAGTTCCACACTTAAAATATTCTCCCTTTTGTTTTTCTTTTCACCCTTTTGTTTTTCCAAGTGTTGAAACTTTTCAATTGTACAGTAGTATTTACGTGATCTTTATGATTTTCATTTAACTCTTTTACAGGGCTATCACTAAATTGTACTTGGGATGACATATAGGTTTCTTCAGTTAATATTTTTCTTTTTTATTTTCCCTGCTCAATTGTGTAGTCAGCTAATGAAGTGCATTATAACAGATTCACATATATTCACGTATAACCTGCTAATGAATTGCTTATTCATTTCAGTTGTTTAACGCTAGGAATTTGGTCTTTCCCTGTATATCTAAATCGCTTGATGATATTTAAACTTATTCATAGCATTTGATGGCATTAATAGAAGCTGCATTGTTTTACACCCTGGACAAAATTTGCAAACGTGATTTCCTTTTCTTGAGTTCAAAAATGGTTTGAAACAGTTTATTTTAGGGTCCAAGATGATTTTATTATGAGAAATAGTCGCAGAATACACTAAGAAGTTCAACGCTTATTTTCTGTATTTATTATAGTTTTTGTTCCCCCGCTACAATTGATTCTTCAACCAAATGGTCTGATTCTCGACAACTTTTTTTATTTAAGGTGTGCAATGGCACTTGTTCATCAAAGAATTAGGCGGATATTTTACGCTTTCCCCAATCCAAAGGCTGGGGCACTGAGCAGCATTCACAGGTTACAAGGAGAGAAAAGCTTAAATCATCACTATGCTGTTTTCAGGATCATGGTACCTGAAGAAGTACTACTGACTCGGTATTGTTAGTCAAAAAGAGGTGCAAGGAAAGTGTGCATAGCATCACTCTCTATAGGAAGGGAGTTCGCACATTGTATTTATCTACTTAGTGTACGATGCTTATTCATTAAGAACTGCCAATGTTCCATCCAATTTTTAATGGCCAAAATTGTGGTATTGATCTACTTAAGGAACTGAGTTATTTAAATGTACTCAAACTAGACTTTATTTATTTAAAAGAACGTGCTTTCCCGTATATGAGTGCTTTCCCAGAACGTCACAACATTGTTCTAAAGTAATTGGTGACTTTGACCTCACCATTAGCCTATTGATATGCATGTTCTCGAGTGCTTGCAATTTACAACTTATCTGTGACACACACATAAAGCAAGATACTCCAGTGATTCGACCATCACAGAACGTATGATGAGTGCATATATGTGTAAATGCGTCTCTCGTTGTATACATTCTCTAACTGTTTTCAACCGTGAGGCATGATTTTCTGATTTCTGATATTTTCTTGCAAAAGAAAATCTAGTTGCTTATGTTTAACTAGTCCAACTAGATCGGTGTATTTTTAGTTTGCCTAGTAGTAAGCGGGGAAAAGGGTAGATGCAGGACTAGTTAAATGTCATCAAAACATGATTGTCAGTTCCACTAAGTTCTGGGCATTGATACGACGTCCACTGCCAGAAAATTGATATTGAAGCCTCATCAGTGGGAGAGCAAATTGCGGCCAAAACCATGATTAGATGCACATTTTCATGTATTGCAATACTGAATTACATACATGCACGATGAAGCAGTATATAGGAAGCTGTTGGTAACATTCTAAGGCCATATATTATGCATTTAATCTAGAGAACTGTACAAAGACGTTAATCAGTACCACCATATAATACAAACAGCATACACTGTAGTAGAAGTTCTAAACAAATGAAAAGACCAAGATTGACTTCTGCACTCGTTTCCTCCGGAGAAGCAAGTCTCCTAGCTAATAACATGCCGGCTAAAATGTTCCAACATCAAGTGATGCATTCAAAACTACCACATATTGGCAAGCATATTTCAAAATGCTCCAACTCAAGATCCACGAATGCACCCAAAACCACCACATATTGACAACCATACTATAAACAATATCAAACATATAGCAGCATCAATGGCAAGGACAATCCTCACTTGCCGCCACCACTTTTTTCTGTTGCTCTGGGTGTTTGATCTGATTCTCATTGAACCCAAATCCTTCTGTAATGTGATTGAAGATGCTGCTCCACTTTGGTTATTAGAATCCATTGTAGTTGCATCAATCTTCACTCCTCTATCTGTAGACCTCCTATGCTCTTCCAATTCAACATCTCTCATTGCAATCACATGGTCTTTGGATTTTCTTTTGTCTTGCTTATTAGATTTGCCCAGTAAAGGAGCCTTTGTGGAATTAACAACCTCAACTTTTCCATTCAAATTACTAGGAGATGGAGAGATGCCCGCATCATCAAAGGAGGGGTTCTCAGCATTCCAATTAATTCCACTCTCAGAAACATGCTCCAATGAAGTTATCAATCGGTGGATTGCAGGTACTAATTGCTCATGCATGTTGTTGATTGAGTTAATACCTGAAAAACTTCCCCTTGAACCCTTTCTAGCGACCTTTTTGAACTCATCTCTTAGGTGCTCTAGAAATTTAAGTATGCCCATGTTCTGAAGGCCCTCATCAACAATAGTGAAGTAAAGATAGCTATCTTCTATTAGAAAACCGAATGTCCTTTTCCCAACGGTCTCAAAGTACCACTTGTGGTATGCAGGAGTGCATTCCAGGGCCAAGGCTGCCAAATTCTCAATCTCACGTTCTCCACTGCTATACACGTACAAAGCTCGGCTACCCCTTGATATACAACAGTAGTGAACCAAGTTTTGAATTGAAGCCATTCACACGTTACTTTGAACTAATAGCCAACTTTCAAATTAGGGCCCTGTCTTTCTGTCTTCCTAGTTTCAGATCCTGAACCCACTTGGGTTAATCATTGCATGCATATGAAACTAAGCAATCTCAATATGAAAAGACAGAAACCCAATAGGATACTAGAGCAAGGAACGGAAGGAACTCCTCGTTAACCAAATTGAAAGCTTCCAAATGCAAAGCCTCGTCTTTCATACCTATCTTGTAGACGATAACACCCGTGAAGACACGTTAGAATACAATCCCTGCCCTAAACCTGTAATCAAATTAACAGCAGAAGTGGTTAGATCATGAAGATTTGACAAAAAACCCAACAACGATCAATAGTCAAAATGCCCTCTCAACTCCACAAAACCGTATTAACAAATAACAATATACTCACAAACCAAAACGAAACAATCTGAAGTGAAGTCAAAGTGGAAACAGTCACGCTAAAGAAGACTAAAGTAACAAACTTTTGAAATGAAAGGCTAGGATCGATCAAACCCATGTCGAAAAATCTCAAAACTTTCTTACCAACCAACCAGATCACCTAAAAAATTGATTTTCCATGGAAAGTAACATTACCCATGTACCAACCCAAAAGGGAACACGCGTGTAGAGAGAGATATAAAGAGAGAGGGTAGTTGTCGGAGCTCAAAATGTAAGTTAAACATATGTGGTGCTCCTGGGCAGAAGCACGAGTTTTATGCAGCGGACTAAAAGATTTCCAGGTATTGACTCCCACCAATCACTGTTGCACTTTTTCTTCTGTAGTTTGTATCCCTTACAAAAGAAATTTTTCTAATTTCTCCTGAATTGTTTTCTTTTTCACTTTAACCTTATATGGCATACTAAGGATGTGAAGATACAGCAAGTTTTGACTTATTATTATGGTAATTATGGGCTAAGACTGCCTAACATATAATATTATCCCAGATTTTGTTTTTCTTGACCACACCAAAATACATGTATTATTGTTAGTGGATAGAGACACAATAATGATTGAGGTTGGGCAAGTAAATTAATATTTAGTACCATGTTTTTAAAAATCTAATTTAAACCGATAAAATAAAATTTTAAAAATTCTATTAGTATTAAATTGTAATAAATTCGACTAAAAAAATAAAATTTAAAAATTTAAAATATAATTAAAAAAAATGTCTATATTCATCGAAAAATTTGAAATGCAATTAAAAGATTATTAAATAAAAATTTATTGATTTATTTTAATTTATAAGAAATTATTAATTAACAAAAATTGACTAATTAATTAATAAATTGAGCAGTTTTTATAATAAGAGATATTAAAGTAAATTAAACTAAAAAATTGAAAACTAAATCGAAAAATTGAACAATTCGAAATTTTTAAGATTAAACTTACAGAGTTGGTTAGATTTTGTGGTCACGAAGAATATATGTTTATTCATTTATTTATTTCTTTTCTTGGAAAATTTACTTTGTACATAATCTTACTTTTTGAGTATTATATATATATATAACATGACTTGATAGATGAAATTAGTAATTTCTGATTGTGATTTATGTGCATGATAAGTAAATCGTAATGGTCATTGGTCACAACAAAAAAAGAAAGAACAACGTACCCCTTTTCTTTTGCAAGCTGTTTTCCTTTCAATAAAAGAATTTGGTATGATTTGATATTAGTATTATACTATTTCAAAATTTTTTAAAAAAAATATACTAATAGTTCAATTTTAAAAATATTTTAATTTTAAACTCAATAGTTTACTTTAACAAAATAAATATATAATTAATTTAATTTTAAATATAAATAACTATTTTAATTAACATAATTCTTTTAATTTATACATTAAAATTTTTTAATTTGTAATTTTTATTCAATATCTTAATTTCCATTTTTATTTAAATCGAAAATTTGAAGCAAACCAAATTTTGCATCACGTCTCTATCTAGAAATGTGTTGTTGTCATTTAAGCACATGATAATTAGCATGTTCAAGGACTAATCATAATTGCACAATTCATTATTACTAATTACTTTTAACAGAAAGAGACAATTAGTCATTCATTGATTTCAGTCATTCATTAAATTAATTTTTATATTAAAAAATACGACTTAATTCAAAATTTACAAACTAAAAAATAAAATAAAATTCAACTCAATGCAAATTGTTTATATATTGAATGTAGCTCTTTTCCAAGACTGGTTCAATGAACTGAAGTAACCTACCAGATGGAGGCCATTTGTCAGCAGTTACATATCATCCAACAGACTCTGCCAATTAAAATTATCAGCCATTCTTGACTGCTGACGTCCTAGGATGATCGAGTCCTAAAACTTCACGTAAAATACCTTTGGAAGTTATTTTCTCTCGTGTCCCATATGTCATGCTTAAATCAAAATCTACATTGTAAGGAATATAGAAGTGGAACCTGTAACACAATGCATCACTAAGGAAGAATCTGAGAAATAATATTCAGGAAATCCGGAATAGTTGAGCATCTTGTTTGAGATGCGGATGGCAACAGTAAAGCCAGCATTCCCATGCCTTTCATTTGCACAACTCCATGGAAAGAACTGGAATTGGTAGCTGCAACGCCAAATTTACTCACAAAATCTCTTGTGCAACCATTCTTCTTGTCACATGAGATCTATGTAGGATGGTTAATGCAGGTCGTGATGGAATCGTAAGTTTCCTTACTTCAGTCCATGCATGGAACCAAGCTTCAAAATTAATGGCGATGCAATAAAATGGAGTTCATATACTTCAGAACCGTATGACATTGGTAGTCTTAATATGACAGAAGGAAGGAATTTGATGATCCTCAAACTATGAAGTCATCTACAGAAGTATTGAACATAGAGTTTAGCATCTCATCATCATCTAATCTAAATAGATAATTTTCAGACACAAATCAAAATTTTCTAAGATTACGTTAGTTGCATATAACAGATGTGTTCAAAAGAGTAATCTCAAGTTAATCACGCTTTCAAAGCAGGTAGTGCACAGTGCCAGACAAAACTTCTACTGTTGGTGATGCTCTTCAGTTTCATTCCTTCTGTCCCTGACCTCTCTCATTTCTCCCTTCCTCTTCTTCAACATTATTTTTAATGGTTCCACAGTCTTCATCCCTGGCTTGCACAATTATGCACCATTATAATAATCTTCCAGAGCCTGTGGTCCTTGTTCACCAGATATTTCACCACCGTTTCCTCTTGCACTTTCCAACAGATTATCAGGCGATTCTTTGTGGACTTTAGCAGATGAAACAAGGGAAAGGCGACAAAGTGGACAGGTAGTGTGATTGACAAGCCAGTTGTTAATGCAATCCATGTGGTATGTATGGCCACAAGAACGTATCTGTTGAAGCCTATCCTCAGCTTGGTAGTCCCCTAAGCATACCGGGCACCTATTAGATAAAGCAGTACGTCTTTAAAAAATGTAGAGTCAGCCAAGAAATGAAAGGCTTCATTGTAGGATTTTAATGATTACTGTTCTACTTTCTGCACTCTGCAGCATATGAATTTCCCTGACTAACCATGTAAAGCCATGTCAAACACTCCTATAAAGGTTTCCAGTCATTAGAGCATTATCCATGGAAAAAAACTATTTCTTACCTAAGAAGATTACCATAAAGTACATAATGTTCAATTTAGGAGTCTTCTATATGATTTAGGACAAAGCCATGCTGCATCTAACCCACAAAATAGGCTTAATTAACCTTTATAAACAATTAGGAGTAAAGTCAAAGACGAAATATAAAAGCTTCACGCTTGCAATATGATAGCCAGAAAAGGAGACAATGACTTGGGACAACAGATTATCCCTTTCTAAACACTGCAATATCTTAAGACAGCAAAACCGAGTCATAAAGAATATGAATGTCTACAAATTAAAAAAGATAAACTAGATCGAGTTGTCTTACTGCGTGTCTCGGATAGAGAAACTCTCCTTGTACACTATAACGGGCAACATGTCTCTCAGCTCCTTCTTCAAACCCAATTCGGCCTGCTACACAACCAAAACAAATGAAAAAAGACACAAACCCAACTCATTATGCAAATTGTCTTACATTGTAAAGGGCAAAAACCTTATTGGTGCCTTGTATGGACGTTCTCATTCGAAGAGACGCCCAATCAACTCTCCTACGTCGAAGATAAAACAAGTAAAACAAAAACAGAAGGATGAATGTGAAGAGAATTGGCACGCAAAAGATAAAAGCTTGGTATATCTTCGGTTGAGCCGTAACTCCATGTGAAGAAGAAGAATGAGAAGTTGTTGGGCAACAACTGGGACGCTCTGGATCAAAATAAGGCATGACCAAGAAACAGTTTTGCAAACAACACGAGTTCAGCCACTACGAGACTCTTATCTAGAGCACAAAACATGCACAAATGCAGGCTTCGTGAAGATCTCAGATGACAAATGAAAGTTGGAAATGGAGTAGACTGATTAAGAAGGAAAATAAACATCAAATCAAAACAGAGATAGGGGCAATACAAGTGAAAATACGTTAGAAAGATTGACAAGACAATGTAAAAGGTAAAGGATAAGTCTTGAAGAGACCGAACCTTTATGCAATGGAACTATTGATTCGATACAGAAGAAAGCTGGTTTTATAAGCTTAGATTATCATAGTTTCTATCTGTTACTCTTGATTGTCGTGCTATATTATACAGAAAGTGAATATGTGTATAGATAGAGATATGTATGTACGAATTTATTTATGCTTTGATAAAGTTCTAACTTACCAAGAATTTAAAATGCTAAAGCTTTTTGTAGCTTTTGTTTCAGACATGAACTTTTCTTAATCAGATCAATCAGTATGGAAAGAAATTGAATTTACAATTATAATAACATGTTGCCCTTTCTGTTCACACACAAAAAAGTCCCACCTTTCTAATTTATCGGATTAACAAGTTCATATAATATTTTACTAATAGAAAGATGCATAACAATAGATGATAAACATTAGGGCCAGGGGAGTTTTGTCTTTACAGCAACTTTGGCTCTTACTTGCCTCGAAGGGTCAGCTATTACGGTACAAACACCCCTGGAAAAGTATTTCCTTTTCAGGATTAAGTCTATGTGCAGTGCAATACCTTTGAATTGAACAAAGTATGTCCAATGTAGTAAAAGGACATTCCTCTCTTGAGTTCAACTCCTGACGTGTGACATGGTAAAGGAAAAGAAGTTACATACCTAATTATTAGTTCAGTTATCCCTGACAAACGATATAACGCATACTATCTTCTTTGTATGGTGGAAGTAACGACCTTGTTCAAACTATACCGATTGTGTAAAGATCAAGACAGAAGCCACTCTGGAAGTAAATTTGTGTCTAATGTTTACTTTTATCAACTGAACTTGTGGAAGGACATGTCAAGGCACGGAAAAGTTATTATATGTCAGAGAGATATTGTTAAATATAGACGAAGGACAATGTTAATGACGTTGTCAATTAGTGATGAATCTCTTCGAAGATAGTATATGGCATTCCAGGAGTGTCTTGTCCTTCCAGGCCATGAATCCAGATCAAAAGTTTCGCCATGTATAGGGTGCTACCTCATGCAGAGCTTAAACATATCAGGAAACTCATCAACAATTCCAAATTGTCAATTGGATGAACGAAATCGAAAGTTTACTATTGAGCATAACAATAAAAAGCATCAGGGACGTTGGTCCCATTTGATGAAGTTTCAACGTCAGGAACCTGAAAGATATACAAACATATGTAAATTGTGGATAAAACATATTGCTGTCAAGGTATGATGTTTATATACACAATCATTTTCAGCAAGTTGTATATACATAAGCTATTACTATGTCAATTGCTCCTGTTTCATTCAATTAAAAATCTCTCATCTTAAGCCTGATTTCTGCATGAGAATTAAGCAGCTTCTTCGGGGTTGATAGAACAGTGCTGAACTTGCAAACCAAGATCTTGAAACATGGCAAAGATATTATGTAGAGAGCAGCCAAAATGAAGGGTCCGGCAACAAGCCAACCTAACAACTGCAAGATTATTGTGATGCCATAAGATCATAATACCCCAAGTCAAACTATATTGGTTAGGCAATAGTGGCAAACTTATGAAAAGTTTATCCAATTATTATTAAGGTTACAGTTCGCAAGATAAGTTCATAACCACAAAAAAATCAGATAGGAATATGAAACATGACCTGAAGATTCACTGTTACATTTCAATTAATCTATCAAATTGCAGATAAGTAAACACACAAAAGAAAATTGAAGCCTCAAAAACTATACATAAACTTTTTCCTTATCTTAGGTTTTCTCAACATCCAACATCAGGAATAAGTCTTGCCTGGATCACTTTTGTTTGGCACCAATTGATATTTAGATAAGCTGAATTATGAAGTATAAAATATTAGATGTTGGCAAAGTTTATAGTTTTTTCTTTTTGTTGGATTCGGCTTATCCCATCAAAAACATTTTCCATGTCAAAAGTTTCCAACAAGACATCTTTAAGACCAGGAATTTGGTCATGTGGGGAATGAAAATCTTTTGGTGCTTTATATTAGAGATTAGGACTTTAGGAGGTTCTGAGGGCAAGATAGTTATCCCTGTTCATTGTTAGAAGTGTGTTGTATTGCCCAGGACATACACTAGCGTAGCATTTCTCCTAATAGACTTCAGGTATAAGCTATGATAACAAGTTATTTGAAAGGGAGAATCTCAAAGCTGCGGATGAAGTGAAAACAAGGTGCAGTAAGTGAAGTTTGTGCTCCTGACATTTCTAACAGGTCTGGTCTCATCAATAATTTTAAGTTTCACTGTTTATAATTGCTCAGCAAACTATGTAAGTGTCCATGGCTTCCACCTGAGCCTCCATTTAGAGGCTCAATAATCAAAAAGAAATCGTCCTTATTCTCTGACTTCTCTGCCCGTGGTTAGACTACCATTTAAAAACCCAGATAGGGATAGCAAGTACAAGACATGGGCTGAGTGAAGCAGCAAAGCAAGCATACACTAAAAGATTGGCTACCTACCACATGTGCAATACTTAATATGACATCACGTGAAGCTTGGCCAGTCAAAACCTTCTTCAAAGCATCAGATGTCAAAGGAAAATGAGAAGCACCAGAGATAGCTTCTCCCAACCGCAAGAAGGGTACCACAAGACTTGAAAACAAAAGACAAGATTAAAGTCCAGAGCAAAAAGGATTGAGCACGGGAACAATAAAAGAATGGTCAAACATAATGTTGATAGAACAGAGGGGTATTCGATGTTAATCCCAAATTATATTACTCCAATAATTTAATAGCTAAGTGTAAACAACAAAGTAAATTATAAATAGAATCATGTTGGTTACATTCTCAAAAATGTTCTTAGTAAGTATTTATGGAAGACAAATGTCAATGATAATTAAATGTGAGACTGATCAACAAAGGATAAACTACCTCAATTCTATTGGTGTAGCAATGAAGTTAGCTAACATCACAGTTGGGGCATGACAAACGGAGCCAAGAAGAGCAATAGCGATCCCACATAGCAGAACAGTGACCCCTGTAAATTAAAAAGAAGTTTACTTTAGGTACAAGAACAGAAGCTGCAATCAATTACTTCATAAAGCTCATCTTCTATTGAATTTAGAAAACCTAAAGCCACCTTACCAAAAAAAAAAAAAAAAAAAAAATATAGAAAATGGATTGCCATCAATTTTAAGAAAAAAACAAGAAGAAAGTAGTTGAAATTAAATAAA
>JAOTAY010000003.1:4347685-4361306 GCA_025629805.1 Erythroxylum baracoense | reverse complement strand
ATCTTATATTGAATTTATAAAACCTAAAGCCACCTTACCAAAAAAAAAAAAAAAAAAACCTAAAGCCAGAATTACAGCGGCGGCAACATCCTCTTTGTTGGTAAAGATACCATAATAAACTGATAAAAAAGGGTCGCCTCACAATCTAGTTGTTGGGCCTGCCTAATAGAGTATTGAGATTCAGAAAGATGAGATCTAGGTAGGCATAGGACAAAAAAGGGGGAAAAAAAAGAAGAGGCATAAGATGAAGAAAGAATCTGGAGTTTCAGCTTCAAAGAAATGATAATGGAATAGGAAATAGGACTAGGTAATAAGAGTGGGAGCGGAAGAGAGGCTGAACGCACATAGCAATGAACTCAGGTAGTCAGGTTTAACTTGTGGTCCATCCTTACAAAACTTCAGGGGATTGACTGAGATAGTAGAGGACTAGTGGATCATCATCTTTGCAACCCAATAACCAAATCCCCTAATATGTTGGAATCTTCTGACCACTTTGTCGCAGTCATCCAACCACTCACAGATTTGATCATTTGAGAGAAATAAAGGTACTCCTTTTATTAACAATGAACAGAAAAAGCAACGCCGAGAACCATAAAGCATTTGTTAGTGGAAAAAGTAAAACGTTTTAAATTCATAAAATGGCAGTACTTAAAACGGGTGTAAAAACATACCGCAAACCGGAAAGATGCCGAGGGTGATACCAAGAGCTGCAGAGAATGCCAACTGTTTCGGCTCTGCATCTCTGCAAATAATAAAAGCCCAAAATATATATCAGCTCACTAACCCATTTACTAAAATTTAATAAAGCATTTGTACCTGCGGAGGATCTGATAGAAAGGATCGGCGATGTTCTTGTTAAACCAAGGAGCCAATCCAATCTTCCGAATCTGCATTTCCTCGCTTCACTTCGACTCGCCCCAACACGAAATAAATTTCTTGTCTTTTCTTTTGTCTTTTGCTTTATGAGTTTGAGTACATATCAAAATCAAAGAAATTAGAGCAAGTAAACAAAAGGGTTTAAGTCTAAGATGGATTCGTCGTTTAAGATAATGGAAGTGTAGAAAGAAACACGTAAAATCAAATCATATAACGATTGTTGTCAGACGATAATCAGATGACGGAAGGCGAAAGGTTACAACTTTGTATTCATTGCCAATTCTTTGTTTACAGATTTTAATCTCCTTTTAACGCCAACCACGTCATTGTTTTTAGTTCGTTGAGTACATTAGCTTAATACTTGACGCTTAGATGCATGTGATTTGGTTTTTTTTAATTTTAATCGTTATTTTTAAATTTTATTAATTATTTTATAATATTATTTAACTTTAACGCAATTTTTTCTAATTTTATTTAAATTCTTAAAATTTAATATAATCGAACAACAACAACAAAATCATAATAGAAATCTCACTTAAATATGGGATAACATAAATTCTTACTTAACAGGAGGTTATTTCTAACATACTAAAAAAAGAAGAAAAATTTGAAAACGCTTTGAAGAGAAAAAAACATATACATAAACAAATAATTGCATAAATAAATTAAAGTAAAAGAAAAAGTAAAAATTTAAAATAAATATAAATATAAAAGTAAGTAAATAAATAAATAAGACAATAATGAAAATAAATAAATAAATAACATAAACACGCAATTAAAAGAGAAGAAAAGAATAAAAATTCGAAATAAATACAAAATAATTAAAAATAATTATAATAGATAAGAATCTAAGAAAAAGTAAGGAAAAAGTTCAAAAGGCTTATAAAAAAAACAGACCTTTTCATGTAAGATCCTCTATTCGTATTTTAGTTAGTAAAAATTTTCTATCGAGAATTAAGGTGACGGTTGGTTGGCATGGGAAAATGGTAATAAGAATGAGAATGAATATAGTAAGGAATGAGAATGAATATCATCATTACAATTATAATGGTTGGTTAAAAGGAATGAATGATTATCATTATCATTGATAGTGGTTAGTTCGTAAAAAATATTGAGAAATAAAAATTTATTATATTTAATTAATTACAATATTTAAATTAATAAGTGAATTATATTTTAATTAATTATATTGTAACTAATTAATTAATTATATTTTAATTAATTAATTACAATATTTTAACTAATGAATTAATTATATTTTAATTAATTATATTTTAATTAATTATATTTTAATTAATTAACTAATTGCAATATTTTAATTAATGAATGAATTATATTTTAATTGATTAACTAATTGCAATACTTTAATTAATGAATGAATTATATTTTAATTAATTAATTAATTACAAAATTTTAATGAATGAATGAATTATATTTTGATTAACTATATTGTAATTAATTAATTATATTTTAATTAACTCGCTTTTTATTCCTTACCCATTAACTCTTTCCCAAACCCATCAACTAAACAGCCCTTAAGTCCTCATTAAGCTCAAGTAGGGTCGTATCTTACTTGATCACCTCTTCTCAATTCTTCTTAAGTCTTCTTCTTATTCTCTTACAGTATCTAAATACAATCTTCTAGGATTTTCTTACTGATACGTCAAGATGTCTCCTTTTAACATGTCAGAATCATTCAAGCCTTGTCTCCCTTAACTTATCATCAATGTTATTCGCTAGCAACTTGTATATTATTACTACATTCCTAATCTTATCTCTTCTTGTAAAGTTGCACATCTAACAGAAGACCTCACCATTAACTTATGAATATGCACATGCTTGATGAATTAACACTCAACCTCGTAGAGTATAGTTAGAGTATGGTCGGCCTAATTGTTACATAATAGAATTTATCTTTTAGCTTGAGTGATATCTTCTTGTCACATAAAACTCCTGATGTGCCCTTATATTTAAGTCACCTTGATTTGATGCAGTGAAAACTATATTATCATTTATCCCGCTATTGTTTTGTATGATGGATCCAAAGTAGTTAAAACAATCTTTTTATGGTATAACTTCTAAACTAATCTTCATCTCCATATCAGATGCAGCCTTGTGATACGAAAAGTTATACTCTAGGTACCCAGTCTTAATCCTGCTCAACTTAAAGTCATTCAACTCGAGTGTATCCCTCCAAAGTTCTAACTTGACATTAATAGCCCCTTTTATTTTATCTACTAAAATAATGTCATTAACAAACAACATACACCAAGACAAATCCCTTAGATATTCTTAGTGAGTTCATCTATAACTATTGCAAGCAAGAAGGGGCTTAACGAGAGTCCTTAATGTAGTCTGATATCGATAAAAAATGATCTATATCTCCTCTTATCATTTTTACTCTAGTTTTAACACCTTCATACATATCCCTAATAACTCTTTTATAAGTCATAGAAATTCTTTTAGCATCTAAACACTTCCACATGACTTCTTTAGGTACCTAGTCATAAGTCTTCTACAAGTCAATGAAAACCATGTGCATGTCCCTTTGTCCACCCCTATAACATTCTATTAATCGTCTAAAGAGGTGTAAAGCTTTTGTCGTGGACCTTCATGACATGAAACCAAATTCACTCTTCGAGATAGTGCAAATTTCTCAATCTTTTCTCAATTACTGTCTCACATAACTTCATGGTATGATTGAGTAGTTTGATGCCTCTATAATTGTTATAACTTTAGATGTCCCCTTTGTTTGTGTAGAGAGAGATTAGTATATTAAGTCTCCGCTTATCCGATATTTTGGCAGACTTAAAAATCACATTAGAAAGCTTGGTTAACCAAGTAAGACCCTTCTCTCCTAAGTTCTTCCACACTTCTGTAGGTAACTCATTGGGTCCTACTTTCCCTCCAATCTTCATCTTCCTCAAAACTTCTTTAATTTCTTCTCTCGTGATCTGCCGGTAAGAAGTTAAGTTATGATAATTCTCAAAAGTGTTAAGATCACCTAAGGAAAAGATATAATCTCTGGCTTCATTAAAATGACTATAAAAGTATCTTTGTCATCTTCTCTTAATGTCATTTTCATCCAAGAGCACTCATCCTGCTTCATCTTTTATATAACAAACTTGATCTAAGTCCCTCACTTTCTATTTTGTAGCTCTCGCTAGCTTAAATATATCCTTTTCTCTATCATTATCATTCAATCATTGATATAAGTTCTCGTAAGCTTTACTTTTGACTTCTGAGACTATCTTCTTCGTTGCTTTCTTTACCAGCTTATAACTCTCTATGTTAGTTACCTTCTTTTCAATTGTGTAGCGACCCAATAGAGCTTTATAGGCAACCTTCTTGATCTTCACTTTCTCTTGTATGTCTTCATTCCACCACCAAGACACCTTATTATACCTCTAAGCTCTTTAGAAACTCTCAAGATCTCCTTAACTGCATTCCTTAAAAGAGCTACTACTCCTCCCATATCGAACATTACTTTATCCCTAAGTTGTTCCACAATATCCCTTTTTAGATTCTACCATCTAACAAGAACTTCTCTTCTTTCTCCAACCCTCAAATATAAGATCTATGACTAATAATTGATGCTAATTTGACATGCATATGTTAGATGCCAATTTGTAATCTTTACATCTGGATCAATTGTTTTGCCTTATGAGAAAGCAATCGATTTGAGTCTTTACGATTTTGCTACTAAATGTTACCTTGTGCTCCTATTTTGTTGAAGAATGAGTTGGGGATCACCAAATCAAAAGCTATTGAAGGGTTTAGCAAAGCAAATCCATTGTCGTTCCTATCTCTATACCTGAAAATCCTATGAATACAAGCATGCTCATTTAAGGTTGCCTTTATATGGCTGTTAAAATCTCCTCCTATAATAACTTTCTTGTTAGGAGGGAATCTATTGAATCACCTCATTTAGCTCTTCCCATAATTGATACTTAAGTTGTTCTTCCAACCTTACTTAGAGTTTATAAGCACATACCACATTGAAAATAACATCTTTCACCACAATTTTTAAGGACAAAATCCTATCAAGAGTCTTCTTTACCCCCGTAACATAGGGTATGAGTTCCCTTAATCATTAAGATATGTACATCATTTCGTTACCTTGAACAACCTGAATATCAAAGTTTGAACCCATTTATCTCTTGCACTTTAGTCTCTATCTACTTTATCTTTTGGATGTACACTATGTGAATCTTATATATATCCAAATTCTTCATTAATTTCAATGACTTTCCTATAAGAGTCATAATGTTCTAAGAACCTATCCACAACATGTCAATATCTTCTCTCCTCTTAACCTCAAAACTCACCAAAGGATTAACTCTAGCACTATCATAAGAAGTCAAAGCACCCACACTTATCTTAACATCCAGCACAAATTATACAAAACAAGCGCAACAAGACCTTAAATGATGTTAAAACTATTCAAGAAACAAACAGCGACTGAAACTTAAAAAAAGCTAGATAAAGTGGATAAGAAAAAAAAATGTAATAGTATAAACAAAAACTCAAATAAGTTATAGTACAGTCAATTTTAGGAAATAGAAAGCAACAATAAAAAGGAAGAACATAAGTAATCATACAAGATGGTATAGATGAAGCCTCTTCTCAATATAGTGATTTTCATTAATACTGATTACCACAAATAGTGAAAATAAGGGAAAATACAAAAAAGACCTCAATTGAAGTGAATTTATCGTAAGTTTCCTATATAGTAGACTAACTTTCTAGTTTCAATCCAAGACAGAGAACAAAAAATCAACTTTTTGTATAGTTAAGAAGATTAATTCCAAAAATAAATGAAAATTATAAACCTCAAATTGACGCTGCTTGCAACAAATTCAGAGCAGAGCCAAAAAAAAAAAAAAAAGGGAACGAAGACACTCAAAAATACAAATAAAGAAATAATATTTTCAAACTATAATATAAAATAATTATCCCTAAAACCTAAAACTCTTAAGACCATTTGTCCTGATTTAATTGAATTATCTAATCAATCTTAGCTTAAGCGCAGGCTTCAATTCATACAAACATATTCTGATTCTCAAAGGGGCAAAAGAGTAAAAAAAGGGTTGTTTATATCCTGTTTCTTTCCATGAGCAAAATTTTGTAGCTACAAAAGGGAACTAATTGCACAATGTTTGTAATAACAACTGAACCCTAAAAGTAGATTAGCACCAAGTTTTACAGACTAAATCAATCCCTGGCGCTGCAGATCAGTGTATGTCTTCTTGTTGTAGATGTTCCCTTCTCTATCCTCGTATTCTTCTTCAAGATCTGGACGCCATTTATTTACTCCTTGCCGTTCCTGTATCTTTTTCCATAGATCTTTTGCTTCCTGAATAACACCAAGTTCAAGAAAATATGAGCAGCTTGTTTACAATGATTGGAACATAATGTCTATTCATCCACCCTTCCACAAGAGTATTTCGTTCTTTACTACCTATATAGCAAGAAAATAGCACAACGAATTGCCAGTAAAATATAGATTGATGAGCATTTTCCTGCAACAAATTACATTGGAGAAAGATTCATACCTCAATAGAGGTGATCTCATTGAAGTTCTTAGTATTGGGAATGCCAAGGCAACGCATCCCATGTTGATGACGCCATTCCTTGAAGTGCCTCTCATAAGCTCTACGCCCCCAGTAGCTGTAGTTCCCACAAATCTCGCATTTAAATTCCTGCAGTGCAGAAACAAGAGTTATGTTAGCGATAAATTATGATACAAATATAAGCTCCTTCATGTGCAACCTGTGAGTAGTAGATTCTATCCCCCAAAACGGAAAAACAATAACTGTATAATGATTTACAGAGACAGGAACATTACAGCTGGGATATTGTACATCTTCATGAGAAGAAACAAAACGTATGATGTACTACAATAGTTACTCAAGTAGATACGGCAATTTCTAAGGCAAGCAACAGAATTTATTTTGCTCTGACAATGCTTCAGAAATCAATCAAGTAAAGTACCTGACCAAGACCATGAAGCTTGTATAGCCAATAAGGTATGGGTTTCCCATCCCAACCCATCGGCAACTTGAGGGGATTGTATATCTGCTGCTCCTCATCGTCACTTTCAGTGTCAGCTTGTGTCTCTTCCTGTTAGATATTATAAGTAGCATGGATCAATTATTATGAGAAAAAATAAGCTCTAGCTTCCTAAACATACAACATATGGCACAACAAGCGATAATGAGTCAAACACAAGGATGGTTCAAAATTTCATGATAAAGTGTCCAAACATTGATGCGAGAAAAAATATCAACAAGCAATATCTGATCGACTTTTAGGAACATAACAGTTAGACTGCCCGCTCGGGGAAGTATAACATCTTGAGCACTACTGATTCTGATTTCAAAATATAGAAAGAAAGGATTTGTGACTGTACTAAACTTTTCACACATCGAGATAATGACTAGTCACTATCCTCCAAACAAACAGCTATTTACAGTGCTAAAACATGCAGCCAACTAGGCATGCCCAAAGACCATTGTTTAAGAAATGACACCTGGTCCTAATTGAGCCTTCTACTAAATGCACCAAAGCAATGAAAAGCATACTCGCCACAAGCGCCACACATGGACTCCCTGGATTGAGCCCAAGAAACTTTCACCAAGTTATATGTCCGGCCACAAATCATAAAAAAATGTGAACAGTATTTATGATGTCTGATGGAAAATGAGAAAAAGAAAAAGGTCTAAAATGTCATGATAAAGGTGGCATAGAATGCACACAAGACACCTAAAAATATCAGTCGACTAAGTTGCTTACTTCCTCACGTTCAGCTTCCATTTCATCATATGTCAGAGCCTGTTTCTTCACTACATTTTCTCTTGTTCGCTCAATTGTCTGCCCAAAGAGACGTAGAATCAGATGGCTAGCCATCAAGGTAAAGGGGTAAAAAATGAAAGCTCAAATTAAGAAGAAGCTAACAAAAAAGGACCCACCACCAAGAATTAAAAACTAAAGAGAGAGAGAGAAAAAAACAAAGAACACCCAAGAGATTGAGATATTCAAGCTGACCTCATTCAATAGCTCACATAGTTTTCGAATTTTGGCTTCCATGAGGGCAACTTCTTTTTCCATTTCAAGTTCTTTTACTGATGCTGAACCTCCATTAAGTTCTGAACCCTTTGAGCCCTTTGCAAAGTGTTTCTTGTCAAGCTTTTCAAGAGATGTATGCTGCAGAAAAGAAGGAAAAGTGTCAAATCAATTACCTCTAATGAAAAACCAATTCCAAGTCATAAAAGTAATCAATGTTAAACATTTCTTTAAACAAAACAGAAAATTGGGCTGATTCCAATCAAATAACTCTGCACCAGGAAGGATTCAATTTCTTCAATTAATTATTGGGCCCAAAAGTGAAAATCTAAGTGCAGAGACTGTTAAATTTTGTAAGATTAGACTCAAATAAACTGAGCACATACAAGCTCAAATGAAGTTCCATCCTAAAACCAATTGATGATAGAAGTAACTCATTAGGCTTATATGCATGCTCAAGGTCATATATTCTTCCCACATGGGACAAACTCTTACTTATATTTCAACACACCCCTCTCACGTGTGGGCTAATTAAGGCCCAACACGTGACAAAATCTATCATGTCAAGGTAGTGACAACTAACTCAAGAGCAACCTACTCTGATACCATGCTAAATTTTGTGATTAGGCCCACATAAACTGAGCACATACAAGCTCAAACAAGGTTCCATCCTAAAACCAATTGGTGATAGAAGGAGTAACTCATTAGGCTTCTATACATGCTCAAGCCTTTGTATTCTTCCCATGTGGGACAAACTCTCACTTATATTTCAACAGAGACTATTCACGAAACTTACATCAAATCTTTGGGCCAAAAAGATAAATATCCTTACATTTTATGGAGTGGAATTAAAACTAAAGCAAAGTTCCTCTCTAACCAGAAGATTTGTGCTTAAACTACATCGATATGAAACAAAAGTATAATTGAGATATTTACTATCCTTTTACATTGTGCCATAAAACTGTGCTTCCAAACTAGTAAAGATGGGGATTATCCAAACCTTTGTGAGAAAAAGCCTCTCAGCACGATGTTGAACAGTGCCACCAGTCTTCAACCCCAGTGCAGCCAATGCCTGTGTCAAGAAAGAACTAGGTGAATAACAGAAGAATTTCCTTAATATCAAGGTGAAAGTTCAGGGCCTTTTACAGACAAGATAAACATTATTTGGAAACAGAGGAAACTATGCATTGTCAAACAATCAATAAACTTGAAAATCACTAAAGTTGAAGCAAAACCCTCAACATAGAATTATCTATGAAACTAAGGCCATATTATGAGACATTAAAATTCAAACTAGTGTAAAATGTCTGTAGGCTGAAGTTTGATCAAATGTTAAGATCATAGCAGTTCAGGACCGCTAAAACATCAAAACAAAAAGAAAAGTCTTTTTCATAGTTTCCCAACAGTTACGTTATTTGGGTCTAGAAGTGGAAACTGCATCTCCGGGCAGATCAATAACAAATCAGTCAGCACCATCAAAAGCAACTTGATGGTAATCCAATTCACAAAACTAGACTTTCTATAGTCATATACAATTGACACTAACTAAGAACAGTGATCATAGATACAAAGAAAGAGCCGCACAGCAAGTCATACTTACCTCTTTTAATTTTTCAGGACCCACTTCCATCAGCTCTTCAACTGTGTTGTAATAATCAAGATCAATTACAGTATGCTCAGCAGGCTCATGCCCGTTTTCCAAGTCGTTTCTCTCCCATCCTTGTACCATGCTATTTGTCCATTGATCTTCAAATTCACTAATAATCTGCCATATATTACAAAGTACAACAAGGAAAGTCATACAATCCAAGTCTGATAAGCCATTGTGTCTCAAGGATTACCATCGCCATCAAATCCATTTTCATCGCGGATATCTCTTTAAAATAAAAAATTAGAGAAGTGCTTGTAGTCTTCAAATAACAGGGTCACATACATATAATCGAACATTACATAGATACCAAGCTGAGCCTTAACATTAAAGACCCAAATCATTCCAACATGTTTGCATCTGCAACTATAAGACCATGTGACTATGTGTAAGCATGTTAAATGCAGGGTTCCTATCCATAATTTAGCAGTTATCAAATGAATCAAGCCTTTTGTCACCCAAGCTCAGTCTGCTTATTAATCAAGCCTCACCAACTATAGCCTGGTTCAGATCATTTATGTAATGAAGAAGCTGTGAAAGAGCCTTCAACATATTGGATAATTTGTACTCCTAATGTACTAGCAAATGAGAATTTGATTATGTTTCATGAAAACAGAATCAAAATTGAATAAATCCAATTGCATCAGTGCGTCACAACTAAATGGACAAAGGTAACTGCTTTACCCCAAATAATGCTATATAACTTGCAATGAAAACAAGTCCAAGAACTTCAAAAGAACTCAAATAAATGGCATCAGACAAACCTTTGTAAACAATCTATCAAGATCTTGCAAGGGTTCTGTCCGCTGGAAAAAGTAGACCAAATACTCTAGTAGATTCTCTAAATACTCCCTGTATCGCCTGCAGAGAGATTGAAAGCAAAATAGATACAAAAAAGCATGAATGACTAACTTGCATGAAAAGAAGTTGCAGTTGAACTAACATTCACCAACAAATATCATCACAAAATGGGGTCAACAAAGGCAAACATTACCTGGAGTATTTCAGCTTACGGGGAATGTTTTCAGGTTGTGAAAAGACATCAAGGTAAGTAGAATATTCCATAGCAGGCTCTCCAGCTTTCTTGTCTAAAATCAAATTGACATACTGGTTGTACAATTCATGCATGTCTAGATACTTCCCAAAAGCTTCCTGAACAATTATGCAAATGCTTTCAAGTTGATATGATTACAGAAATAAAACAAAATTCTTCATTTTGAGTAAACGCAGTGCCACCCATGAGTGAGTGTAATGCTTGAGATACCTCTCCAGTAAACTCCACAACTGGCTCCTCCTTAAGCAATGACTCGTCCTGCTCATTGGCATCAACAACACGCGCAACAGGATGCCTTCTATGATACTCCCGAATCTATCACATATCAAATTGAAACCATAATCATACTTCATGAATTCAGAAAGGACACAATTGCCAACAAACAGAAACAATGTGCCTAGACAAGTCCACAAGTATAAATAAACCCTAATTACAAAACTACATATTGCGTCCTCAAAAGTTTTAAGAGAAAAAGGCGCTAACCTCTTTCAATCTGTCATAAAATGCACTAAACACGTTGGTTCCAGTAGCAGTTTGACCTCCAAGAGCTGCAATCTCATCCTTCCTCGCACTATCCTTATCTTCATAAATCTCCACCTATACACCAAACCAGAAAAAAAAATCTTTGTATTACTCGAAAGCTACTTCAATCAGAAGCTTCTAGTGAATTAAAATAGAAAGAAAGTTACAAGCTTTTGAGTGGTGGAGATGATAGTGTCAATCATATTGCGAACACGGTGGCTCTGATAGAGGCGGTCCTTGGAGGTTGCCGGCTCATTTTGTAAATCCTTGACGATGAGGCGTTCGAACCGCTCAACCTCCTCGTGGGCTGCGCGTGTAACCTCCAACAACGTCGACGACATCTCCGATCACTCGAACTCCGTCTGATTTAAAACATGAAAGAGACGGGGATTGTGAACAAAGCAATGCAAAGCTCGGGTTTTTTTTTATTTTTATCTTTAACCATTCAACCATTAAATGATATTCTACAAAAATCAGGCTCGAGTTATCGGGTTCAGGAATTACAATTTCGACCTGGCCATCCGGCCCATTTTTGCCCTGTGTTAAGTGGGTCGTCGACTATAGTCCGCTCAAGTTAAGTCACGGGTTAATCATGATCGGCCGACGCGAGCCACTAGCTGACCCGACTTGACTAGTGGCCCATTCATTTTGCGAAAGGGTGTCGTTTTTTATCAAAACACGATGTTTTAAATTTTTTTTAAAAATATGTAGGTTGGCCAGCCCGAGCTGGTCGATCCCAAACCGCGAACTACCAGAGGAGAGGCCTGACTAGGCCAGGCCAAGGATGAATAGAGCTCAATCCAACCTATTGTTATGTCTAATCGGATTTAAGTCCAACTCAGCTCATTTTTCACAAATCAGGCTCAATCCTCCAATTCAATTAATTTTGTAGATCAGATTAAATTTAGGATTAATTATAAAAGAATCACAAAGGTCAAATTTGCAATATAACTTGAATTTTAAATACACTTTATTGTTAATTATATAAAAATATTATTATTAATTATTTAATAAAATTTATTATATTAAATATTATTCTATTCTATTCTATTTATATTTAAAAATATTTTATTTATATAGAAATATATTTGTGTCTTACTAAAAACATGTCACGGTACTGTGACAAGCAATTAAAGAATAAGTTATATATATATATAATATTTATTTATTTATAATTTTTATTAATAAAAATTTATTATTTTAGTATTAATTATATACAATTTATTGTTAATTATATAAAAAAGTATTGTGTCGTGTTGATTGTTATTAGGGTAGGGTAAGAAATAATTAGTATTATAAAAAATTATTGAAGATATATTAGATAGTATATATTTATCAGTTTACGTTTCATCTTAAGTCTCCGAATCGAAGGTTTTTTATTTTCAATGTTTAGGATAGAATGAAAGGTAATATGAAACTTTCTGCTTTTATCTCATTTCATTATAAAACCTCCTTCTAAACTATGGAGCTGTGTTATATTCCATTTCATTCTATTATAAAATCTTCAACTAAATAGACTCTAAATCACTTCACGCTGTTAATCCCTTAGCCTGATGCCCCAAGCCACTCTCGCATCATTTTTAATTTGTTCTCCCGATGTCCCAACTCATTCTTGCATTATCAAGCCCTTCATTTTCAATTTGTTATTTCAACGTCTCAAGCCACTTTCGCATAACATCGCAACAATAAGCTATTCATTTTTAGTTTGTTCTTTTAATGCCATCAACGCTTCATTTTCAGTTTATTCTCTTACACTTCAAACTGCTCTCACATTAGAGCACATTAGCAAACTTTTCGCTTTCATTTCGTTCTCCTTCAACTCTTAGCCCTTTATTTTAGGTAAGAAAATTTCCATTGACGTGTGTTAATAATTAAAATTTCTAGAATACATACCAAGTCATATTAGTAAAGTTAATTTAAACATTAACGTCAAGTTAGAATTGAAAAAATTAAAAATTTAAGTATTTTATTATTATTTTAAAATTTATATTACAATTACAATATTAATTACGAAAAATTTTAGTTAACTCTTAAATTTAATTAAAGTTGTTTTTAAAGATTATTGCGGTTAGTTCACACAAGAGAATGGTAATAAAAATGAGAATGAATATACTGAAGAATGGGAATAGATATTATCATTATAATTATGATGGTTGGTTAAGAGGAAGAAATGATTACTATTACCATAATGATTGGTTCGTAAAAAATATTAAGATTAAAATATTCTAATTCAATATTTAATTAATTACAATATTTTAATTGATGAATGAATTATATTTTAATTAATTATATTGTAACTAATTAATTATATATTTTTAGTTAATTATAATGTAATTAATTAATTAATTAATAATAATAATATTTTAATTAATTATATTATAATTAATTAATTACAATATTTTAATTAATGAATGAATTATATTTTAATTAATTATATTGTAGTTAATTAATTATTA
>JAOTAY010000003.1:4318927-4340392 GCA_025629805.1 Erythroxylum baracoense | reverse complement strand
CTCCATTTGAATGCCCCTCTGATCTGGTAAAATTGGATCTTAGAAATTGCACAAGGCTTGAGCATCTTCCAAGCAGTATCTGTGAATTGAAATCACTCCAAATTCTGAATGTCTGTGGCTGCTCAAATCTCTTGAAACGCTTAACCTGGACTGCAAGTTCTGTAGACAATGGCAGTACCTGGTCATATTTTGATACCCTCTGGGATACCATGAGTCTTTGGATGAAAATTGCGACTATTTTACGTGCTATAGCTGCTTCAAAACCAAGTGATATTAGATATCTGTCTTTTGCTGGGACTGCAATTGAAGGACTTCCCTCATCAATCCACAATCATATAAGTCTGGAGGAATTGGATCTCAGCAACTGCACAAGACTTAAGATTCTTCCGAGTTGCATTTACTGGATGGGAAAACTTGTGACTCTCAACATTGCTGGCTGCTTGATTCTGTTGAAACTTGCAACTGAAACTAGAATTGATTAAATTCCCACAACTTAGAATGGGGGTGATGTTCCTGTATCAATTGGGAGCTTTTAAGGTTAAGGTGCTTCTACATTTTTTATCAGAATGCTTAAAAGGGATTGGAAACTCTCATCTCAGTTATATTTTTGGCAACTAGTGATCATAAAGTTTGTCAAGTGGTAGAAGATTGCATATGCAGAAATCAAGCATTACTGCATTCTTTGTAACAAAAAAGTTGCAATAAATAATGCCACTCAGGACTCAGTTCTTTGTAATAATTAGGAATTGGAATGTGAACAATCACAGCTTGAAAACGTTTATTGCAGCTTGAAACTGACATGACATGAAACAAACATAAAAGAAAAGCATGGAAAACATTTAACAAACCATCACTACCTCAAGAAAACAAGTCTTTTAATGGCCATTTGATATTTTTATTTAAGTAGAAAATGTCATTACCTCCTAAAGAAATGAAGAGAAGGAAGATCTACCGATCTCTTAAATCCCGAAATAATACCAGATTCTCTACAAGAGAGCTATTCATGTCTTTATCTTTGTTACTAACATTAGCATATTGTTTTTCATGATAACCTTTGAAATTACCATAAGCACAATTTTCTGTGAGTGAAAATATAATTGACCAAAACACAATGAATGGAATAAGAAATTAAAATTTTACTATAGTTTCCAAAAAATATACAAATAACAAATGCCTAAAAAAACTGTTTTTAATGTATTTTTGTGTTTCATTAGATCATAAACCTCGTATGTAGTTATTTAACACTGCATTGCTACTTTGCCAAATTCCTGCCACGCATGCCCATATGGCGATCTCCGGTCGAATAGGAGCTGCTAGAAGGCAACCAGCGGCACTCCTCCGGCGGCCGATTGGACACAGCGATCCCCGAAGCCACCATCGGCTCCCAAGATTCAGACTTTCCTTGGGCATAATCATAATATCACTTGTTTTCATCGCTCTCTTGCCTCCCATTTTCTTCCATTTCAGGCTTCGTCGTATCCACAAAGTGACCCTTTTTCTTTTTCTTTAGATTCACTTACTTCTATTTTTCAGTTCAGCTTTGTGATATACAGAGTTTGGTTTGTTTTTATGTGCAGTTGCAATTAAGGAAGTGTGGTTGGCTCAATGATCCTCCTCTCGTTTGTGCTCATGGTGGTGATTCAACTAATGCCTTCCCTAACTCGGTAAGCTTTGCTAGTCTCTTTAGCTGATTTTTTGGAATACCAATTTTGATCTTGTTCGATGATTGGATATTTATTGTTAATGTTGAACTGGGTCTCTACTTCACAAAGCTTGTACCTTGGGATGGTTCCAAGTGGACTGGTTGTTTTCACATGTCTCAAAAACATCATTGTATATGTGTATAATCTCTTATTCGGCGAGATCCGTGCTTTGGAAATAAAATTACGTTCTTCATTCGAGTGCAAAATTCCTGGAATCCAATTTCTTTCAACAAGGGTGAGTGTTGCTTATGTTTTTAACTTATTTGGATTTTTTCTTCTTTTTGGCTTTCAGATGGCTGCATATGGACTAGCTCTTCGATCTAAGGTAGACTGTATTGAGATTGATGTTTCACGTTCCAATGATGGAGTT
The DNA here is from genome assembly GCA_025629805.1 of Erythroxylum baracoense. NCBI lineage: Eukaryota > Viridiplantae > Streptophyta > Magnoliopsida > Malpighiales > Erythroxylaceae > Erythroxylum > Erythroxylum baracoense. The sequence goes on along the minus strand of JAOTAY010000003.1, from coordinate 4,338,319 downwards.
CTATTCGCACTTCACGACAGGTATACGTAGTCTTTTTTTTACTGTGATCTACTTCCAAACCTGAATTTATTCGACAAATTTCTAGCTCCTGATACTAGTTTTTTCCTTTTCAGTAAGAAAGTTTTATTAGATTTCATAATTAAAAGAAGGTACATGTATGACCGGCTAATGGTTAAGAATTTGATTTGTGTTTATTATGCTATAGAGAGGTAGTACTAGGAACTCTGCTTTACAGTCACATGCTAAGGTTAGCAGGAACACTATTATATGGAAAAAAAGTTGGATTTCTTGATAATTCTGATCAACTGGATATATCCGGTGAAGTTTGAACTATTAGAGTTAACAAGACAAGACATTCCAATAATTTTGAATTTATCAAGTCTTGCTGTGATTGGAAACAGATGACGTATTCTTATTGCAATTTTCTTTCATGAAAATGTTTAAATAGGACAAAATATTTGTTAGAAATCAGGTCAAGCAATTTATGAAAGATGTTCAATAATTAGTACATATATTAGATGTCCTTTGGGCATTAAAAACAGCTCTAATCACTTTTTTGGCATTCACTTATTGGCTAGTTTATTGCTGCAAAGTATGTTGCATATGTCAGGCATGGAATCAAATATCTTCAATTTGAAAAATCCTGTTTCCCCAATATCACGAAATTGCCATGAAATTGTAACTCTAGATTCCTCAATCTTATGGAGTAGTGTTCACATATATCTAGATTCCTAGATGTAGCATAACACGGTCATTTTAATATACGAAATCATTTTCCTTTGCATGGAAATTTGATTTTTAATTCCTGCAGGCAGGGATCTGCAGCGGATAACTGGTAATGCTACTTCCAAGGTTGGGAAATACAGCATGAAAGAGGTGAGACCTGCTGCATTTCTGAAACAGTTTCCAATTTCATTACAAGTTTTTCCAAAGTCGAATGTGCTATAGTATAATGTTGATGCTATTTCTTGTCAATTTAGTTTTATGATCATTTTCCAACTGTTGCCTTCACATGATTTGCCATTTTTCTTATATATGCTTGTCACATGGTCATGGAGTGAAAAATATTGTGTCAGTGCTCACTAACACAAAAAACCGTTGGTTCTAATGCTTTACTAGAAAAAAAACAGTATCGCTTAGCAAAAGAATACTGCATTTTTGCTAGTAACTTTGACTACCTTTTTTCTGCATTGGTGGTCGTAGATTAGTGAACTAGATGTGCCACATCCCCAGGAGTTTAACGACAAAAAGATCCCTACCATTGAAGATGCATTGAAGGTAATTTTGGATGTCCCCTCCCTTCCTTGGTACCATTCATTTCACTTAGATATGGACCTGCTTCAACAGTCCCTCTAAGTTAATTGTTATGACAAGGGATGTAATTGCTCTAAATCAAATTTGATGTACCATGCATCACCATTCGTTGTGTCTTTTATATATGTGTGCATGTATTTACATGCATATATTTGTTACAACTTTCATGGAACAATTAAATATGATTTCTATATTGTTCAGTTGATATCAGGTTCAGTTCGGCATGTGATTTTGGATGCTAAGGTTGGGCCTCCATCATATGAGAAGGGACTTGCGAAGGATATTCTTTCTGTTGTGAGTTTCTCATTCTCTAGGTTCCCTTTATCTGCTCAATCATCCCAGATAGCAATATTTTAATAATATGGCTCATTTTTCGCAGTTTGTTTCTTTGACGAAGTACTAGTTTACTGTTTCTAAATGTAGAATAACTTTGTAAGATTAGTTTTGGAATCTGAAACTTGTCTTTTCGTGGCCTTTTCCATGCTGGGTAGTATCTCCTACATTTGAGAGGAACCTTCTTATTGTAATCAAGCAACAAATATCTTAGAGAAGAAGCAAGCTTTGTACTTGGGAGAGTATTTGAGAATGAGAACATGCACACATTGTGGCTAATTTGAATGTAGAGCCACTGCAAGAAAGGTTATTTGTTGAAGAGGAGATTGGCATTTCTCTAGTTATAGAGGAGATAATAAGTCAAACCTAGATGCTGGCAACTGTACCTCTCTTAGGAAAAATATGAACATAGAGAGGAGGGGTATTAAGCCATGTTCACTGTTTTACAGCTAGATTAAAGAATGAGGATGGAAATCAGTGGAGTAGCAGCACTATTTGATGAACTAAGAGATAATATGCTGGAGCTGAGTGAATTGAGTTTGATGTGGCAAATGTTTATCGAGATGTCAGTTGGAAGTTTGTTTTTCACAGCTTGTATATGAGATGTCTTGGAACTTCTGATTTCATTAGTTGGAAATGAAAATTTTAATGTGAAATGGGTTGTTCTCATTTGTTAAGGCCCACAGAATTTCATTAAACAGAGAAATTCTGTATTCCCTTTTGCTTTTGCTGATGAAATTACTCGGTCAGTGGTCTGTGGTAGTTTTAATGGCTTGAGCTACTTCTTGAGACAATTTGTTCTTCTGGAATGTCTTGATAAATCTAACCACGAATCTTAATTCTGAAGCAGATACACCTAATTTTAGATGACTACTTGGTGATGTATCAACTTCTTGGTGAAAAGTCTTTTCTAATACAAAGTATGTTGGTGTTGTCAATGACTTAGCTCCAAAATGTTGGTAACAGATTTCACAAGTTGACCTTGCGCACTAACTATAAGTACTGTCCTGGTACATGCACTCAATTGATTAGAATGGCTGTCAACATAGCAGAAACCAAGTTTCTTTTCCAATGTGTTACCGAAGTTGAATGTCAAGAGTTACAGCTCTGTCTTGAATAGTTTTGTTTACATTTAAGCCCTTATGTTCCAAGTTAAACTTTCAGGTCGAGAGGGCACAGTGCAAGAACTGCATTATTTGGGCAAAAAGTGACACTTTGGCAAGGGATGTAATTAAATTGTCATCAAACGTTACGGTAAATCAGTTTAGAATATTTTCTTGGTAATTACCTGTCATCAGTTTGACCTAATTCCATAAAACAAGAATGGGTTCTGTAAAGTTTATGTTTAAAATTGCAACTGACTGGCATGCTTTGATCCTTATTCAGGTGGGCTACATTGTCATAATTGATCCCAAAACAGGTGTGAGATCAAACTTGTTAAGGATGAAAGGAGCTGGGGTAGTTGGTGTTTATCATCTGTTGATTGATGAAACACTTGTCAGAATTTTACACAGGTATGAATTCCATTCTGAGCTATTCATGACTTTTTACATGCTAACTGATTTGTAAATATATGTACCTGATAGTTGTATGGTTGTTAATAGGAGGAAAAAGAAGGTATTTGCGTGGACTGTTGATGATATTGACTCCATGCATAAAATGTTGTCTGATAAAGTGGATGCTGTTGTTACAAGCAATCCAAGTTTACTGCAACAGATCATGTATGACATTAGAACTGGATGTGTTGAGGAAGGTTTTTCTTTGCCAGGATAATACCTATCAAATGGAAGAAAGAAACCAAATGATTCAGATGTAGTCACTTGAGACCGAAGGCAAGAAGATATTTATCTGCAATATTCTTATATTTAGATACGGAGGGATTGCATTATATTCTTTTGGAAGAATTTGGTCAGGTAGCTTTCTTTGTAACCTGGTTTAGCTTTATAGTTTCATTGCAGCCATGTAGATATTCTGAAATTTGATAACTTTGTCAAAGATATTATCTCAATAGCAGTTCCAGAATAACCAAAGAATCTTTTTCTATCATGAACTGAGTTTAATGAAAGAAGACAATCAGTGGAGAAATAAGCCATAATATTATGATTTCTCCTCTGTCTACCGTCATTATCAGCTGCTGCTTCTAACGTCTGTTGCTTAAAATCCTTGCCTCGTCTCTGGTAATGCCAATTATGTCATTCTGCTCCAACACGAGAATGCTGCCATAGTATCTTAGAGCTTTTATAGACTCCCAAGTTTATTCCTTTTGTTTTGACTGTGAATAAAAGGACCTATCAAACCCAATCAAAATTCTAAAATTACAGTAAGTGCAAATAGTATGCTTTTTTGTCAAATCTCCATGAAACTGCAAGTGGCTATCTTTGTGTGTAGGGCAAGAGATAAATAAAAACCAAGAAAAGGTGTTGAATCATGAATGGCCACAAATGTAATCAAAAGGATATTCCTGAAATATCCAAATAGTGTTCTTTTTTTAGTAATTTTTTCCCAAATTGCTTTTAGCTTGCCCATGCCCACTTGAACTCTCTCCATTTGTTGGTGATGTAACCTTCACAACTTCCATGTCCATACACCCACATCTCTTTCCTTGGCAATTGATTTCCTTTGGTTTTACTTGCCCTTTCCTCATATACAAGTCCAACTTCCCACCACACCACCTTTATTTTCTTCCCTTTCATTGATCTCATTTTTTTCTTTACTTTTTTGTTAGATTCTTTGCTTATTTCTTGTGCTATACACTACTTTTTGGCAACATGTTCACATTTCTCCATCTTATGACAGTCAGCCAAGTGCATGGGGTTATTGTTCTTTGCCACGCCGATGCCCTTTCTTAAGGTATCTGATGCCATGCAACATATTCTAGTATGCTGAGTCTATTCAACATTGTAAATTGTTCTTCGATACTTCCTTGCTTGTGTGGGCAGAGCTCTACTCAATTATAGGCTCTTTCACATCTACTCGGGAACCACTTTCATTATATTCGAATGCGTATGTATAGAAAAAGTTACATGGTCGGTCACTAATGAACATTGATAGCTGCCACCTTTTGTTGAACCACTAGACCTAAGGTCTAGTATTGTTGCTTTTCTTTTAGAACAAATAAGCATTCGTATTTGAACCATTTTGCAAGGCTTTATCACACACTTGAAATTTTCCGTGATGAAGAATTTAATTTGGAGAGATTTATTTTTAATAAATACTCTTAACTTAATTTTGAGTTTCATATTTATGAACAAACAAACTCAAAAGATCAATTGAATTATCTTGGAAGAGACCCTTTCTCATTGATTCACCATGGCATATAATAAATGCTTGTGAAATTATAAAGGCATTACTCGTCCACACAAAAAGAAAAAAAAGATCTCCAACAGTCTCGTAAGAAAATTGCCATCAATGTCAATTGCCATTTAGTACTTACAATTACCATCAATGTCACAGTAGGCCAAACGTGAGAATGGAAAGAAATGTCTTTTTTCAGAGGATGAGGTCATTAAATTTAATGATCCAATTTAATTTATGGCTACATAGGACGAGGCCAAAACATTTTAATGACATACACATCATTTCAGTCAATTTCTAGAGCCAAGATTGATGGTCTTACATTTACGTTAAAACTCTATAATAATAATAATATTTAGTGAAATTCTCACTAAAATGTGAAATTTGAAAAGGTTCGATAATATACAATCTTACTCTTTCGATTAGGTGACAATTCTCTTAAATTATAACTTATTAATTATACCATTGCACTATCTTTTTTAGTTACCTCGAAGGGAAAAGCAAAAAGAGAGAATATATATTCTCGACCAATCAATCAACGTATGGGCAGGCCAATGTTCACTTCAAGATTTCAACTTCTAATTTGGCCACACAGTTTTATCATTGGCTCTCTTTCCCTACTTGCTAAATGCTTTTCATTTTCTTTACACTATAATCTTCTACCAAGCAAATCAAATAAGTAAATAATGATAACCATAATGATAATAATAGTCTATAAACTATTTATTAGTAAATATTATATATGTTTTTCTTTTCAAACGATCACATTCATACATATATATATTTACACTTAAAAAATATTTTTAATAAGTATGAAGAAACTATTATTGTATCATGAATTTTACATTAATTACCCAAATTCTTTAATTTCTATTATGTTAATATATTATTTATTTTTAATTAAACTAATGTAGTTTAAAATTTCTTAATTTTTAATATAATATTGTTTTAAGTGAAAAAGATGAGAATTAATGAAATATAAAGGAATAAAATCATATGATAACTAAAAAATAATATAAAATTAAGTGATAATTTTGAAAATATATTGATTAAAATAAAAATGTCAAATCATAAGCAATTATAGTGGCATATTTAGCCCGCAATTTCTTTTAATAAATAAGAAGAGGTTTTCATGTATGATGATATATGTACATATAAGGGTACCAATCAAAGTTCAAGGAAGCCTCAAACAAGGATAAATGATTAAATTCTAATAGAACCTTAATTAGACTATAATCGAATAAGATATACTTGAACCCATGTTATGACCTTATTCTTTTATAAACAAAGATTGATTATTTGCAGGCCAATGAATGGTTATGCCTGGATATGCTGTAAATATACCCAATTTATTAAGCTACTTTCATTATTCGCTTTGCCAAGTGAGGGACGAGCTTTGAAGAGCATATATAAAAGCATAGGAATCAGAAAAATAAAGATGATAATAAAAAGAATAATGTTGGACTAGTAATGCAACAGTGGAGGAATATGAGAGTAACCCTATCCTAGCTAGTTGCTACAATATCACACAAGTTCTATCAAAAACTTAAAACATATCTAATACACGTATAGAGAGAACTGAGAAGAGAAGGAATAAAAAAAAAAAGAAAAAAAAAGAGAGAGTTGCTACCCTTTATAAGTGGCGTGCCTTGTTCACGACCAACTCGGTTTCAAAGAGATCCTGAAACCAGACCCTTTTCTCTGCCTCTCCCTCTACCCTTATATACCTTCTTTTTCTCTTGAAACCATGTCCCTTCTTCTTCTTCTTCTACTTCCATATTTTTAACAACTGTTTCATTTTATGTATACTATAGTATATAGGTATTGATATTTGTGTGAAGTATATATATCGTTGTGATCAATAGATGGCAGCAGGAAACGAATGGCTAAATGGGTACTTGGAGGCCATTTTGGATGTGGGGAATGGGGCGAGGAAAAGAGAAGATGGGAAGTTGACGGTTGTTAAGTTTGGAGATGAAAGCAGCAAAGATAACAGTCCTGAAGACAGCAAGTCGTTCAGTCCCACAAAGTACTTTGTGGAAGAGGTCATCAATAGCTTTGATGAGTCTGATCTTCACAAGACTTGGGTTAAGGTTTCTCTTCTCATCTTTCTCTCTTTCTGGCTCACATAGAGATATTGTTATAATGACAAAAAATAAAAATTTTGATTTTATTTTCATGAAACAAATGCATCAATGCATGATTTTTATTCTACCAAGCAATTCGTATTGTTATTTTTTGAGCTTTTAACTTACTAAAACTTTATTGATATCTACGGAATTATCAAATTATTGACCTCAAATACACACCATTCATTGCCTCAACTCCATCTGTACTACTCAAGTGACTTGGAAAGCTACCAGTAAAGCTTCCAGGGTCTCTGGTTTGAACTTTCATCTTGGACGTACAGTATTAGTCAAAAGCTATATTGATTATGATATTTTAATTGACCTTTTTTTTTCCAGAAATGTTCTCTAATACTTTTCATAGACATAATTAACAATACAATAAATAAACTACTGAGAGTAATTAATTTATGGTATGTAGTAATAATTTTACGAATGTATTTATTTTCAAAATACCATATGACTAATTGTGATGTAGACTATTAAATATCTTCTTTCCATATAATGATATATATGTGTGCCAAATTGTTGTTGTACTTGCAGAATTTGTCTTTTGCACCACATAAATATAATAATAAGCGTGTCAAAGTTGTTATTGTACTTGCAGATTTTGTCTTTTGCACATTTTATGTATATAGAGAGTAAGCGAACTAATGGTTATGAGTTAAGTTTTATGAGTAGAATATTAGAATCTTATTAGTTTTTATTATACTAATTGTGCAATTTAGAAACAGTTTCTTTAATAGTTAGGATTAAGATTACGTACTATTGAATTTCTCTAAACCTTTCATATGAACGAGATTTTTAACTTTACATTTACCGGTAAAGCACCTCTTAAGTTTAGGGTAGAGTTAATATATATCAAAAGTATCTAAAGTAAGGTTTCTTTTCCTTGAAAAGCATGAAGAATCGTTAAAAAGAAGTACTGACCATAAGCCTCTAGTTCCAAGCATTTAGATTAATGTCCATCTACCATAAATGACTATAAGCCTCTAGTTAATTTAACTTGGGGGTTGATTTATGAAATGAATGTAAAAACAAGCATGAGTATTACTTAGTTACAATCTAACAAAGACAAATAGCAAATGGGCTATTAACGACAAAGAATAATGTTGAGATAAGAATATGTAAAGATTTCAGCATCTAACAAAGATTTCTTCTTTAGTCTATTTTAAAATGCCAAATTAATGCATGGAACCTACAAAAGTATGAAAATTTAAAAAAAAAAGACAAAACGTATCTTAAAGTAGACTTAACAATTGGAAAGGTAAGAAACCACTGAACACGAAGTTTTGAGCTATTGGTAAATTTCAGGAAATAAATCCTATATGCATGCAAGTGATGCCAATTTAAAGAAGTTAGAACTTTCAGATCATGCACGAGTTGCATACACGAATAAGGCAAGAAATTTATAATCTTTTGGGCTAGTGCATGAGAAGTAACTTGTGATGATATGATGGTGATGTTGACATTTATGAAAGTGCAGGTGATAGCAACAAGGAATACTCGTGAACGCAGTAACAGGCTGGAGAATATGTGCTGGCGAATTTGGCATCTTGCCCGCAGAAAGAAACAGGTTAGATTCTGGCAACGAGTAGGGCCGGGTTCGGATTAGGCTCAAAATTTTTTTAAAACAACCTGAAATCGAACCAAACATTCTAAAACTTGATTGAACTTCAAGTAGGCTGTGGCCAGTTTATGTTCTTTTATTTTTTTCCTTTTGGATTAAAATTTATGGCATTAATCAAATATTAGAAGTATGATTAGAGGAGCTCTTGACAAGTCCATCAATAATGACAATGTAGATAATGAAAGTTTCTAATTGCAGATAACATGGGACGACGAACAAAGGCTTGCAAAAAGACGGCTAGAGCGTGAACAAGGACGTAATGATGCTGCAGAAGATCTTTCTGAGTTATCTGAGGGTGAGAAGGAGAAGGGTGAGACCACCATTGCAGAACCTGTTCGGGATTTTAGCAGGATCAACTCTGATATTAAGATATGGTCTGATGAGGAGAAGCCAAGGAATCTTTACATTGTACTAATAAGGTATTTTGCATCACCATCATCATGTCAATATAAGACAGAATGAAACTAAAGCAGAAAGAAAAATTGCAGAGATATTAATTTCTACCAGCCTCGAGAAAATGTAATCACAATTACTGTATTTGATATTCCAAATACGTTTTCCAATGTAGTATGCACGGTTTGGTTCGCGGAGAAAACATGGAACTTGGAAGGGATTCTGACACTGGTGGTCAGGTATTAAGATCACATACAGTCTAGTTATCCTAGAAGTAATCATCAAGTGTCACCATCCAGAGACTTAAGTGCACTTTGATTACAGGTGAAATATGTAGTTGAACTAGCTCGTGCTTTAGCTAATACTAAGGGCGTATATCGTGTGGATCTCCTGACCAGACAAATTGCTTCACCGGAAGTCGACTACAGCTACGGTGAGCCAATTGAGATGCTTTCATGTCCAACCGATGGGAGTGGTAGCTGTGGAGCTTACATTATCCGCATTCCTTGTGGCCCTCGTGACAAGTAATCCAAATTCTTGAGCTCGATGTTCTCTTCTGTTGCACTTGTTAAGTATATAGTCCTAACCTGCAACATCTATGACACAGGTACATACCAAAAGAGTCACTTTGGCCTTACATACACGAATTTGTTGATGGGGGGTTGAGCCACATTGTTAGTATGGCCAGAGCATTAGGTGAACAAGTGAATGGAGGAAAGCCAACATGGCCTTATGTGATACATGGTCACTACGCTGACGCTGGAGAGGTAGCTGCACATTTGTCAGGGACCTTAAATGTTCCAATGGTTCTAACAGGGCACTCACTGGGTAGGAATAAGTTTGAGCAATTGCTGAAGCAAGGGAGGCTTTCAAGGGAGGACATAAATGCTACCTACAAGATCATGAGAAGGATTGAGGGTGAGGAGTTGGGGTTGGATGCTGCTGAGATGGTGGTGACCAGCACAAGGCAAGAAATTGAAGAACAATGGGGCCTATATGACGGATTCGATCTCAAGTTGGAGAGGAAGCTAAGGGTTAGAAGACGGCGGGGAGTGAGCTGCCTGGGAAGATACATGCCGAGGATGGTGGTAAGAGAAATATCCTCTGCTTGCAACTTCATAAGAACGATGTTATAGGAAGACATAATAATAATCTTCTGCAACATCACAGTTACTAAACTTCATTTTCTATCATCCTATTAACAAATTCGGTAAAAAAAAATCAGCTTACTTTTCCAGGCATATCTAGCATATGCTGCACCTGAAATTGGAGTCAGTCTTATATCTGTATCAATGTATGGCCAGGTTATACCTCCAGGCATGGACTTTAGCTACGTCAAGGCACAAGATTCGTTGGAAGGTGATCTCAAGTCACTGATTAGCACTGACAGATCCCAAAACAAAAGGCACCTCCCTCCAATATGGTCTGAGGTAACATCATTGTTGTCAGGTTTTTCAATAACAATAAGTAACTTTGGTGTATCAATATGTAACATGATCCTTGCTAAACATCCCTGATTAAATTTTGCAACCAGGTCATGCGGTTTTTCACAAATCCTCACAAACCAACCATTCTTGCGCTGTCCCGTCCTGACCCGAAAAAGAACGTGACGACATTGCTCAAGGCTTTTGGTGAATGTCAGCCCTTGAGAGAGCTGGCCAACTTGGTAAATTCTGTGTTTGACTTCACTTTTGCACATAGCAGTTCATTCTCTCGTGTTAAATCTAAACAACGCACCTAAGCACCGTACCTTCTTCTGCAGACACTAATACTTGGTAACAGAGATGACATTGAGGAGATGTCTAATAGCAGCTCAGTTGTTCTTACAACCGTACTCAAGCTCATCGACAAGTATGATTTGTATGGTCAAGTTGCTTATCCTAAGCATCACAAGCAATCTGAAGTTCCTGACATCTATCGTCTGGCTGCAAAAACCAAGGTACAAACATTTTGTTCCTTGTCAGGAATACCCTTTGCTTATCTTTGCCACAATTTAATTATTGCTGACAGTAATACTTGTATATCGTTTTTGTATGTTGAAGGGAGTTTTCATCAATCCAGCTCTTGTAGAACCATTTGGTCTCACATTGATAGAGGTAGGTGTTGCTTGCTTCTAACTTAATGAAGATAATGTTCACACAGACTCACAGAGAATATTGGTTGTTTCATCATCTACTCTAACCCATATATGCAGGCAGCAGCTTATGGCTTACCTGTAGTTGCAACAAAAAATGGTGGACCAGTGGATATTTTAAAGGTAAGATGATGAGTTCTGTTTATTTTTTCTTGAAATTAAACTTCATTTCTTCCTCCTCTATTTTTAGTGTTAGGAGGTATGTAAGAACTTTAGGATCTGCATAAAACTGCTAGACTCACCTCAGTTTCTTCTCCCCTTTTACAGGCTACAGACTAGCCCAATTTTGTTAATGTTGTGATAAATAGCATAGTTTTCTGGAATTTTAGCATGCTATAGTTGCAGAGATGTATTCTGATAAAGTAACAATGAGAGTATCCTCCTAACAGGCACTTAACAATGGCCTCCTCATTGATCCTCATGATCAGAAAGCCATTGCAGATGCTCTTCTAAAGCTTGTGGCAGATAAAAACCTCTGGAGTGAATGCCGGAAAAATGGCCTGAAAAACATCCATCGCTTTTCATGGCCGGAGCATTGCCGTAATTATCTCTCCCACGTTGAACACTGCAGGAACCGCCACCCGACGGCCCGCCTAGAAATCACACCAATTCTTGAAGAACCAATGAGTGACTCTCTAAGGGACGTGGAAGACCTATCTTTAAGATTCTCAATAGAGGGAGATTCGAAGCTAAATGGAGAACTAGATGCAGCATCCAGACAGAAGAAGCTCATTGAAGCCATCACCCAAATGGCTTCTTCCAATGGCGGTGCTACTGTCGCTTACAGTCCTGGCAGAAGGCAGATACTCTTCGTGATAGCAGTTGATTGCTATAGTTGTAATGGACAGATCACAGAGAAGTTCCAAGAAATCATCAAGAATGTAATGAAAGCTGCGGGCTTGAGTCTGGGATTAAATAGGACAGGTTTTGTGCTAATGTCTGGCTCGAGTTTACAAGAGACTACACAAGCATTGAGTAATTGTCCAGTAAACATAGAGGATTTTGATGCGATCGTATGCAACAGTGGGAGCGAACTGTATTATCCATGGAGAGATATGGTCCCTGACGCAGCCTACGAAGCTCATCTGGAGTATAGGTGGCCTGGTGAGAATGTAGGGTCAACAGTAACAAGGTTGGTTAGGAAAGAAGATGGACCCGAAGATGAGATCGTGGAATGTAGTAAAGCATGTACTTCTAGGTGTTACTCTTGTAGCATCAATCCCGGGGCCAAGGTTAGAAATTTTTATGAATACATAGAGCTAGAAAGAGCTACCTGACATCAAACATGCTAATGTAACTTTATGACAGGCCAGAAAAGTAGATGATCTCAGACAAAAGCTCCGGATGAGAGGTTTTCGGTGCAACCTTATCTATACACGTGCAGCTTCAAGGTTGAACGTGATCCCTCTATTTGCTTCCAGGATACAAGCTTTAAGGTTAGACCTGTTCTCTTATGTTTTCCAGGCTACCAAAAAAACTTGGCATTAAGAATCAAAATCATATACACAGGTACCTCTCAGTTAGATGGGGAATTGACTTGTCTAGAATGGTTGTCTTTGCTGGGGAGAAAGGGGACACAGATTATGAGGACTTACTGGTTGGCCTCCACAGGACCATTATTGTAAGAGACTGTGTAGAGTGTGGCAGTGAGAAGCTTCTTCGCAGTGAAGACAACTTTAAAAGAGAAGACCTAGTGCCACTTGAAAGCCCTAATATAGGCTTTGTGAAAGAAAATTATCAAGTCAATGATATCTCAGAAACTCTTGCTGCCTTGGGGATAAACTGATTGCTATACCCTTGCTTTTGCCTCCACCTTCGTTTTAACAGTCATTTGTATAGTTTCAGGCTAATTTCGTGCTTACTTAGATGCCTGTATACCCCAACCTAAGATTAATTTATATAGCAGCTATTGCACATAAACTTGCAATAAGAGTTACTTGGCTAGACATGACATGACTTCTTACTTTCATTTTTCTATGTTCAAAAGATGATATTAAAGAAACTAATGCTTTGTTAAGAAAATATCCAGGGCAGAGGCTCTTGTGCAACATGAGTTGTTTTGAGAATTCTTCGGATTTTCAGGATATGCTCTATCAATATCGTCTTGGTGATGAATTAACTGAATGGAAGAGTTATATCTAAACTTTTATAGTTTTTGTCGTTTGAACCTGAAGTCTTTTAAGTCAACTTAGTTATTGAGAACGTGATAAACAACAACACTATTCTAATTTCTAAGTAGTACAAAAGTTGTTTTCAGTTCTGTTGTTTGCACAGAAACACAAAAGCTTCTCTGATTAACAGACAAACTGCAAGCCATGTCAGGCTCCTTCCCTCAGGAGTTGATGGACCTAATCTTGTTGAAGCTGCCAATCCCATCTCTTGCAAAGTTTACGTCAGTCTGCAAAAACTGGAACTCTCTTGTCACCAGTCATGACTTCATATCCTCTCGCCTCTCTGTTGCACTTTCGATACCCGGAAACTCCAATCCTACTCTCTTTGCCTACTCTACAGTATCCCATCCTTTTGAACACTATTCTCTACACTTTGACCCCAACACTTTCGCTGATCACCAATCCATCCCTTTCCCTTTCCCGTCACCTCCAGAAGAAAAATTCGGCTACCATTTTGTTGGTACAATCCACGGCTTGATCTGCCTCTCTACTTGTACAGACGAGGTTTATATCTGGAATCCGCTGGTCAGACGATACATTCAACTCCCTCCACCAAAATTAGCTAGCAAAACCTGGAATTTCTTGCCTAATATTACAGAGTTTGCTTTCGATCGTGTTAAGAATGACTACAAGGTTGTGAGGATTACTTACGGACTCGTCGGAATAAAGATTGAAATAAGGGCAGAGCTTTGTTCGTTGAAAGAACGCTCCTGGAGAGAAATCGAGCAAGATAAGGCGGTGGTGAAGCCATATACCGTACTCAGATTTGATTCGTCTAAGTGCTTTGTGCATGAAGCGGTTCATTGGATAGAGTCGGATTTGGGAACGAACTCGATTTTTTTATTCAATATCTCTTCTGAGAGTTTCAGTACTTTGGAATTGCCAGAGCAGTTGGTTGGCGGACGTGCTTGGGATTTACGTGTTCTTGAGTTGAATGGATTGCTTGCCGTACTCCATTATCGACGTGAACGAGAAAGCGATGGTCTTTTTAATTGTTACGACATATGGGTGATGAAGGAGTATGGCGTGAGGCATTCCTGGACTAATGTTTATAAAGTGTCGGCACTTTCAGAACTTAAAGTAGTTTCAAGGATGAACGGAGATGGTGATTTTATGATGGTGAAGGTTACTGGACAAGTAGATGATGCATCTGAAATAGTTTTTTACGATCCCGTGAATAAGTCAATCCAGGGTACGGCAATCCGAGGCGCTTTCAAACAAGTAGATGCTGTGGCTTACACACAGAGCTTGCTTTTGATAGACAAAGAAAGTGGTGCCATTTCTTATTAAAAACTTGTGATGACGCAAGAGGCGATGCTTTCCTTTAGTAGAATGTAAAGTTGTTTTGAATGCACTATGGTTGCAATCTGTTTTCTTTAGGATCTTCACAAGTTTGCTATTAGGATATCAAGTTTTAAATTACATGTGGGATACCTTAAACCAATGAAGCAAGCAAGCCTACAAAAGAATAATTAAAAAAAAGAACTTTAAAGTAGTTGTTCATCGTTCGTATCCTGTAACTATCTCACACGTAGCTCCAGTTCTCTGACAACAAGAAGCTACCAAATTAATGTCGGATTACTTACCTCAAGAGCTCATCTTCCAAATCTTGTTGAGGTTGCCAATTCCGGCCGTCGTGAGATGCACAGCCGTGTGCAGACAATGGAACGCTCTGATCTCCAGCAATGAATTCATAACCTCTCGTCTTTCTTTCACTCTTGCAACGCCCAACCCAAAACCTCCTCTGCTTTTGAGATACTCTACTCAATCCCCGTCTGCTGAATTCTATTCTCTTCACTTTCACCCCAACTCTTTCTCTACTTTCCTGCCAATTTCTTTCCCATTTTCCCACCCTGAAAGAGGCTATTACCACATATTGGGTTCAATCCATGGCTTGGTTTGTCTGTCTTATTTCTCCCCTTTTTGTTTGCCTTACACTTACGGCGACGAAATTTTTCTCTGGAATCCAACGATCAGACGCTACATAAAGCTGCCTGTGCCAAGATCCGGTTTCGGGGATGTGGGTGGTCATAAATCGGTGTTGTGCTTTTTTGGGTTTGATTCAATTAGGAATGACTATAAAGTTCTGAGGATGGTTTACACCAGAAGACTGGGCCACTCTGAGGTCCCCCCTAAAGTGGAAGTTTATTCCTTGAGAGAAAGGTTGTGGAGGGAAATTAGTGCTGATGAGTTGGAGACTTGTGTTTCTAGGTATGATTTGTCTCAGTGTTTTCTAAATGGAGCAGTCCACTGGGTGGCCTATGAAAACGGTAGGACTTGTATTATGTTGTTTGATGTGTTTCATGAGAGTTTCCGAAAGATGGAACTCCCAAATGATTTGATCAATGAATGGGCTTTATCTATTTCTGAAATTAAGGGATGTGTTGGTGTTATTCACTACAAATGTGCGGCAGTAGAAGGAAAGGCTGTGAAGTGCCCTGAAATCTGGGTAATGAAGGAATATGGTGTACCTCATTCGTGGGCTAAGATCTATAGTTTTCATGGCAAGGTGGATATTGAGTCAGTTTTAGGGATGAGTGGAAATTGTAATATTCTGTTTGCCAAGAATGGTGTGGGGAGGAACAATGAAGGTGGATTAGCTTCTTTGAATCCTTTAACTGGAGCCACTATGGATACTGGAATAAGGGGCATTTTGGATGAATTTTATGCAGGAGCTCAAACAGAGAGCCTAGTTTTGTTTGATAATGAAAGTGGTGCTATTTCGTACTAAGACACTATGAGTACTGCTTATTTTAGGTAAGATATGATCTTAGCCCCTCTTCTTCTGCTTATCTTGTTGCCATCTGGTGCTGCTTTTTGCTCTCTAGTTAACTAGAATCTAGTGTTATACATTTTTTGACTAGCCTATATGTCTTCTTCGCTATTTTCTTTGAAGATCTTTCTTTTCTATTTTGGACTTGATGGCTTTACTTCCAGTGTTTTCTGTTCTCCCATTTCATCTGTTTCTCTGTGAATATGCTAGTATCTGTTGTACTTTTCATTTTCAGGGCACTTTGCTACGCTGTTTGGTTGTCATTTTTAGGTTAGCATTGACATGTTATCATTTTCTAATTGTCGAAACTGTAACAATAGGCCACTCATTGCTTCTCGTTATCTTTAATTGCACTTTCTCTGCAGTTGTGGCAACCCTAATACTAAGATGTGCTGATGCAGGTATCTGCAAATGACTGGTTGTGTTCACAATGTATTCTAATGATTGGAGATGGGGATTATTGACCAATTGAAACCCTGCTGTACGATTTGATGTGTATATATTACAATTGCTCAGGTTATTGTGCATTTGGCCGTCAAAATAGCTGCAAAATTGTCTTTATCTTTGAAATACTACACCTTGTTTTTCTATTTAGCAGTTTGCTTGATGCAGATTTGTGGAGTGTGAACTTTGAATTGAATGGCTTTAGTTTAAAATTTCCTTTTGTTCGGACTTGTTTTAGAAGGTGACAAGCACCATGGCGTGGTATGTTCAAGAAGATTGCTGGCATAACCCTTTGTCAGAATTGGAGCTTTTTACCAATTTATACCATTCTTGAATTGTTTTATAGTTGTGTCACTAGGCTTGGAATCTCAGCTGTTCTTCATTCTATATGTATATGGCTTCCAGAGATGGTATTTTCTGTATTTAGTATTGTTTGCATCAAAGAGGAAAAAACTCGTTTCCCTCGTATAATGAAATGTGGATCTTTTCTGCGTTTCTTGCACGTAAATTAGCCTCTTGCCAACAACATGTTGGTACACCTGTTTAAAGATGTTTGGTTTATGATGTTGATGTTATTGAAAATCTTGAGATTAGCTAAACTTCTGCCTCTGTTCTAGCCACCAAACTGCAGGGAAAAGTTATGATGAGCTAGCATTTAGAAATTCTTGACCTTCTCAAATATATGACTTCCTGTCAATGCTTCCCCTCTATTATTATGGTTAAACAAATGAGTGTACGTTAAATCACAAAGGAGACTTTTTGTTCTTGAACCTTTGCCGTGTATTCCATTCTTTTGCGTAAAAAAATAGACACTCGTTGAAAATGTTAATTTGAGATATTTCACAGTATGACAGCAACCAACCAAGAATATGACTTTTCTCGTTTAAGCAAGCCATCTTCCACAATCAAACCAGAGCTAGGTAAGACTTGAAAGCTATGAAGGCTAATCTAATATACAAATGGCTTGTATTTGGGTAGTCAGAGGAGTAATTGAATCTAATTCGTCAATCAATCCAATTCGTAAGTTTCCAATCGCTCTCGTAATCTTTGGAAAATATTTCATGATATTCATCTTTATTCTTCTTTGTTTTTCAAATTTCATCATAATCGCTTAAGAGTTAAGACTCAGATGAAAACTTATCCAACAAAAAAAAAAAAACTAAGATGAAAACGAGTGTTCCGCAACTATTACTTTGAAAGCAATTATAATTATTCTTATGAAATAGCTCTCATTTACTGTGAAATACATGTCTTTTCAATGAAACTCTTCAATTCCTTAATCAACAATGAAGATTCAGGGAACATGGAAAGCATCCAAAATCCATGAACTGCATTTGGATACTCAACCAGCTGCACTTTTGTTCCTATTTCCTTCAATCCTTCATAATACTTTCTTTGCCAATCCTGCAACAAATCGATCCCTCCAATGCAAACGAGTGTAGAAGGGTACTTGACACCGGAGATGTCATGCGAGTTAGGACAAAAAACGTTGACCACCGAGTGGTCTCGGTCTGTCCCATGGGGCAGAAAAGCCTTCCAGTACCAATCTGTATGTTCCAAAGTCAACAATGGAGCTCGAGCTAATCGAATCTCCGATTCAGTCCTCTCTTCTCCACCAAAAAATGGTTGTATTGACATCAAACCTACGATCTTTAACCTCTTGAAAGCGTACTCGCTTGCTTTGACTGCCATATGGTGAATCAAGTTCCCACCTGCGCTATCTCCAAGAAGAAAACACCGTCCTAGATCTGCAGAAGGTGACAAGTGATGCAAATTCGCGTCAACGTATTTGAGAGCATCGAAGCAGTCCTCGTACTGACATGGATACTTATGTTCTGGGGCAAGGCGGTAGTTGATAGAAACAATGATGGCATGCAGCTCATCGGAGAGTTTCTTACAGTGAGAGTCGTAACCAAGAGAGTCAACAGTGAAGAGACAAAATCCTCCGCCATGAGCGAAGATAACAACAGGGAAACCGGAGGCTTCAGGAGCGGAATTTATGGGGGTGTAGAGACGGAACCAGAGGCTGCGAGAGTTGTCGACGATAACATCGGAGGATATGACACCACTGCGAGGGTCTTTCGATGGAGAGGCTTTGAAGTCCAAGAAGCTCAACAATCGACGATGGACAGTAAAGTCTTTGCGGAGACAGGCTCTGAAAATTATGGAGGTAATGTAAAAGAGAATTCTAGCCTTCCATGGGAGACTGCTGGACATTTTGGTCTGTATGTCCATGGCTTTGTCCCTGCCTTTCGCTGGTTGTAAGAGTACGTGTAGCCTTCACACCGTTAAAATGGTTTGAGAAAGACTCTCGGTTTTGGAGACACTAACAGGAATGCAACTACCTGGGCCGGCTTGAGTTTTGATTTTGAAGCTTAATACTTAATCCCAACAAGGTCAAGGGAAATTTTACTTTATGTTTTAAAGAAATTTGGTCTTATCGTGACTAGTTCTTCGTGGGATAGTCATGTTAGGAGTCTATGACTTTTAAGGATAAGCAGAATGATCAACCACACCATTACAGTCATCCGTAATTTAAAATCTCAATATATTTAAGAAAGCAAAGAAATCAAAAGAAAGGCAAGATAATGAAACATAACAACCAATGTTTGCTTGATTGATACGAATCTTACAATCGATTCATAACAGTAAAGATGCAAATAGTAACTGAGACGGAATGCTCAGTGGTCGGGTCGGTCGTGCTGGGCCCGAGTCCAGTCGTAATGACCCACAGGCCGATCGGTCCAATCTTCAAAGATCAGTCTCATACCTATTGGCCA
>JAOTAY010000003.1:4302431-4314192 GCA_025629805.1 Erythroxylum baracoense | reverse complement strand
GAGGTTGTTGAGTGCAAGGTCTCAGGTTCGAGTCCCGGCAGCGGCAGTGTGGGAGTTTCATCCAATGTGGTGGCTCCTTGTGCGCACCGGACACGGGGCCCCCTCTCTGAAGAACTGAGTGCGATTAAACCGTGATTTACCTCTCCACCACTCTGTCGAGCCTGAGTAGGGGGCGCCTAGGGTGGTCGATTCCACCTTTTTTTGAGTGCAAGAAAACCTGGAGAGGAGGAATGATTGGGTTTTAAATATAATTTCTTTCAAGAATATTCTTAAACTCTTGTTTGTAATATTGACGTGTTTGTTAATTAACAGATTTAATTAGCTGTTTATTAGAGATGTTTATATGTAAAATGACTTATGAAGATATGATTTTAAAAAAAATTATAAGATATGAATATTATATATCTTAGTATTTTGTTGGATATTCTTAGCAAAGAATAATAAATTATTTAATGAATTAATAAATTATTAAAATAAATAACAAAAGTTAAAATATTTAAATTAATAAAGACATAGAAAATAAATTTTACAAATTAATTATTATTATTAATTGTTGGATGATGAATATGAATGAGGTTTGAGTGTGACAGTAAAGGAATAACATGCCTATATAACTTCCGAAGCAAATGACATCAAGATGGTACAGAAAACAAGAATTAACTTAGGGCACAATCGTCAGCTAAGCAAATATTTAACAGCTGATAACAAAAAATACTACTTTTTCTGAGCTTTTTAAAAATTAACTGATTAGATTCAATCAGCCAACCTAATCAGTTGATTATCAAATACTAAAGACAGCTGATCAACAAAGTCAATCAGATAAATTTATTCAATCAACTATTTTTGAACTGATCAATCAACAACCAAAAGGAGCCCTAATCTACTAAGTAAAAGGTATCAAAAAGTAGTTCTTTTAAAAAAAATCATATCTATAACCTTTCTATACTTCTCTTATTTCAATTCTTCATATAAACTCTTCTGTTATTCTTAATAAGCACAACTCAATTAAACAAAGTAGTGTAAACATCATATGTATGTACATAGATGATTATTCACTTAAAATCCAGCCATTAACCCAAAAGAAGAATACATTATGATGAAGGAATATATTAAGATAAATGACCTTAAGCAATATTAATATTAAGAAGAAAAATAAGTACAAAATTACTTAAAAGGGTCTTATATACAGTCAAATTAAATATTCAATTTATATAAAGTTACTAAAATACCTCTTAACAAGAAAGAGCACCACTTTCTTTGTCCATCAAAATTAAACTTTGTGTGTAAGATGAAACATGTAAAAAAAAGGGATGGACTCGTATTCCGGTTTCTGTAATTGCACCATTTTCAGGATTGAACCAAAATAACTCCTTCCTTCTTTTGAAACAATGACTGGCCATCAAAAAATCACCATCTTCTTTGATCCCTAGAATTGAAGGTGAAAATCCCGGATATTCAAAGCTGTAAATCTTAGTCCATGAAGACTCCACGCCATAATCTTTCATCAACCATATGCTGAAGATTGGAGCACGCCGATGAAAGCAGGCAAGGGATTCCCCAATCTGAAAAAGTTTTGTATGATATATATCATTATATGGTAACTTCATGGCTTTGAAAGTCTCACGGGAGACATCGAAACCAGTAAGCAAACTCTCGTCGTTTTCTCCGAAGGCCAGCCAATGAATTACCCCATTTAGAAAACGCCGACCTGGAAATTGGGATAAACAAATACCACTGGAGTTCAGCCATTGTTCATTAATGTCCCTCCAGATCCCTTGTTTCAAGGAATATAATTGTACACTAAATTCAGAATATATCTCCCTGTCACATCCAATGACTACAACCTTATAGTCATTCCTAACGGAATCGAACCCAAATCCAAAAACCAACAAAGGATCACCTATCAAGCTACATTTTGGGGTTTTAATGTAGCGTCTAATGAGAGGATTCCATATGTATATCTGCGCAGGGTCTAAGGCAGGAACACCAAAATTAACAAGAACACAGACCAAACCATGGATGGAATCTATTATTTTACAGCGGTAAGATTTATCAGTAGGGAATGGAGAAGGGATATCATATTTGTAGTCTTCAACAGTGTAGGGGTCCAAGCAGAGAGAGCAAACAGTCCCTTGGTCATGAGAGTTTGATAGGAAAAAAACTTGAGAAGAGTACTTTCTTGATGAGAGGGTATAAGAGAGGGTTTTGGAGATGAAACCTGAGCGGTTGATCAGCGAATATACTTGTTTGCTCGTTGCACCACACCTCAGGACGGCTCTAGGTGGTAGCCTCGCCAGAATTTGCTCCACAATCTCTTCCGGCAAGTAAACCGACATCGATGACGATATGCACCAAACCTCTAACAGAATAATGAATTTGATATTTTATACATAATACATATATTTATATAACATGTTTAGAATTCAAAGTACTAATTTAAATGGGTTGAACCTTATCCTTCTAATAGAATTGTTATCTTTTTTATGAATTTAGTAATAGATGTCTTGTTATATTAACAGAAGATAATTGGGATTTCATTTGAAATTTGATTATTATTAATTAAGGTAAGCTGGCAAATCTTTATAACTTCTGCTTATTTTTCTAATTGGATTATTGCATAAAACATAAACCTTTATCTGCCCAGGAGTCCTTTTGACGGCAAGATAAAGTTTTCTCTAGTGAAGAAGTCCTTGATAAAGAGGATAGAAAAAAGAGGAAGAAGATTTTGAAATGGGATATGTTCAATTTACATCAATCTAGTTGAATTTTATCTTTAAAAGTAATTGATTACAATCTCCTAAACGTATTTAATCTGTTTAAAAATATCAAACATAAGTTAGTAAGACTTGTATTTGCGTTAGAAGTCTACTGTATTTATGAGTTTAAAGTTTTGTTGATTAAGGTTTCTTACTGTGCTATAAATAGATAGTAATTTGATTAAGGCATGAATCAGATTTTGGATCATTAACAATTTGGATAGTGTTAACGTTGTACAGGATAGACTGTCTTTCGTTCTCCTTTTTTCTTTCTCTTCACATCGCCAGATGTCGACCTTTTTATTGCCGAGGGAAATTGTGAATCAAATTTTGTGTAGGCTCCCGCTTCCGGTCGCCGTGAGGTTCACTAGAGTGTGCAAGCAATGGCAGTCTATGATCGGCAGTATGGATTATAACCCCGCCTGTCTCTCTTCCTCAAACTCGTTACCCAACTCTGATGCTTTGCTCGTCGTTAGCTACTCTTCTTTGAACGCCCTTCCTTACCCTGTACTTCGCTGCTTGGAGCCCGGAAAGTTTGACGGTCGACAAATACGCACTTACTACATGCCCCACCAATGGGTGGTAGGCTCCATCCACAACTTGATTTGTATTTTCAGTTTGCTTCAGGACATATTCATATGGCATCCTGTTATTACACGCTATATTCATGTCCCAGAACACGAGTTCACAGATGTTTGCATGATGATTTTGGGGTTTGGGTTTGATGCTGTTTCGAATGACTACAAGATCGTGAAGATGGCTGTGCGCGGCGGGGAATTTGATTTCGAAACGCAGGTATTTTCCCTGAAAGAAGGCAAGTGGAGGGATATCAGAGGACAGTGGCTGGTGCCAGAGGGTGTTTACTTCGGTAATGTAACGACTGGTTTCTTCTTTAATGGAGCAATCCATTGGTTGGGGTCATGGGCAAATCAGAAGCATGTGATTTTGGCATTTGATGTCTTGAACGAGTGTTTCTATTCCATAGAGTTGCCTGATGCCTTGTCAGATCCATTAACTTGCATGTTTTTGTGTGAGATTAAGGGGTCTCTTGCCATTATCCAAAATGATGATACGAAAGATGATGTACCTGCGTGCTGCAACATATGGGTGATGAGGGATTCGTGGACTAAGATTTGTAGTTTTGGTAAGCAAAATATGGTTACCGTTGTGAAGGTGCTGGAAGGTGGAGAAATTTGGTTGGTGAAGAGGGGTGGCCCCTATCGTCGTAATAGAACTGAAATAGTTTCTTACAATCCTTCGAGTGGGGAGATCAAACCCACTGGAATCCATGGCGTTTTTAGTGCATTGAATGGTACGGTTATATTGGAACTGAAATAGTTTCTTACAATCCTCCCAGTGGGGTGATCAAACCCACTGGAATCCATGGCTTTTTTAGTGCATTGTATGGTATGGTTATAATACACAAACTAAATTTTGACGGAGAAAGTGGCATTGCATGTTTTGGATACTCTGACAAAGGCCTACTTCCTATAGTACTTAACTTCTTTACTAATAATTATGTGATTGAGTTATTTGATAAGATGTTATTACTCTAAACTGAAATAGACACATGTTGGTTGATGATATGCTTTTTATCTTGTTGAAAAAAAATTAATATGTGCTGAAGTATCTCTTTGCATAATTAAAACTTGAAGTAAAAATAACATTATTCATATTTATTTTTACAAGCTCTCCATAACAAGCGATGGAATTTGTACTGTTGATTAGCATTCAGCTTCCAAAGTTGTTATCCAAAGGCGGTCGGATTTTATTCCAAATACAATTTCCAATGATAAACACGCGAACACAAGATTAGTATTGTGATTCAGATTGGTTTTCAATGAAATTCCAGCTCCTTCATCAACAAGAAGTGCTCAGGAAACATGGAAAACATCCAAAAGCTATGAATTGCATTTGGGTATTCAACCAAATACACTTTTTTCCACATTTCTTCAATCCTTCGTAGTACTTAACTTGCCAATCCTGCAATAAATCAACCCCTCCAATGCAGAGAAGTGTACTCGGATACTTGACATCGGAAATATCCTGCGAATTGGGGCCGAAAACGTTGACCGCCAGGCGGTCTCTGTCACACTCATCCGGCAAAAAAACCTTCCAATGAATTTTCCAACGTCAAAAGTGAGGCATTCGCTAGTCGAATCTCTAATGCACTCCTCTCTTCTCCACCAAAAAAGGGTTGTATTGATATCAACCATACAATCTTTAACCTCTTGAATTCATACTCGCTTGCTGTGACAGACACGTGATGAATCAAATTCCCACCAGCACTGTCTCCGAGCAGAAAACACCGACTCGGATCAACTGAAGGTGGAAAGTGTTCCATATTTGCATCAATGAATCTCAAAGCATCGAAGCAGTCCTCGTACTGACATGGGTATTTATGTTCTGGGGCGAGTCTGTAGTTGACAGAAGCAACGACGACATGGAGCTCATGAGCGAGTTTCTGACAGTGGGCGTCAATAGCTGAACTGTTGGCCTGGCCGAGACAGAATCCTCCGCCATGAGTGTAGAAGATCATAGGAATGGTGGCTGTTTTCGTCACGGTGGAATTGGCGGTCGGACTGTAGACACGGAACCAGAGGTTTCGGTGTTCATCAATGATGATATCGGAGGATTTGACGCCATTTGACGGTGAAGTTTTTGCGGAGACAAGCTTTGGTGATCATGGACATGATAAAACAGCCAAGCCTGGCCTTCCACTGCAGATTGTTGGACATTGTTTTCTCCGTCTCCTTGTGTTACATTTCAAAGTTCTGTATCTTCCTAGCTGCTTATACGTTTTTGAAAATGGTTGGAAACAATTATTGGAAATATCAACAGTCTGAATCAAAGTTTGTTGCTTGAATTTTCTTGTTTTGTCAGTTAGATTTGGACTTTCTTCTTTTTGGAGCATTTCAAGATTTCGGTCTTTACAGTTTCAATCTCATCAAGCAGAAACATCGAAGATGACATTTTCTTTAAATTTGGAAAATCAAAACCTGTAAAGAGGTGATTACCCTTTTAATATTGAGTTACCAATGCCACTGAAGTTGTAATATTTTCCTCATAGCTACGTAACTGCACTATATTGGTAAAGAAAGTGATCATATTTTTAGCTACTGAAAGATGTTAGAATATCACATTCTTCGACCAAAATTTTAGGCTATCCTTGTTTTTAATGGAATAGAATATAATAGAATGAATTATAATATAATAGAATGTAAATAGATCTAATATGAGAAAACTGCTGTTTGTGAGGAATGAAAAGATTTATACTGTAATATAATAAAAAGTTGTTAGGAAAATGGATCAAATAAAATGAAATGTATGTATAATAATAATGAATGACTATTATACCCTCAATAGAAATAATGAGATGTATTCTTGCTGCTTGTTATTAGGGTTGAGGGTATAATTGATATTATAAAAAACTATTGAGGGTATATATTTATCATTTTATATTTCATTTTAAACCTCTCAAATTGGAGATAACTCATTTTTATTGATTAGGATGGAATAGGATGCAATGTAAAACCCTCCCCTTCTATCCTATTTCATTTTATTACATCATAAATCTCCCTTTCAAACTATCAAGTAATATTACATTTCATTTCATTTCATAACTAACCCTTCTACTAAACATAGCCTTAAGCTCTAAAACTTAAAGGTCCTGTTTGCATTGGTTATTCGTTGATTTTATCAACGATTAGCTGATAGCTGATTATATTAGTTGATTTGACCAGCGAATAACATTAGTTATTTATTAAAGATGTTTGGTAAAATTAATTATTTAATATTAGCTATTGACGTAAAAAATAACTTATGACTTATGATGGCATGTTTAAAAAAAAATTATAAGCGTATAAATATTATGGCGTTGGTACAAAACTACTAACTAGGATAAGCAATCGATTTCTCACCATTCTTAAAGAAAAAAGATGCCCTTTCGTATCATTAGACAAACGATTAAATTAGTTGAAGGGTCCAAACGCTCCTGTATAAGAGCTTTTAAAAGATCAACTGGTTAAGTTGAATCAGTCAACCCAACTAGCTCATAACCAAACAAATTTTTAGCTTTTTAATATGGTCAGATAGTTAATTTAGGTCAATCAACTAAAAAACAACATATCAACTATTTACCAAACGAGCTCAAAATATTAATTTGGGTTCAAATTTTGTTATCAAAATTCTTATAAAGACTTTTTTATTCAAACTATGATCATTTTTGTGTGATAATGAGAATTATGTTTTAATTTCATAATTACTAAAACTCACAAAAGATGCTAAACTATAAAAAACAAAGTTAGAGGTATCAATATTAAACCCTTGTTCAATTGTTCAAATTTGCAGCTGAACAAGGTTCGAATTGGTCCAGGAGGGGCTTCGGATATTATACATAACGACAGAGTATATGTGTCTGGAGTCCATGATTTGGCTGGTGTGATGCTAAAAAGCACTAGGATAACGAAGGTTAATACCATAAAATAACCAAATTGAAAAAAGACAATCAAAATCTGGATTGGCTCTCATGTTTGTTATGCTTGATTTTAGTTAAAAGAGTATCAATTGACAACAGAATCTCCAGTTTATCTGTTAGTCCAAGCTAAAAGGTTCATTAGATTCCAAGGCGAGCCTATTAGTTGACCTCGTCATCATCAATGACGATCTCTATGTTATTTATAATGTTGTAGACATAAAACTGAAGTTAATACCGTCAAGAGAACTTAATAAGTAGAGACGTTCAGGAATTAAATTATTCTTAGCGGTTTAAATAGTATTTAACTAGTCTAAAAATGTTTATTTATAACAGTCTGAGTAACTCAGACTAAGTCAGTAATATTTTTATTTCATTCTTAATAAAAATACATCATTAATTAAGAACCCGTCGTAAACTAATATGTCAAGAAGACAAGAACACGTGACGTCCCGCACTCTTAGATCTGCTGCTACTCTATCGATTCAGATCTAACGAATTACAAGGAATAAAATAAGATTTGCAGATCATTAAAATTTGTTTTTAAAAGATATTAATATTAATAGTCGCAAAGGCAATAACATAAATAATAGACAATTAATTGCGTTTCTTTTATTTTTCACACGTTAAAAAGTTATTATTCCTCGATCAAAATGAGGAACACTTTAATCAAACCCCGACCACATCACCTAGATCGTGATCACTTGTCACACGTTATATGTTTTTAAATGTATTTTAATATTATTTATTATTCGCAATTCTCTTCACACATCCTTTTCCCTTTTATATCTCTATCTTCATGGTTGTCACTCGTTCTCTTTTATTTTGCTTCAGACCATAAACGACAGATAAGAGACATGGATGAGTTGAAGCCGAGCTCACCGAACTCATCCCCTCTAACCCCATTAGATTTCCTTGAGAGGGCAGCCACCGTGTACGGTGATTGCTCCTCCGTCGTCTACAACGAAACCTCCTACACTTGGTCTCAGACACACCGGAGGTGCCTCCAGCTCGCTTCCTCTCTGTTCTCCGCTGGCATCAAACGACATGATATCGTCTCCGTCGTCGCCCCTAACACTGCAGCCATGTACGAGCTCCACTTCGCGGTGCCCATGTCCGGTGCCGTCCTCAATAACGTCAACACGCGACTGGACGCTCGCACCATCTCTGTGCTTCTGCTTCACAGCGAGTCAAAGCTCGTGTTCGTCGATTGCCTCTCGCGTGACGTAGTTCTCGAAGCCTTATCTTTGTTCCCACCTAACACTCCTCGTCCACCGCTCGTCCTTATCAATGATGATAATGAACCATCGGAGCTTCAATCGCTGACCGTTGATTTTGTATGTACTTACGAAAGCATGGTGCTTAGGGGCGATCCTAACTTCGTATGGATCCGGCCAAAGAGCGACTGGGAACCGATGGTGTTAAATTACACTTCGGGAACCACATCGGCTCCCAAAGGTGTGGTCCATTGCCACAGGGGCATTTTCATCGTGACCGTCGCTTCGCTGATCGATTGGGCTGTTCCGAAGCAGCCAGTTTATCTGTGGACCCTGCCGATGTTTCATGCAAATGGTTGGAGTTTCCCGTGGGGTATGGCTATGGTTGGTGGGACTAACGTTTGTCTCCGTAGGATCGATGTCTCGACAATCTACGGTTTGATCAAACGACATGGTGTCACTCACATGTGTGGAGCACCTGTAGTGCTAAACATGCTGACAAGTTCTGCTGACAACAAACCTCTCCACAACCCAGTTCAGATTCTAACCGCCGGAGCTCCTCCACCAGCTGCGGTTCTGTTCCGGACAGAGTCACTGGGGTTTGTAGTGAGTCATGGTTACGGATTGACGGAAACCGCAGGGATTGTAGTGTCGTGTGCATGGAAGAGAAAATGGAACCAATTCCCAGCGAATGAGAGAGCTAGGCTTAAATCAAGACAAGGAGTGAAACTCGCAGGGTTTACTGAGATTGACGTGGTTGACCCAAGGTCAGGAGCAAGCGTGAAGCGAGATGGGTCAACTCTCGGCGAGGTTGTTCTGCGAGGAGGGTGTGTGACGTTGGGTTATTTCAAGGACCCACAAGGTACATCTAAGTCAATGAAATCAGACGGCTGGTTTTACACGGGAGACGTAGGTGTGATGCATCCAGATGGATATTTAGAGATCAAAGATCGATCCAAGGATGTCGTAATAAGCGGAGGAGAGAACATAAGCAGTGTGGAGGTGGAGTCAATACTGTACACCAATCCAGCAGTGAACGAGGCGGCGGTGGTGGCTCGACCAGACGATCACTGGGGAGAGTCACCGTGCGCTTTTGTGAGCTTGAAAACAGGGTTGACTGAGAAGCCTAAGGAGAAGGATATTATTGACTTTTGTAGAGAAAAGATGCCGCATTACATGGTGCCGAAGACGGTGGTTTTGAAGGAGGAGCTCCCAAAGACGTCGACTGGGAAAATTCAGAAGTTCTTGCTGAGAGAAATGGCCAAAGAGATGGGACCTCGTCGGGCGAGTCGAATGTAGGATATGGAATCGGCCGAGTTACGGTTGTTAAGGTCACTCGGAAATTATTGTACGGTACTGTTCATCTACTCTGCTAAATACAAAAGGTAGATATAATGCAATATTGTAATGTTTGTTCGCGACCGGTTTTGGTCCACAAAAGAAAATCATTCAGGAAGGAGATGGAATGCAATTAAAAATTTAAAACCTTTGATTGATTCTTGCTTGGTGTAAGTGTTCCAATTGAATTTGGTTTTTTGGGTTCCAATTGAATTCAATTCTTATGTTTCCAAACTGGGTGTAAGTGTTCATTCTGATGTATCCTTTACATGAACAGTGTTTTCACACTTTATCTTAAACCCAATTTGACGAATTTGCCTATCACTAATAATATCAGACTACTTACCAGCAGTAATATTAAAAACGACTCAAACAAGTCAACTTAAGGGCGAACAACTATCTTCAGATTTGAGTTTGAGAAACAGGCTCGGA
The DNA here is from genome assembly GCA_025629805.1 of Erythroxylum baracoense. NCBI lineage: Eukaryota > Viridiplantae > Streptophyta > Magnoliopsida > Malpighiales > Erythroxylaceae > Erythroxylum > Erythroxylum baracoense. The sequence goes on along the minus strand of JAOTAY010000003.1, from coordinate 4,303,975 downwards.
TAGAACAACACACAAGTTGTGGTATTTAATATTAAAAATTAAATTGATAAAATAAAAAATTTAAAATTCAAATATCTGATTGATATTAAATTATTATGAAATTAACATATATTAAAAATAGAATGAAATTTAAATAATTCAAATAGAATCAAAAGATGTTATTTTTAATTATAAAAATTAAAATTTAATTCAAAAAGGTTAATAAATAAAAAATAATTCATATATTCTAATTTATAAAACTTGATTAATTTTGGGTTAATTAACAAAAAAACTCAAATTTTCTTCAATTTTATAATTATAGCTCGAATTTTAAAAAATAGCAATAAAATTTTCAATTTTTAAAATTTTTAAATTCTAGCCGAACTTCAAAAAGTAGCAATAAAATGCTCAAATTTTCAATTATTTTCAATTATAGCCTGACGTTAGTGTATCCATTAAACTTGCTGACGTAAGTTGTCACATGTTTCAAAAACTTTATCTTTTAATATACGTCAGTTAAAATTAACACAACAAATAAAGATTAATAAAATTTTGTTCGTTTAATCACATAATTAAAGCGACGTTGTTTAAAAATGACCTAAATTAGATTACGCAGCCTCGATGATCTTACACTTTGATTTCAATTTTTTCCTTTGTTTTTAGTTTGTTCTCTCGACGTCCTCACCCTTCGATTTTTAGATTACACAACTCCAACACCCTCACACTAAGGACATTAGAAGAATAAACTAAAAACAAAGAGTTTATTGGTATAGTATGTTGTAACGTGAGAGTAGTTTGAGACATCAAAATAACAAACAGAAAAAAAAAATGCTAACGGCCTAAAGCATCGATAGAACAATATATAATGTAGGGCTAAAATTGAAAAAAAATTGAAAATTCGAACATTTTGCCACCTTTTGAAGTTTGGGATAAATATTTTTTAGTTCGGATTATAATTAAAAAATTGAAAAAAGTTTGAGTTAAATTGTTTTTAATTAACTCGTTAATTTTTAATAATAAAAATTATTAAAATATCAAATTTAAAATTTGTATAATTAAATATATCTAATTAGTTTAATTTATTATTTACACGTCATGTTGATTGACCAATACATAATTGTTAAATGCTGACAGGATATGAAAAATTGAAATCAAAAAGTAATACGATCAAGTTCGAAATTTGGTGAGTATTGAAAGTATAAATTCTGAATAAGCCAGGAGGGACACAACGCACGGTATCTATCAAATAACGCGTCAGATTCAAATCTTTAGAAAAATTGCAGGATATGCTATGCAAGTAGGAACAACTAGAGAGTAGAGGCGTTTAAAATGGGCGGTATGGATAGCCACAGATTGGTGTGAGACTTCATTGTCTGTTCTGACATGTGCTAGATCTTCCAGTCGAGCACATGTCATCTAACACATGTCAGAACAGACAATTATTAGTAATTTATTGAAAAAATCTTAAAATTATTTACATAAATAAATATACAAATATTAAATAAAAATTAGTTTTGCAAGTCACGTCAGCAAGTGTAAATGTTTTCAAATATTAGTAACTTTTT
>JAOTAY010000003.1:4274117-4284464 GCA_025629805.1 Erythroxylum baracoense | reverse complement strand
ACAGAAGAAAAAGCTACATATATACGACATATAGACGGGGGAGGGGGGGTAATGACCGTCAGATTAAACGGAAGAACGAGATGAATTCCGTGGTCGTCCATCCCGTTCGTCCTTAGTATATATACTTAAAGAAGGGCGGAGACCAAATGAATTACAGATAAATCAAATAATAGGACTAAACTGATAATCTTAAAAGTTTGAGGATTAAAATAATAAAATGATACATCACAAAGTGGTGAGGTATAATTAATCCTTAAGTTAATATAGAGAAATGAATAAACAAATTAAGTTTATCATGAAAATTGCACGAATGTTAAGAACGTCTCAGGACAAGGCCAGGTGACAAAGTTCAAGACGGTTGATTTTTCTAAGAACCTCTATAAGTTAGGATCCACTTTTTCGCCAATCAAATTATAAATATACAGAAGAGTCTCCTTAAATGCTGTCTAAGAAAAATAAGACCGAAAGTCATTGCATTTGTCACATTTTTCCTTCTTGGAAGAGAATAGTTTAGGAGTAGTTTGGTTCTACTTCTGTTTTTCTGTTGTAATTTTTAGTTTTAGTTTTTAGTTTTTAGTTTTTAGTTTATGTTTTTCTTTCAAACAAAAACAAAAACATGTTTGGTTGTTAATGTTAATGTAGTTATATTTTTATTAATGATAATAATTACATATTAGATCAAACTTAAAGATAAATTATTTTTAATTAAATAAATTTATTTAACATCTTATATAATATTTATTAACAAATTATTAATAAAGTTATGTTATTTTAATACAATAAATAATTTAAAAATTAAAAATTTATTATAAATTAATATTCATTTGAAATATATTTTAATTATTAAATCAAATTTTATTTGAATATTTATATATTTTAAATTTAATTATATTTATTAATAATTATTAAAATTTAATTACATATAATTTAATTATAAAAAATAAATTATTCATAATTTTTATTGATAATTAATTTTAATTTATTAAATATATAATCTTGAATTAGATTATTCATAAATTTTATTAATAATTAAATAATTAAATAATATATATTAAAATGATAGTAAATCAGATTATGAAAAAAAACAAAAACAGGAAACAACAATCACTTTTTATAGTTTTCATAATTTTTGAAAATAGGAAGAAACCAAAACTAAAAACAGAAACTAAAAACTACAAATAGGATTTTTTTCTGAATTTAAAGAAAAATAAAAAACTAAAAATAAAAATAAAAACAAACATCCAGTCGCTTTCTTAATTCCAACTACCAAGTTGTTGGAAATAATGATAAAAAAATGCATGAAACAGAACGCAACTTGTTCGGAAGCACTGGACCACAAGAAGTTAATTCATAAAATCCATATCTGTAAACCAACCCAATAGCTAGTTGAGGACTTAAAGATGATAATAAGTGGAAAAAAACTGAAAATAAAAAAATAATGATATGTTTACTTTCTTCGTAAGTCCAGTCAGATTATCTGTTCCGATTGATCAAATTTTACCTTATTTTATTAAATCTCATCCATATATTTATGTTACGTCTACACGTAAGATAGCACACCCTAACGAGAACAGTGCTCCAACCCCCCAGTAAAGCTGGATTTCTGGATTCTGCATGGGAGCGGAGCTGTGTCAAGGCAAGTAGGCCAGTATGTGTTAGGTGTTATATTTAATCCAGTGGGGTTGATTACTTGGGAAATTTAATTTGTATCTGTTCAATAGCGAAGGAAAAAAAATTTGTCTTCTTTCATGGTGGCCCTGGGATACTGAGTGGTCGTTGTAATTGTTAATGAAGCAGGAGAAACCAAAATTTCAGAACCATATTACCGAAATCTCAATAGGGTTTAATAACCATTAAATAACTGCCCAACCTGTCTCTTCCTTCATCGGATTGGAAAATTAAGAGATCAATCAAAATAAACGAAATGTCTGAAAATGATCTGAAGCAACCTGCCTTGCCATGGAAGCTTAAGGTCCTCTTCTCCGTCTTCTCCTTCGCCGTCGACATGACTCGTCGTTCCAATGGCTCCGTCAACCGCTGTCTTATGAGTTTCATCGACCACAAGGTCTCCCCTTCTGAGAAGAATCTGAGTAACGGTATCAAAAGCAAGGATATCATTGTGGACTCCACTCGCAACCTCTGGTTCCGTCTCTATATTCCTTCCAAAGCAATCCCTTTAGACGATATCAATGGTCATGCCAGATTACCTGTTGTTTTCTACTTCCACGGTGGTGGCTTCGCGTATTTTGCACCAAATTCAAAGAGAATAGATGGCTTTTGCCGTCGACTTGCGGGAGAACTATCTGCCTTTGTCATCTCCGTCAACTACCGCCTTGCTCCTGAGCATCGTTACCCTTGTCAACTTGATGATTGCTTCGATGCCCTCAAGTTCGTTGATAGTAATAACATCGACGGGTTTTCAAGCTACGCAAATCTCACCAACTGTTTTCTCGCTGGAGATAGTGCAGGTGGCAACTTGGCCCATCACGTTGCAGTAAAAGCCAGTGGACAAAATTTCAGAAACATTGAAGTAACTGGCAACATATTATTGCAACCATTTTTTGGAGGAGAAGAACGTACTGAATCGGAGATAAAGCTCGTTAGAGATCCAATGGTGACCGTTGAGAAAAATGACTGGTATTGGAAATCGGTTTTGCCGGAGAATTCAGACAGGAACCACCCTGCAGCTAATGTTTTTGGGCCAAACGGAGTGGACCTTTCAGGGGTGAATTTTCCGCCAACAATTGTTGTCATTGGAGGATTTGATCCATTAAAAGATTGGCAGGAGAAGTACTACGAGGGACTTAAGCAATATGGGAAAGAAGCATATTTGGTTGAATACCCAAATGCAATCCATGCATTTTATTTATTTCCCGAGCTGGCTGAGTTGTCTTTGTTAATCAAGGAGGTGAAGGACTTCGTGCAAAAGAAACCACGCCTCTAGCCAGTATTTGAATAACTTGTGTTTTAGGGTCTTCAATTCCTGCTCTGCCATCGTAGTTCTTGTTGTGTTTTATTTGGCCATAAATAAAAACTACGGTAATTACATACAGAACCACTGATACTACTGTACTTCAGAAGTTACTCATTCGATTCCTACCTTTTCTCCAAAAGTTCTGCATGTTCATAAAAAATGTTCAAGAAACAGGAATTGTGAACGTGTTAATGGTACCTCTCCATCCAATATTAGAATGGATTCCAATAGCCCAATTTGTCACAAACTTATGTAATTATCCTAAAATTATTTGTAAAACTATAAGATTAAATCAGGCCAAATACAAATAAACTCTTACACCTAAAGGTTCTCACGCTACAAGTAGGATTGACAATACATCAAGTCTTGTTGCAAATCTTTTAATGTTTGAGATTGAATATTCCCAAGCGTCCTCTTCTTCCCATAAATCATCAACAACCAAAAGGATACTGTCAACTGCGTCTGCGTCTCCAATCGCCACAGTCGCTTTCTCCGGCTTCTCCGAGCTAGCGTCGTCGACCACCAAGTCGTCGACCACCAAGTGACAATAGACTCAGCACGCGATACTCTCCACTGATTCTTTGATTTTGACAGCCATGAAATTACATTTACAAATATTTGTTTTTCTTTGTGTCTTGTCCAAGAGTAAATTAAAAGATTCCTATTTCGAAACGGCGCCCCGACCCTTATCGCCACCCATGTTTTGCGATCATTAAATAAATGATAATAATTTTATTATTCACGGGCTACCCTTGATGAGAGGGCACATTGAGGTACATCACTAAAGTATGTGGTCTTTGTTAGTCGAAAAAGTCTCTTCTTATTGTGACTTTTAGACTCGTAATATTTCACCAATAAGTTTTACTAGAATTGCATTACGAGTTTCTAGCATTTATATCAGTCAAGTGGTGTATAAAACATATTATTCATAAGAGATTAAAAATAACATATCAGTCAAGTGGTCCACCTGAAGGAGTAGACACTATTTTCTTCACCCAGGACGAGACAACATGGTGGACTTACAATATTTCCAGGCAACTATAGTTCCAGGGGACGGAATGGTCTACTATCTTTAGAATGACGTACTGGCATATCTGGCAATGGCGGAACAAGAGTATCTTCGAGGACGGATTTCTTTGGCCGACTTGTGGCTCCAGAATAGTCCTGGACTACGCAAATTGAATAATTCTGAGCCATGAGATCACCGGGCGGGTGATAAACTCCCAAGGGCTTTTTATGGGTACGCCCATTAGCTAGACTTCACCCCTCCCGAGTTTGGTTAAAATTAATACCGACGAAGCTGTGAATGTCGACTCACATCACGCCACGGCAGGCGATTTAATCCGGAGCTGCCATTGAATCTAGTGTGGAGGCTTCATGCTGAACATTGGAGCTTGCTTATCCCTTACCGCGGAACTCTGGGGGGTCCACTAGGGGCTGTCCTTGGCTTGGGATCTTGGATTTCATCGAGTGGTCGTCGAAGTAGATTCTATACAGGTAATAAACATACTGTCTTCACCACTTATAATGCTGATTGAGGGTTTTTCTTTGATGCAGAACATCAGGGCACTACAATGTCAAGAATGGGAGATCCAGTTTTGTCACGTTCATCGAGAAAGCAATCAGAGTGCTGACAGTCTGGCCAAGCTGGCATTCTATTCCCGACCAAGACTCTCTATTCTCCAGGAGCCTCCACCTGTCACCAGGGAGCACGTCCGCCACGACCAGACGGGTGTTGTGTATCGCAGATCACTACGCTTAGGCTAGCTTAGTTTTGCTTCCCTTGTAATAAAAAAATAAAAAAAATAAACAAAGATTGACTGTAGTATAAATTATTAGTATGCTAGTCGAGACATAAGCCCTTTTTCCTCAACGAATATCAACTTTTAAGATCTACCTTTTAGGAATTTATACTCTCCAATTTTTTCCTGTTTAACAATAACCTCAAATAGGATATCGTCTAAGACTTTTTAATATACAAGATCCTCGTGAAGAGACAAGTATGCTCCTCATAAACATTCCTTCTACACCACCACTCCTCTTATGCTTAAAACCTTACAAGATGAAATTGTAAAATCCATTTATACCAAACTCAATGAAGATCAACCTGGACTCTTAACTACCTCTAGTCCTATTTTGATGCTTCAACTAGCGTTTTCACATACATAAGGTAAATCTGACCCTCCAATCCATTACTTTAAACCTGATGGAGAACTTGTCTATGTTAGCCATTATCGTAGACCTTTTGTTTGGGATGTGGATCCTTCCATGTGCGACCCAAATTGTAAAATATGTCTTAATCATGAATCAGATAATGATGATGATGAGCTTTATAATCGACAATGAAGGAAGAAGAAAAACAGACACAGACAATAATACAGAAAATTCCATCTTTATCATGCTTCCCAACAATTCTCCTATCATCAGGATGATCATGATTCTACCAAGATCTCGAAATCTTCGTGAGAGCTGTGGAACTTCTTGTAAAAGAACTTTCCATGATGATGTTTTTTTTTTGTATGACAATCATAGTCCTTTTCTCCTTAAAGTTGATCTTCAAATAAGACTTTTTGTACACTTTCTTTAACAGACGATAGTCTTCTCAAAGTTTGGCATCTCGAGTTCATTAGGAACAAATTCTCCTAAGTAGAGTCTAATAGATGTAAAGATGGTTGGGGTACATGCTTAGGAAAATGATTTACGTCCTTAAGAAAACTTTAAAGAGTTTTAAGGACATTTTGCTTATACCTTAACCAATAGAGCGAAGTATGTTGGAAGAAAACTTGATTTTCATAGTAGTTTGTTCTAGTATCTTATTATGGAGTTTCCCTAATATGCCAAAAGTAAGAAATCCTTCCTTCCTCTTTCCAAAATTCCTCCAACTACGTTAAAAGAGATTCTTACTCTTCTCTGACAGTCTTTTTTACTATCTCCACCTTATACTCATCACTCTCAATGTTCCTCCTCATCCTTACTACTTTGACACTGTTACACCTTATTGAGTGGTCTATGACCTTTATGATACACTCATTGAACCAATATTATGGCATGTATGGGTATTATCTACTCAATACACCTGTGCTATTTCTCTTTCTCCCCTCTATATATACAGACATCTTTCTTATCTCACTAAGTCTAATTCTCTCTTTTAGACCTTCCTTGAATGGTTTTAGTCTCTTCCAAAAGGGCGCATATAGATCTTTCAGATTTTGAATAAACACCAACTTTGGGACATTCCCTTCATCATCCATCGTCCTTATTGTCTGACGACGACAGGATACATCTGTACCCTCAATCATGTTTAACATTGGCGCACCTTTATTGATTGGCCTACAAACCAAACCCAAATAATGAAATATTTACATTATAGGCAATGTCAAGAAGGGATATTCTGGTTGTAATAGGAATTCCTTTTCTTCCATAGAAGGTAAGCACTAGACGAATAACTCCAATATGAAAATGAGTATGATTTTATTCTCTCCAAAGAGATTTGAGCTTCTTGCGGTAGTAGCACAAAGTAATTTCTTTTTTATCTAACAGAACCAGCAGTGATATGAATCTCTATGCTTAGCAGTTTGGCTAGTTCAGCCTGGCCTAGTATGCCCCGAAATTAACAGAACATATCCTAATTGATAGGGCTTCAAGTTTTTTTTTAAGTCAGGCTTTGAGCGAAACTTAAGCTCAGCGTAACCTGAAGTCCAATATGTATAGACAAAATGACGTTATTTGACTAAATTGACATCGTTTAAGTAAAACAATATTATTTTTCTTTTTTATTTAAAAAATTAAAAAAATTAGGCCCAATTTAGGATTACTAGGGTTTTATCGGTGCATTGGACCTTGTCTGGGCTTAGACAAAACCTATAGGGTTGAACAAAAATTGTAGGCCTAGGAATAACCATGCATGAGAATTGGGTTAAATAATTAAATTAGTCATTACAAATGGTCCATAAGGATTGCAATGGGCCCAACAGCGAACAATAAGAATATTTTTATTTTTATTATTTATAATATTAAAATTATTAATATTCACTATTTATTAGTAGCATTTCTTATATATAATTGAATTCAAAATTTTTAATTTAAATTTTATAAATAGGTTTAAATTTTATTAATATATTCAAAGTTGGAGATTTTGTCAAGCTAATTTGTATATATAAATGATTAGTATATTGTAAAGTAAAACAACAACACTAATGTTTTGGTAAAAATCTTTATAAGACACGAGATTTAAAGAGTTCTAGAAATACATAACTTCATTTTTAACGTTGTTTTCGATAAACTAAAAATAAAATAAAATGTTTGAATAAAATGATATTCAAATATATAAATAAATAATTATATAAATTAAAAAATACAAAATACAAATCATTATAATGAGTGTTTGAGATTAATGAAGCATTATTATGAGTGTTTATATGCTTCAGTAATGATATGTTCTCTTCCCTCCAATTATAACTAAGGGGATGATTGATTAGTTGAAATGAAAAGAAATGAATGTATAAGGAATGAAAAAAGATGTTTGGTAATATATTATAATTGGATAAATAGTATTTCTATATTCTTCTTTGAAACAGTACTCCATACGCTTAATATAGCTGAGGAATGAAAGTCATATCTATTTTCATTCTTCACTATATTCATTATAAACCTTATTACCATTTCTTCAAGTAAATCGAGCACGTCCTAAGATTTTTAACTTCTCCTTAAATTTTAGCGACATATTACACTTGGGGATATTATTCTTTTATATTTTGTTACCATGGTGCTATTCATTAAGTCCGTGACAATTTGGGTAAGTGGCATTAGAGATAACAAAAGAGCTCGAGCCTATCCCGACTCAGCTCAACTCTTAAAGTAAAACGACATCGTTGTGTATTTTTAATTTTAAAAAATAGGAGCTCAATTGAGTAGGGCTAGGGATTAAGCCTCAGTCAAGGCCTGGGTCTCTACAGTAGAAGCCTAGGCTTTAGCCCGATAATGTCATCCCTAATGACATGAACTATGAGCTTAAAAAAGTTTACATATTGAATTTGAGATAACATATTCAAAATGGTTTTTTAATTTAATTTAATACTTAAGCTTTTTAATTTTTAATTAATCAATCTTTTTAAACTTTAATAATTAAATTCAAAAAGTTAATTTTGATAATATAATATATCTACTAAATATAATATAAATGTCTATCTATTAACCATATCAGTAAAAATTAATCTTTTAAATTAAATTATTTAAGGTTTTAAAATATTAGTTACGAAAAATATAAAATTTTGAACACTAAATTACAAAAATCTAAAAATATATCAGTTTAGAATGGATTATCTCATTAAATTTCATACGAGACGAGGGTAAAAGTTGTTGCGTCCAATGAACCAGAAGGGCTAGGCCTGAAAATTTTGGAGTTTTTTTAATTTCGAAACATGACTAAGCCCATTGTAGAAATCAAATATTGGAAAAATGTTCTGTTTTTCTTTTTGCAAACTGATTTACTAATAATATACCGAATTATTAACATTTTGAATCTATTCAATTGAGTTGGACTATTTCTATCTTCTGTGTCCTAACTTTGTAAGACGACTGACTTTTAAACCAGGCAAGTATTTGTCGTGTTTGAATTCAACCAATCAATTTTATATAATGATGATCATCCATCTGTCTTGTTTCTATTGGATAAACCATGTTTTGAATTTATTTCTGTTATAATATGTTCTTATTCATCAATCTTCTAAAACTTTATTAATTCAATTTATAATATTAGTTTTGTTAATATTAATTGAATTTTTGTTGTTGATAATATGTAAGTATCTATTGAAAACAATTCTCCGTACTCTATTTTAACTGTAACCAATATTTTTTATGTATATATTTGTATGTCAGGAACAATAAAATTTTGGGTTAATTGTCAAAAAAAAAGAGTCAAAACTTTTGTCATCTTTTTAATTATAACTAAAATTTTAAAAATAACAATAAAAACGCCTAAATTTTTAATTTTTTAATTACAGCCCAAACTTCGAAAAATGACAATAAAATATTCAAATATTCAAATTTCTTCAATTTTAACCCCGATATTATCTGTTGTTCTCCTGATGCCCTCAGCCATTCTATCTATTCTTTTGACGTCCCAAATTACTCTCGCTTTACAGCATACTGCATCAGTAAAGTCATGAAGGATTGCAAAATTTGATTTATGTTATTTTTAAACTTATAAACGCTAACATCAAGTTAGAATTGAAAAAATTTGAAATTTAAAGCATTTTATTGTTATCTTTGGAGTTCGTGATAGAATTGAAAAATTTTAAAAATTTGGACATTTTATTGCTACTTTTTAAATTTCGGATTATAATTAAAAAATTAACAAAGGTTTGAATTTTTTTTATAATTAACCCTAAAAATTTCGTTACTTAATTAGTAAATTATTAACTAAATTGTTAAGGATTTAAAAATTTAATCATTGAGTTGAAAATTTCAAAATTTAGACACTGAATTAAAAAATGATAAAAAATTTAAAATTGATTATTCCAATTTAATAAGCTTGGCAAGAAAGTTGTTACCGACTTGAGACTTTAAAAGGGGGACGATTATTGATGCTATTTATAAATTATAACACACTTGTCATTACTTTTGAATAATTAATTAATCAAATACTCACAAAAGTATATATATGTTAATTCAATTTTAACAACTATTTAATAGTTTATTTGTAAAGAATTGTTAATTTTTGGATATATTAAATTTTTGTTTTGAATTATAAGAATTACATAAATAATAGAAATAGTAACTTACAATTTTAGTGACTTTTATGGTCACAGATCGCCATCCATGGTTCCCCATAATTGAATCCACCTTTAATTGTAGTACAATAACTTTAACTCAACATCAACCGGTGCCGTCAAATCAATATCTTATCTTAATTAGGTAACACCTTATTTGAAGAACACTCATCATCCTTGAATGTTAAGATACACCATCTTATCGTCAGTTAGAACATCAAATACGAAATTACAATATTTTAAAACTAAATCGAAAGTTAACAAAAGTTTAAGTTTTATCAATTATCATCCGCCATAAAACTAAGTAATAATACAATAAATTTTAAAATTTTAAAATATGATTATAAAAATTATTTTTATAAAATAAATAATTTGAAGTTTAATTAAAAATTGTTAGATAAAAATTTATTTATTTATTTTAATTTATTAATTTATAAAAATTATCGAATTAATTGATAAACTGTTGGCTTTTAACCAACAACAATTATTAAAATATATTGTATTTATTGTTCCATAGAAGAAGATAAAAGTTTTTGTCTCATACTTCTATAGAATGGCCGCCCCTCATTCCTCATCTCCTGTGTTTAGCTTAGAAAGTCCTAC
>JAOTAY010000003.1:4259661-4274017 GCA_025629805.1 Erythroxylum baracoense | reverse complement strand
CCAAGCAATCCCTTCTGAGGGTTTTAGCGATGGAAACGGATTACCAGTTGTTTTCTTCTTCCATGGTGGTGGCTTCGCATATATGGCAGCTGATTCGAAGCCTTACGATGACTTCTGCCGTTTACTCGCCCGAGAACTCTCTGCCTTTATCATCTCCATCAACTACAGGCTCGCGCCGGAGTATCGTTACCCTTGCCAAATTGACGATTGCTACGATACCCTGAAGTTCATTGACAGTAACGAGATTGAAGAATTCTCAAGCTATGCTAATCTCAAGTGTTGTTTTCTTTCTGGAGATAGTGCAGGTGGCAATTTGGCGCATCACGTTGCTTTGGAAGCAAGTAAACACAAATTTAACGACGTTGAAGTCATAGGCAACATCTTGATACAACCCTTTTTTGGAGGAGAAGATCGAACCGAATCGGAGAAAAGGCTACGTGGAGTTCCATTCGTGACGACTGAGAGATCCGATTGGATGTGGAAGTCCTTTTTGCCGGAGAATTCAGACAGGAACCATCCTGCAGCTAATGTCTTTGGACCAAAAGGAGTGGACATGTCGGGGGTGAACTTTCCGGCAAGTCTTGTTGTTGTCGGTGGGTTTGATCCCTTACAGGATTGGCAAAAGAGTTACTACCACGGACTGAAGGAAGGTGGGAAAGAAGCATACTTGGTTGAGTACCCAAATGCGATTCACACGTTTTATGCTTATCCAGAGTTGCCCGAGTCGTCTTTGTTCATCAAGGAGATGCGGGAGTTTGTGCAAAAGAAATCAGCAGCTAGTTAAGGATTAAATAAACCATCCTTTCTTTAAGATTGATATGAATCGAAGCCTTCTTAATGAGCAATTCATATTTGATTCAATACATACTTGTTTGTCGAATGAATCAATTATGATCTGCAGAAAGATTCAGTAGTTATGTCCATCTCACAACCTGAATGTCTTCTCCATACCAATAGGTTCACTGTTTTTTATTTTTGAACCTTTTCTATTTTAGTTTATTAATTATTTAACATTTTATTTACTTTTATTATTTTTCGTTGGTCATTTAGATATAGCTCTCTGTTAGTTAAAGATGATGCTGCATACAGACCTCTCTTCAAAGTAACCTTGCGTATAAGTGAACTGTAACGGGCCACTAGAATTTTCTCCAAGATCTATGGGCCGAACTTATAATCAAAACCTTCTTTCCAGTCCACCCTGTTGGGTTCTCTTAATCAGGCTAATTTTCTCGGTGATCCTCTTGCATTATTTAACAATTTATCTAATACTTTCATAGATATGTTAAAAAAGATTAATTAATAATTTCTCAATGATTACGCAACGGTTTGCTAAAATAACGTTATCATACTTGTTTTAAATGCACTAACCCTTAATGAGACCTTAACATGTTACCAGTTTCTCTATCATTATTCAGATTTAGGTTAATTCATATTGTGATTGACAAAGAATGTGATGACTAATACTTAGAGGAGTTATGTGTCTTTTTGTTTTTGTCAACATAATTTTTAGCCTCTTGTAACAAATGCATTAGTGACTATGTATTTAAAATGCATTTATTTATTTGATACTAAAAAATCATTTGAGAAAGAAAATGTTACAGAACTTATCTATATGTTAGTATATTCATATGGATTCTATTTACAAAATGGATGCAATTTTTAAAAAATTTGAACATTTAACTAAAAACTTTAAAATATTAAATACTAAAATAAAAGAAATTTTAAAAATTTAATATATTTTTTATTCATTTAGATTTATTCACATTTAGTATATTTTATATAACAAGACAATAGAAAGATAATATAATTATAAGATAAAGTTGAGGATTTATTTAATAAAAATAATGTGAAAAAGCATATTATTAATTAAGAGTAGGGTTCACGATAGATGGAATTTGAGGACGGTCAAGCTTGGCTTGAAATTTTTTATAATCAGTCCGAGTTAAGAATGGCAAAGGGTCTAGATCCGGCCTCTGGCCAGGCTGCCCTAAGGCTCGACATTCCTCAACAAAATACAATGTTGTTTGTATTTTTAATTTTTAAAAAATTGATCAGACTTGGCCCATTACTATCCTTAGTCGGAGCCTGATTTGAAGTATGACTAAAGTCTAAATTATCCAGCTCCTAATAAAACTAATTCGATCCATATATCACCCATCAAAGCTTTGGTATTGCTTCAATCTTATTGAAGACCCCTCATCAGCCATTACCAAATTAATAAACCCACTATTTGCTATTCTCACCAGCATCATTATGATAAATTTGTGCACTGCACGTGCTTATTGTGGCCGTCTAAGCATACATATGCACGCACTCGTGGCTGGCATCAACAACGTTAGCATATTAAAGGATAAAAAAGCTCAAAAATTTCAGAATTCTCATAAGGGTATCATAGGGTATTTAGAAGGGTTCCTGGGTTTTAGAAATTTATATAGTGAGTGTTTTAATTTTTCTAGATTTATTACAAGAGTAATAAATTAAATTTTTAACTCCAAAAAAGAAAATTAGGTTTTCTCAAGCTGTTTTTAGTGAATTTTCATGCTACGAACTTCACATGAGAGAGATACTTGAGGTTTTTGTATCTCGGGTCATATGTTCAGTGTTCAGAATAGCATGATAGTCACTCGGATTGAGATTTTTTTTGATAAAAGTCTCAAATAAACTTCATTAACGATCATTTTAGCACGAGTATGTGATAATTAGAATGTGCATCTAGTTGTTGCATTTATTGATGGTACATTGTCGTATACCGTATGCCCATACAGAACGTGAGGATAACATATAGATGTATCTTTTGTGTTTATAGACCTTTTGGGTACTAATAAGAATGTAGTTATTACAGTGGCCTTTTGAGTTAGTATTTTGAATTGTATGTCTTTAGTCTTATGTTTGGTTATTCTGCCTACAGGTGTTGGCCTTATACATGATTTTGAGATATGTATAAAGGCATTAGATGGAAGAAAGTCATTACTTAAATGATCTATTCACCCATAGGTGGTAGTGTCATGAGAGTTGGTGGTGTATACTTTGATCGTTTTTATGTGAAGGTCTAATTGCATATATTATATATTTAGCCTATAAGTGTTTCATAACATGTGTAACCAAATTCTCGATAAGGATATTATTTAAAGCTTTGAGTATCGATGTTTTCCTGCATTCGTGCTGATTGTTACATTGTCATTTTGTAGTCACTTTTTCTGTCAATGATATCAGTGTCACCATTAAAATCATAATTGGTTTCAATTTGAAGAAGTGGATAGAGGATGTATTGATTGCAATGGAGATGGAAAATATTAACATGGCCATACTGACGGATAGGCAATGTCCACCTACATCCAGCAGCTCAAAGGCTGATAGAGCAGCCTATATAGTCTGAGATCGGTCGAACATATTATGTTACATGACCATTAAGAGATCCATAGCTTATCATCTACTTAGTGGACTTATGGAAACAACCATAGAATAGGAGTTTCTTGATAATGTCTCACAAAAGTACTTAGTCTCGTCTAATGCTGAGATAAGTGCCTTGATGAAAGAATTATTCTCCATGTGGTACACTAGAGAAGGGGGAGTGAGGGAGTATATATCAAGAATGATATATCTCTATAGTAAACTGAAGGTGTTGAATATTCCTCTTCCTGATGCCTGCACAGTTCACCAGGCTTTGAACACACTCCCTCTAGAGTTTAGTATTCTGGTGACGACATATTACTCATAGGATGAGGAATGAGACTTCAATGCTTTGATTATTTATTGTGTTGCCGAATAGGAGAAGTTAAAGAATTTTTTTTATAAGTTCCTCTCAACAACCAAAGGAAAAGGAAATGCCAAAACCAACATGGTCAAAGGTAAGGGATCCAAATCTTCTTTACATGCTAATGCTAGTCAATCTAGTGCTAGTAAGGGTCTGGGATTACTAGAGGTATAAGGCCTGGAAGGAAAAATAGAAACTGTCAAGTAACTCCCTAGCTTATTAATTCACAAATCTAATTTTTCTATAGCCACATCCAGCTCTTGGTGGCTAGATAATGGAGCATCTAACAATGTTACTGCCACGATGCAGGAGTTCATATCCAGGATAGAGTCAACTAAAGGGAAGGAGAAACTTATGGTTGACAACAATGAAGAAGCGGACAAAATATCTATAGGGGATATATGTTTGAACCTAGATATAGGGGTTCATTTTGGTTTTTTTACACGACACATTTTATATATCGTCTTTTAGACAAATTTTGATCTTTGTATCAGTGTTAGACAAAATGGGTTATCTTTTTGTGATTAATAATTCAGTTGTACAATTATTTTTCAATGCAAAACATATAGTTATTGCCTTCTTGTCATATGAATTATATAGAATGTGTCTTACCCCTTATGAGATATATGCTTATTTGTATATTATTGAAACTATTACTCGAAAGAGTCCTCTGATTAAGGAAAAGTCATACATATTGTGGTATAAAAGTTTAAGCCACATTTTCAGAGGTAGAGTTAAGAGATTGATAAAGGAAAACATTTTCTCACCTCTAGATTTTGATGATCTGGAAATATGTGTTGATTATTACAATGATAAGTTGACCAAAATAAAGAAAAAGGGTCAAAATGAGCATTTGGCTTGTTAGACCTTATACATATGGATATCAGTAGACCCTATATAACTACATTATGTAATTCTAAATATTTTCTGACTTTTATTGATGATTATTTCCATTACGATTACGTGTTCTTGCTTAAGAAAAAGTCTAAAGTTCTCGATAAATTCAGGATCTTCAAGGCTAAAGTGGAGAACCAATTGGAAAATTTCATCAAGATTGTCATAACTGACTGGTGTGGAGAGTTTTATGAAAAACATGGTGTTTCAGGACAAAGAAAAGAGTCTGTTTGCTAGGTATGTGGAATCTAGTGGAATAGTGACTCAGTTCAATATACCAGGTAGTCCTAAGCCAAATGGTGTGGTTAAAATGTGTAACTGTATCCTAAAGGACATGATGAAGACAATGTTAAGCAGGAATAATCTACCTGATTATTTGAAAAGGGTGAAAGCCTAGCCTTACATACATTTGTGTATGGGTTTACTCTGCTAAGTTGTGTTTGTATAATCCTTATAAAAGTAAATTGCACACTCGTTCTACTTGTTGCTATTTAGTTAGATATCCCCACTTCTCTAAAGACTACAAATTTTATTATAGAGAAGTAGGGGCCAAACAAGTGGAATCACATATGGATAAGTTTTTAGAATATGATGTCCTTGATGAGGGTGAGCCCTCTCACCCTTCATATGATAGCAGGATAGATACTACAGTTATTTCGTATCTGCCACCTATATAGTCATGTCCCATGGATCAAAGTCTTAGTGTTATGCCTATGCAAGAATATGATCTTATACTTTTACAAACAGAGGTTCCTGAGGTACAAGAACTAATGCAGTTGCGAAGATCCACTAGAGTAAGACAACTTGTTATCTCATCTGCTTACATAGTCTATTTAAGTGAACAGAACTATAAAATTAGATATGTTGTAGATCCTATTACTTTTTTAGAAGCTATTTCTGGACCCTATATAGATTTGTGATGAGATGCAATAAAGGACGATAAGCACAACAAGATATGAAGCTAGTTGATTTGCCTCAACAGTGCAAATCGTCAGTTATAAATGCCTGTTTAAGACCAAGAAGGACTCTCAAGGTAAAGTTGTTGAATGGTTTAAGGCCTGATTAGTTGTCAAAGGGTTTAATCAGAGAAAAGGGGTTGACTTTAATGTTACCTTCTCTCATGTATCCTCTAAGGATGCATTCAGAGTGATTATGACAATAGTAGCCCATTATGATATGGAGCTACATCAGATAGACGTCAAGACTGCTTTTCTGAATAAAGATCTTTATAAAGAGGTCTATATGGCTCAACTTGATTATTTCAAGATTAAGAAGCGACTGACAAGTTTTGCAAATTAAGAAAATCAATATACGGTTTGAGATAAGCTTCCAGACAGTAGTACTTTAAGTTTGATGAGGTTTTAACCTCTTTCGGCTTCATGAAAAATGAAGTTGAAAGATGCTTGTACTATAAGGTTAGGGGGAGCAAAGTTATCTTCTTATTATTGTATGTGTATGATATATTACTCACATATAATGACTTGATCATGTTGCATTAGCTTAAGAAACTTTTCACCAAGCAATTTAACATAAGGATCTTGGTGAAGCATCTTTTGTCCTAGGTATGCAAATTTATCAGGATAGATTTCAACACTCATTAGGCCTCTCGCAAAGTGCATACATTGAGCCAGTGTACAAAGGTTTAATATGGCTGGCTGTAAACTTGTTATAGCACCAATCTCTTATGGTGAGAAATTATCTTTGGCATAGTGTCTAAAGAATGAAATAGAGAGAGAGGCTATGAGGAATGTTCCATATTGTAGTGTGGTTGGTAGCCTAATGCATGCCTAGGTGTGCACTACGTCAGATATTGCATTTCTGTTGAACTATTGGGTCAATATCTGGCTAACCACGTACAAACCAATGGAATGTAGTTAACCGAGTGTTGAGATACTTAAGGGGAACCAAAGACTGTATGTTGACACACAGAAGTGTGAACAACCTAGACCTCGTAGGTAGAGATGTCAATAGGCCACGAGCAGGTCGGGTTAACCCTGATCGTCAATTTTTTGAAGAAAAAATTTCAAAACGACGTCGTTTTGGAAGAAACAGTCGGGCCATAGGCAGAAAAACGTCAGGCCCGACCTAACCCAACCACAGGCCTGCATGGCTTGCAGCCAAATAAGTCAGGATGGGTCTGTCCCCCGACCCGTAATATATATTTTAAAGAAAAACGTCAAAAATGATGTTGTTTTTGAAGTAAGACTGGCCCATGGCTTGCCCAACCTTGGCCCGTGGCCCGGTCAACTAGGGTCAGGCCGGGCCTTTTTGGACATCCCTGCTTGTAGGGTATATAGATTCTAATTTTGCTATCTGTCCGGATGATAGAAACTCTACTTCAGGTTGCATTTTCGTGTAAGTAGATGGAGCAGTATCGTGGAAGAGTGTCAAACAGACACTAGTGACTTCTTCGGCTATGCATGCAAAGTTTGTTGCATGCTATAGACTGCTTCATAGGTGGTTTGACTTAGGAACTTGATTTTTGAGTTGTTTATGGATAATTCAGTGGCTAGACCCATTCTGTTGTATTGTGATAATTTTGCTGCTGTGTTGTTCAGTAACAATAATAAGATCACAGGGTTTAAGCATTTGGAGGTCAAATACTTGACCATAAAGAGCATGATACAGAAAGGTGATATTAAGGTGGAGTGTTTAAGGACTAAGGAAATGTTAACTGATCCTTTAAGTAAAAGACTTCGCCCACGTGTGTTTGAAAGACATGTATATAGTATGGGTGTATTGAAGTTTTTAGACACTGCTAATTTGGGATCATTATGTTTGCTCCTTGTATGTTTATAAATTTTGATGTATTATGACATTATGATGGTTAATCAATATAGATGATTATCATTTATCCTCAGTCGTCATATGTATTATTATACGTTGTCATAATACAAATGAAAGTCTTAAGATTTGTGTCAATCTTAAGCATTTTTAAAGGTTATTAGGCATATATACAAATTGACCTTTGGCCTATATGATTAGGAACAAACAATTTAATATGTATATCCATGGATTTTGACATGACATAGGGGATATAAGTTTTAAATCACATAAAGATTCTCTCATGTAGTTTAACATTAAGTAAGGGAGAACATAAAGGTTTTCTCTAATGCAGTTTAGTATTTGGTGAGAAAAACCAAATTTTGCTGATGCAGTTTCGTATATGGAATTTAGCATAAAGTTTAGAGAAATCAAAACCTACAAACAAAATGATGATACCTATCAGATCATACAAGTATCATTCGTGTTTATCGCACTCCATTTTCTCATTCATGTTAGTGAAGTATTAGATATGCATGATTATATTGGACTTGTATCATACATGACACAAGTATTTGATATCTTTCTGTATCGAAAACCTCTTGGGACGAAATGATGAACTTTTATTATCTTTGGATCAAAGATTTTGTTTGGGAAGACTTGATATGGATGCTATATATAGAAGGTTAAGGTTTCTTGTAACTGCTGTAGCAAATCGTAAACGTACAGATACTCTAACCTATTTAGAGGTTCACGTATATAAAAAGTATAGAAAGGCTTTAACGCATTGCGGTGAGCAACTCTCGTGAAAGTCTCAATGAATTCCTGCTCGTTTCAGCCTCAAAAAGCTCGTCTGAAGTTATGAAACCAAAAACAAGTATTTTTCACATTTCTTCGTTATTTCCTTTTCACGTTCGGAATACGTAGCTAAGGCTTTTTGTTACATGTTAGATATTCAAGTTCTACAGAAAGTGTAATTTTGATCAGAAGAGGAAAATGGTTTGACAAATTCTTGAGAGAGAAGTGCATTAATCTCAATGATGTCTTAATTGTGTTTAATCAGATGGTTCATATGCGACCTCTGCCTTCAGTTGTTCATTTTACTCAACTTTTTACAGCCTTAGCGAGAATGAGATATTACTCTACACTGATTTCCTTGTATAGAAGAATAGAAGTTGTAGGAGTTTCGCATGATGTTTTTCGTCTCACTGTTTTTCTCAATTGTTTCCTTAGTTTAAAAAGGGTGAATTTTGGTTTCTCTGTTTTAGGAGAAATTTTGAAACTTGGATATGACCCTGACCGTGCAATATTTAACACTCTTGTACATGGGCTTATTATCAAGGGTAAAATGGTTCAAGCAATGGGATCTTTTAAAGAGATTAGTGGTGTGCCATCTCGGGTCTCTTAAAAGAGTATTGTCTTGTTTCCTCTTACAATAACAAAGAACGACGGTGACCAAATGAATAACAGATCAATCAAATGATAGGACTAAACAGATAATTTTAAGAGTTTGAGGGATAATAAAAGGATATATGAAGTGGTAAAGTATAATAAATCCTCAAGTTCTATCTTTGATCATATATAATATTTCGCAAGTGATTAGAGAAATGAATAAACAAATTAAGTTTATTATGAAAATTGCCCGAATGTTAAGATCGTCTCAGGATAAGGCCAGGTGACAAATTTCAAGACAGTTGGTTTTCCTAAGAACCTCCGTAAGTTAGGATCCAGTTTTTCGCCATTCAAATTATAAATATTGAGGAGTGTCTCCTTAAATGCTTTCTAAGAAAACTAAGACCGAAAGTCATTGCATTCGTCACATCTTTCCTCCTAAAACTCTTGCATTTGGAAGAGAATAGGTTAGCTTTCTTGATTCCAACCATCAAATTGTTGAAATAATGATAGAAACATGCATGAAACAGAACGCAACTTCATGGGAAACCTTGGACCACAATAAGTTAATTAAAAAATCCGTACCTGTAAACCAACACCCAATAGCTAGTTGAAGACTTAAAGGCGATAGTGAGTGGAAAAATAATGAAAATAAAAATAATGATATGTTCACTTTCTCCATAAGTCCCAAAGCTGGATTTCTGGTTTCTTCAATAGGAGCGCAGCTGTCAAGGTAAGTAGGCAAGTATGTGTTAGGTGTAATATTTCATTCGGTAGGGTTGATTACTTGGGAAAAAATATTTAATTTGTATCTGTTCAATAGCGAAGGAAAAAGAATTTAAGTCTTCTTTCATGGTGGCCCTTGGATACTGAGTGGTCGTTGTAATTGTTAATGAAGAAGGAGAAACTAGAATTTCAGAACCATATTGGTGAAATCTCAATCTAGGGCTTAATAATCTCAACTAGGGTTTAATAACCATTAGATAATATATGATCCGTACTTATAGCTTAATCAACACTGTACCTTGGTAATATAACTTTGTTTGATCCTGAGGTCATGGATCGAATGGTTTCTCAGGAATAGCAATTCTGTACATAAAGAATATTAAAGATACTGTCAGTATTTAACTGCCCAACCTGTCTCTTCCTGCGTCGGATTGGAAAATTAAGAGATCAATCAAAATAAACATAATGTCTGAAAATGATCTGAAGCAACCTGCCTTGCCATGGAAGGTCAAGTTCCTCCTCTCCGTCTTCTCCTTCGTCGTCGACATCGCTTGTCGTTCTAATGGCTCCGTCAATCGCTGTCTCATGAGTTTCGTCGACCACAAGGTCTCCCCTTCTGAGGAGAAACTGAGTAACGGTATCAAAAGCAAGGATATCACTGTTGACTCCACTCGCAACCTCTGGTTCCGTCTCTATATTCCTTCCAAAGAAATCCCTTTAGGGGGTATCAATGATCATGCCAGATTACCGGTTGTTTTCTACTTCCATGGTGGAGGCTTCGTGTATTTTGCGCCAGATTCAAAGCCATTAGATGGCTTCTGCCGTCGACTTGCGGGAGAACTATCTGCCTTTGTCATCTCCGTCAACTACCGCCTTGCTCCTGAGCATCGTTACCCTTGTCAACTTGATGATTGCTTCGATGCCCTCAAGTTCGTTGATAGTAATAACATCGACGGGTTTTCAAGCTACGCAAATCTCACCAACTGTTTTCTCGCTGGAGATAGTGCAGGTGGCAACTTGGCCCATCACGTTGCAGTAAAAGCCAGTGGACACAAATTCAGAAACGTTGAATTAACTGGCAACATAATATTACAACCATTTTTTGGAGGAGAAGAACGTACTGAATCGGAGATAAAGCTCGTCAAGGTTCCAATCGTGACCATTGAGAGAACTGACTGGTATTGGAAATCGGTTTTGCCGGAGAATTCAGACAGGAACCACCCAGCAGCTAATGTTTTTGGGCCAAACGGAGTGGACATTTCAGGGGTGAATTTTCCGCCAACAATTGTTGTCATTGGAGGATTTGATCCATTAAAAGATTGGCAGAAGAAGTACTACGAGGGACTTGAGAAATATGGGAAAGAAGCATATTTGGTTGAATACCCAAATGCAATCCATTCATTTTATATATTTCCCGAGCTGGCTGAGTCGTCCTTGGTAATCAAGGAGGTGAAGGACTTCGTGCAAAAGAAATCACGCCTCCAGCCAGTATATGAAGGAACTTGTGTTTAAGGGTCTTCAATTCCCATTGCTGGTTCTTGTTGTGTTTTATCATGTGCTTTTGGTCATAAATAAAACTACGGTACTACAAACAGGATCGCTGATAATACTGTACTTCAGAAGTTACTCGTTCGATTCCCACCTTTTCTCGAAAAATTCTCATAAAAAATGTTCAAGAAACAGTAATTGTGAATGTGTTAATGGTACCTCTCCATCCAAACATTAGAATGGAGTGAATAATCTTGTAAAGTACTGTTAGGATATATATATATATATATATATAAAATTGTGAACGTGTTAATGGTACCTCTCCATCCAAACATTAGAATGGAGTGAATAATCTGGTAAAGTACTGTTAGGATATATATATATATAATAATAATAATAATTATGTTGATATTTAAATTATTAAAATGGTTGGACATGTGAGTATTTGGGATGTTAATGATGAGGTAAAAATTATTGATAGTGTTGAAGTGGAACTCTTATATTTGAATTGAAGTGAGACTCTTATCAGCTAATCCTTATCCTAACTTTACAGTAGATGTTCTGTTCTGAATGGAAGTTTGCGTATATGAAGTTACGTGTGTGTGTTGGCAAGTTTGGTGAGAGGGAGTTTTCGTTGTTGCTGATGCAATACATGGCTAGAGGCTGAAACGAAGTTGAGTGGTGTGCGTCATTTTGGCTGGCGTGTTCTGTTCATTGAAATTGTTTTTCTTCTTTTGCGTGGGTCTCATACATGTTGACGTGAAGTAGCTATTGCAAAAATTCTCTAGTGTGTGTTGTCCGCATCTTTTCTTTCTACAGCAGAAGTCTATCTCCAAGGTGTGTGTGCAGCTATGGGTATTGACGTGGGTGTGTGGCATTGAAGTGAGGTGAATTAATTGATCAGTGAAATACTGAGTGTTGTGATGTGCATGTAGGAGACATGAAAAGCTGAATATCGTGTGTGGTGTTATAGATGTTAAGTGACTCAGCCCATCAGTTTCTTCAAGACATCTTCATCTAGGTTATGTCATGTTTTTGTGAAAAAACACAGTGGGTCTCCGACATAAGGAAGTCTTTCTTTTTTATCTCAAGTATTTTATTGTTTAGTTCTTATTTGATTAAATACTTGAGTTATTTTTATTGATTGTTTTTGAGTGAAAATAGTTGGAAAAATCCTCTGACGAAGTTAACACAAGTTGGTCGTATTATCGGGTGTGAAAATCTTTCACGAGTAGTGAGTTAGAGAGATAGTTTCAAGAGTGAGCGGAGTAAGCTCTGTAAAGTTATGAGTAAACTTATTGTATTTTCAGTGAAAGATTTAATCTAGGTAAGGGCCCCGCATACGTAGGCAAGAAGTGCCGAACTGCGTTAACAAATTTTTGGTGTTCTTGTTATTTCGCTTTGCTTGATTTTACTTTTGTTCGTGCCAAAGGAGTTTACGAAAAAATTTACGAAACTTTTAACACTTTCAAATTTTCAATTGGTATAAGAGAAAGGTCACCGATTCAGAATTTGGTAGCAAGTTGGTGCAGATCCTAGTTTCGTAAACATGGCGACAAGAGATGGTGCATCAATTACCAGACCGCCACTATTGGATGGATCCAACTATCCTGCATAAAATCACGGATGAAGGTCTTCTTCCAAGCTCAGGGCACGAGAGCTTGGCATTCAGTAGTACACGTGTTGGACTCCAATTTTTTTATATTTTTTTCTTTTCTTTTATTTATTTATCTACTTATTCATTGATTTATTTTATTTATTTTCTTAGAATTTAGTCATTAATTTAGCATGCGTGAATAGAAATTTCTGTTTATATGAGGAAGAGAGATATCATTTCGTTCATCACGTGCACGTCAACTTAAAACCTTTTCCCGGCCGCCAGCTTGTGGCATATGAGCTCCGAAAAAAAATGGACTCATTTCATTCATGGTGTAAACTTCAGTTTTGTCGTTTCGTTTTATGGGATTCTCTCGAGCCATTTTGTTTGTGCATTGCATCCTAAATTATTAGATATGAAAAATACGTGAATGATATTTTGTGATGATTGAATGAAAAATATGTGTTGGATTATGTGGTGATGTGTTCAAATATGTATGAAAGTCTTAAATTTTAAATGTGATTGTTAAGTTTAGTAAGTGATATATATATTGCTTGTGTGTGGTTTGCTATCGCTGGCTATAAATGTATTAGCCACTGAGCTTCCTAGCTCACCCTACTATTTTTTCACTCCTCAGGAGAAGAAAAAGCAGATCAACAGTAATCTTTGCAAAACTTCGGCAGACTTCAAGGATTTTTGTCATTTGTAACTTATCTAGGTAGTTAGAAATTATTGGCACTTAGATTCATTTCAAGCACGAGCATACATGATGGTGTTTTAAATTTTGCTATTTATGTGGTTTTTGGGATTTGTAATATGGAGGGGTGCAGAAACTCTCTTATGAAAGTTGAAAGAAGAGTTGCAGAGGCTTTCATATGATTGTGTAAAAGGTTATATTTTGTCAAATGTTAACGTGGTTTGTGTGATGGTTTTTGGAATGGATTATCTTTAAGTAAAATTGTTTATATAGAAGTAGTATGTATGAAATTAAAAGTTGGATTTCGGGTTTTTGTGTTGAAGTTACTGGTTTTGTATATATGTATATACATATACATGTTGTTAGCAGATGAACAATTATGGGTTAAAAATGCAGTCAGAAACTTTGAGGAATAAACTGCACTGATCTAGGTGAACTTTGAAAAAAGCGTCTTCATAAAAGTTATAGATCTTTTTCTTAACTTTCCAACGACATAAAGTTTGAAATTTTTGGATTTGTGGTTTGAAAGTTATGATAGTTTGAAGTGAGGGTACGCGACTTTTACAGAGCTGAAATTTCTTGATTTTCATGGACGTGAGAATTTTCTCTCACGCTCGTGCGTTAAATGGTTTGAATCTCACGGGTGTGAGAATTTTTACTCGCTCCCGTGCGTTATTTGGTTGATTCTCACAGCTGTGAGAAATTCTTCTCGCAGCTGTGCATTTTGTAGTGAAGTCTCACGGGTGTGACACTTAAAACTCACACCCGTGACTTTTGTGACATTTTTTTATATATATAAATACATTTACTATTGCTATCATAGCTTTGTGCTATTTATTCTTATTATTAGTTAAAGGTCCCACCATGAATTTATCTATTTTATTTTATTCTGTAAATTATTATTAAAATTTTATGTCCGAATCGAGACCCAGGTCCAACATATCACTATTAATATTGGTTCAGCCGGATTCTGACGAGGCTGTACGTTTCCGTTTGGATTCATGGAGACAACTGTTGAGCACGAGAATTCTGGCTTAAGGATTCC
>JAOTAY010000003.1:4230993-4246016 GCA_025629805.1 Erythroxylum baracoense | reverse complement strand
TTTATAACATTATCATTCTCAACAAGAAACACATATTTTCATTCCAAAATTCACACATAAAATTCAATAGAAATATAGCAAAGTAAAGAAATGACAATATAAATTTAAAATGTAGATACTTCCAAGTCTCCCTGCATGCTCTTGGTGGTTAATAGATCCTCTCGTATGTACGGGAAGACTCTCTCTCCCAGGTCATCCACGTCTGTTGGCTGAATTATGCTCTGAAAGGGACATTGCCTTAGGTGATGTCCAATACTGCTGCCAATAACTCCATATTTCTTCAGAAATGTAAGGTGATCGTACACCTGCTCTGTGTATCGCAGCAACGAAGTTGCGATAATGTGTATATGCTCATCTTTCCCATACTCTATAAATAATCGCGTCAAATTGAGAATCCCAAAAAAATTCTTTCTAAAACAAAAGCAAAAACATTCTATTAATGTTTATGATTATAACATTATCATTCTCAACAAGAAACACATATTTTGATTGTGAAAAGATGTGACGGCCTTCCTTTAGCTGTGAAAGTAACGGGAGGTGTCTTGGGCTCTAGGCGACATGTCAAGCATTGGGAAAACGTATTAAGAAATGATCTGTGGAAATTTTATGCAGATGACGTTCTTCCAGTTCTAAGATTGAGCTACCGTTACCTTCCATCTCATCTAAAGCAGTGCTTTGCCTATTGTTCCATATTTCCGAAAGATTATAAATTTGAGAAGGAGCAATTAATCCTTTTGTGGATGGCAGAAGGTTTTTTGATTGAACAAGGAAACGAGATAATGGAAGTGGGTGAAGAGTACTTTGAGGAACTAGTATCAAGGTCTTTTTTCCAACATGTTGATAATTCTTTTGTCATGCATGACTTGATCAATGACTTGGCTAGAGTTGTGGCTGGAGATTTTTGCTTCAGGTTTGAGAATCAAGAAATTTGCAGAACGTTTGAAAGGCTTCGTTATTTTTCATATGCGGCGGTGAAAAAAGAATCATCGTCTCGGCAACTTTCGAGCATCTTCAAATCTCACCTTTTGCGCACGTTCTTACTAGTGTATAATACAGAATGGGAGCTGCAGGAGATGATTCCTAGTTTATTTCTAAATCAGCAACGATTAAGAGTGCTATCCTTATCCCAATGTTGGAATGTGGTTAAGGTTCCCAGTTCAATCAGCCATTTGGAACATCTCAGATATTTAGATCTTTCTTCAACATCAATCCAAAGTTTACCTGAATGTTTGTGTGGTTTCTACAATTTACAAACTTTGAAATTAACTTGGTGCGTTCATCTTGCTAAGTTGCCGACTAAGATGGGAAGGTTGATTAATATGCGCTATCTTGATATTCAAGGAACAAAATTGCAAGAGATGCCTCCAAATATGGGCAAACTGATAAAGCTGCAAGCCTTAACTGATTTCTTTGTGGGAAAGCGAGAGGGTTGTGGAGTTAAAGAATTGGGGAGCCTTCAACATCTTGGAGGAACGCTTAGAATTCACAATCTTCAAAATGTGGTGAATGCCAAAGACGCTTTGGAAGCCAAGATCAAGTTTAAGAAGAAACTGAAGAAGTTGGAGTTATATTGGAAAGGTGGTGCTGATGATTTACAGCATCAAAAGGCTGTACTTGATGGGTTGCAGCCTCACTCAGAAATTGAAGGCATTTCAGTCATTGGTTATGGAGGTACTAGCTTTTCAAATTGGTTAGCAGACTCTTCGTTTACCAAATTAGTCTCTTTGAAGCTTGAGGGATGTAAATACTGTTCCTCCCTACCACCAGTTGGGCAGATGTCTTCTCTCAAGTATCTGGAAGTTAAAGGTTTTAATGAAGTGAGGATAATTGATTCTGATTTCTATGGTAGATGTGTCTCAGCAGTGAAGCCATTTCAATCTCTTGAGACCATAAGCTTTGAAGATATGCTTCAGTGGCAAGAGTGGAGACCTTATGGAAGAGTAGATGAAAGTGAAAGTGGAGCCTTTCCTTGTCTCAAACAGCTACGTGTAATGGATTGTCCGAATTTAAAAGGCACTCTACCGAGTCATCTTCCCTCTTTGACAAAGCTTGTAATTAAGGATTCTCCGCAGCTTCAAAATAATGGTAATTATCCCAAACTTTCTTCAATAGAATTAACTAACGGTGATTATCCCCACTTCTGTAGTTTCAACTATCTCGTAATTATTAACTTCCAAGAATCTGTACTGGAAAAGATTGGGCAACTTGGCTCTTCTTTGAAACAAATTACAATTGCAAAACATAGACCGCTCGGTTGCTTTCCATTAGAATTGTTCCCTAAGTTAAGGAGTTTGACAATTGGAGGATGTCCAAATTTTGAATCCTTGTGTATATCCAGTCAGGAATTTGTCTCTTTTGAATACCTAACAAAGCTTTTTCTTGAGGATTGTCCAAAGCTAAAATTCCTACCAGAGCGAATGCATTCTCTTTTCCCTGCCCTTTTGCAGTTGAGAATGTTTAGATGCCCAGAAATCAAGACATTTCCAAGAGATGGTTTGCCTTTGAAACTACAATCACTTGCTATCTCCAATTGCAACAAACTGATTGCCGGGCGTACGAATTGGGATTTGCAGAAACTCACCTCTCTTACTTACTTCAGTATTATGGATTATGAAGAAGAAGAAATAGAATGTTTCCCAGAGGTGACCCTGCTGCCCTCCGATCTTACTTCTCTTCATATTTCCGACCTGCCAAATTTGAAATCTTTGAACTACAAAGGGCTTCAATGTTTTAATTCTCTAGAAAAGTTGATAATCCAGAGGTGCCCTAGGCTCAAGTTGGTGCCAGATGAGAGTTTGCCATCTACTCTTACCTACCTTGCAATCAGCGAGTTCTCCAATTTGGACCTTTTGTCCAACAGAAGATTTCATGATCTCACCTCTCTTAGAGAATTGCGTTTTTGGCTTTGTCCTGAGATTGCATTCCTTCCAGACCAAGGTCTGCCACCTAGTTTAATCACTCTTCATCTGTGTACTCTCCAGAATCTGAGGTCTGTGGAAGGGCTTCACCACCTTACTTCCCTCCAAAGCTTAACAATTTGGAAATGCCCCCATTTGAAATCCTTGCCAGAGGCGGGCTTGCCATCCTCCCTTTGTTTCCTAAGAATCGGGGGCTGTCCTTTACTGAAGAAAAGGTATCGGAGAAAGAAGGGGAAATATTGGGCCAAAATTTCACACATCCCATTCATTGATATACGTTGATTGATCAAGCGTTATAAAGGTACTTATTGATAATAATTTGCATCCAGAGTATCTTGTTATTCTTAATGTTGAAATGCTTGAAGAAATAAATATAATATGCAGTTGAGCTATATTGCAGTATTCTAGTGATTATATTTACATTTTTAAACTTTGAAGAACTGCATCACCTTTTTTGGTTTGTGATTGCTATTTCTTCGGCTGACTTTGCATACAAATTCTGATTAGAAACACCGTTCAGCTATGGTTGAAGATTTCCTCTCCCTTATAATCTCATATGTGTATTGTACATTTACCTAACTAGTTGTCTTTTTATTGCTCAACGTAGTTACTAGAAGAACTGAGGATGGCCTAACAAATTTTGACAAGCCAATTCGCTATGTCAAGTTTCAAAAACATTCAAAGATGGAGCCTACAGAGACGTTGAGTTCGCTGCTGTTTCAGATGTTGTTGAAGCTGCAAACCAGAGACAATGTGAGTGTTTCAGGCATAGACTTCGATTCATGCTTTTTTGAGTTGCGATCGTTATGTTTTATTTTACTTTTTTTT
Organism: Erythroxylum baracoense; assembly: GCA_025629805.1. NCBI lineage: Eukaryota > Viridiplantae > Streptophyta > Magnoliopsida > Malpighiales > Erythroxylaceae > Erythroxylum > Erythroxylum baracoense. Next base: position 4,242,270 of record JAOTAY010000003.1, on the reverse strand, counting down.
TTTGTCTGAAAGAGGAAAAAAAATGCTTAATCTTTTATTGAAAGAGATCGGACCCAGGGGGAGAGGAAGTAAAAATAAGTATGGAGGAGAGCAAATGGATGACTCCACCGAAGCAATCCTTTGTCAACAAGAAGGAGATGAATGGTGGATGTAGGAACGTAATAACTCTAGCCATTCTCCTCACGTCCAGCAATGAATATCTGGTACACGAAATCTACTAGAAATGAACATTTACGGATGTATATACAAATGTTAGTAAACGAAGTCCAACATTGAACTAAAGAGACTCTGAAACTAAATTAAAGTTTTCACATCTTTGCTCTTGAAAGAAAAATGGTTTGTATATAAGAGCACGACTATATCTTTATATTTACCTTGCAAACGGTGATATCTATTGCTGCAATCTAATTTACATTACAAACAATCTGGTCAGAGGTTGTTAGGTCAACTGTGTGAGATGTCCTTTGTTCAAATTGATGGTTGGATATGAATTGGAGTAGTTTCTGTTGATTGATTCATCTAGCATTGTAAAGGTATTTAGCTACAACAATTTCATCCGGAGTATCTTTTCTTATGTCCAACTTAATTGGCAGTTCTTCATTCTTGATGTTCTAATAACTTATGAAATATGCAGTTGACCAGACCATGTTAAGGTTTTGTGTTATCTATGAATTTGGCAATCTTTCATTGTAAAATTGCAACAACTTACAACTTGAAATGGAGATCTGACTGACTGGTGGTAAGCTCTTAATGCACTCTGTTCCCTTTAATTCCATTGCCTCCACTCAGTTAATTGGGACGGAAGCAACATCTTAATATAATGATAAGATGTTAAAATTGAGTCACGGTTTTAATATAATGGCCTAAATATGCAATTTCAATCCCTGTCAGCTGCTACAGTCGTAGTAATATAATTTACAACTTTGCAGTATCACCAGTAATTTACAGTTCTAGTTTTAGATAAATTCCTGAGTGTTAGCAGGAGATATTGCCAAGCTTCCTGTTTAAAGTTTTTTTTTTCACAATATTACAGAAGTTAGTGAATTGTCTAAGTCAGCAACTTATTTTGAAAATGCAAGGAATGATAATTCAATCTGATTTTAGCAGAACAGATCGTGTATCATAATTTGAACTCACTAGAATAAGAATACATGATCAACAATCCCACCTTAAAGTACCAAAAATCGCAGTTGACTCTGTTTCTCAACATCACATTGATAAAGATTTGGTTTGATCAAATTTCTCCGTAAGTGAGATCAAATGAAAAATGAGCAGCTTTTTTCATAGTTTTTTCACAAAACTCTAGACCAAAACCACATGTTGAAGCATGGGATGCTTGGGAAGAACATTGGAAATCCTATGTTACTCTGGATAATTTTAGAACCTCTCATTAGTGTATGGAGTTATTAGCTTAACGAACTTCTGTTCAAGTTTTGTATGCATTCACCTTGCAACTCAGTGGTAGGGGTCCTCATTGATCTATTTTTATCCGACGACCCACTATCTGAAACCAGTTTTTGGGAAACAAAAAACACGCTTACCCTTGCCAACGACGTAAGGCCACTTGTCTTGCTTCCAACATTTGATTATGTTGTCCATGTTGTACCTCATTTCTTCACAGTTTTATACCCAGAAGGCGTTTTCACTTCTCGAATCCGCGATCTTCTCTGAAGCAAACAAAAAAGCAGCAGGGGCTTAGGAAGAGCGATGATCCTCAGAACTTGAGGTGGTTCTCGAATCCCAAAGATGATGATGACAAGATTAAAGGTGATGGTGTTGCTGGAGGAGGTTTGCAGGGGTAGACTGCTGTTAAAGGTACCATATTGGCTGGTGTTTTGCACCTGTTGGTTACGTTTACACGGACCCGATCAATGCTTTTTTGACTCAGTTTTCTCGGTTTATTGAAGGTAATTCTTTCATTTATGTAAGGGTCTTGTGGGATTTCATACTCACTTACCTCATATTAAATATTAAAAATAAAAAATACTTCTTATATAACTTTCCCAAGACGAGGCTTGGGAAAAAGGGAAAAGCAAAGTATTGATCTCAGGACCTATGCAGCTATGCTTTTCACCACCCTTGTTACAGAGGTACATACACCCCAAAGATACTAAATCTGGTCAAATGGGTCTTTACTTGGAAAAAGTTAGCTATTAAATGATTTTCATGGAGATGCATCAGCAAAGTAATAATCAGACAAGCCACAAATTGTGAACCAAACATTGAATTAATCAATATTAACTCATCAGGCACATGCATGGAGTATCTCTATTTGAGCTTTTCACACGCCAGAAGGCAACCCCCCAAGTCTTATAGTTCAGTAGTAGAGAAGGCTGAACGACCCCCTCACCTTCCCTCAGATTCCAAGTTCGCCAGATCCTTGATGGTTTCAAACGGTTAAAATGGCGACAACTTTTCTTTTTTGTCCTTAATTAGCAAGATGACTAATAAACTGAAAGAGATGACTCCAAAGTCCTTTCTTAAACTCAACAAGTTATACATCGGTATCAAAAAGATCTGTAAGAAACAAAAGCAGCTAAAGAACTGATTTGTTTGAGGTGGATACATCATAATTGTTCGTGCAAATATACAAAATAAATATCCATCCCGCCACATTAACCAGTTGCAACTGGAACAAGCAGACTAACCATTTCCTATTTCTTGGTTTTGTCTAGAATCTCAATATATCTTTTAGGAACTGAATACTGCTCAACTAAATACCGTGCAACATCATCAATTACACCACCTTGAATTAGAACCTCAAGACCTCTTTTTCCTGAAACCAAAAGTAAACAAAACAACAATTCAGAAGAGGATGATTAGATGGGGTACAGATGAAAGCATGAAAGAAAATTACAAATCTAACACAACTGCAACCAAAGCATTCCATAAAAGAAAGGATAGTAAACAAAAACAACACTAAGAAATCAATGTCAACTGCAGCATAACACAGGATTTGTCAAAGATGTTAAGGCCTCTCCTTGAATGTTCCGTATATTCCAAAATTCCACGATAGATCTTAAAGGCTTGCCGAGAGTCAAGCACCTACAAACATATTATATCCTCAAATTTGGGCTTTCAGTGCTTGTGCCTACTGGTTGCTAAAATTTATTGCTCAGGAGGACTACCGCAGATAGAGTTTATCCAAACAATGAAAAACAAAGTAGGGTCCTAAACCCAAAACCTTACAATTCATGAGACTATCCATACACCACCTTAGAGTTTTCTCGTACATTCACAGAAAGAACCTGAAACTATACTAATCAGGTCCTACAGTTCCTTTTGTCTTCAACATTTAAGATGGAGTTGCACCAGCTCCGAGCTAATCATATATTGTTTCTCAAGAGACTAACACAACGATTAACATTATAGCAGAAAAAGTACCTGGTAGGTCTGCTACAGTTGTGCTGCATGCAAACTTTTTCTGCAGCTCTGATGCCAATGCTTCAGCATCTATCAAGAATGTCTCTAGTCCAGCCACTTTTGTTACCTTCTTGTTGCCCTGACGCCTTTCCGCCACTATCTGAACAGTTTTTATAGCCCCTTTACAAATAACTGACTCAGCTCCTCTATTTACAACGTGGTGAGCTTGCATCCTGCTAATAAATGTAGAGCCTAAATCCTTCTTATGAATCTCTGTTGGGTATGTTGATCCTTTCTTAATGGCTCCCTTGAACAAAGCATCACATAATGTTGGATCCAAAATCACGATGGACTTGTTTGTTGCCTTGACCAGATGTTCTTTCTCAACATACTGAAAAACAATATCAGAGGCTTCGGATGCACTGTAATATTTCCCCGTCTCAGCCCCAACAGAAGCAAAAATAGGGTTGACATGTGCACTTGATTTATAAATCTCTGCCACCTCGAGCACCTTTTGTTGCCGATTTTCATTAGCAGATTGACCACCAGACTGATCAGCCTTTTGTTCTTGCCTTCTTTCTGGCTTGAATGACAAATAGTCTGGATGACCACGGTTAATAGAGTATAAAATGGTTTCCTTCTTATATTTGTCTTCCTTCACTGAGATCTGCGAAGGTTAGAATAAACATAAGATCTCAACAAGTACCAACAAAAGAATGATTCATCAGAACTTGGACAAACGACGATATATCCTTTAGATCACAAATTCTTAGAATGTGCCCTTGACTAATTTCGCATCAATGACTAAATCCCATCAGAAGGCTACTAACAGAAACGTTAATGTTTATTCCGTCTATTAGAATTAGAATCTCAATTTTCAGATCTTCAAAAATATTGGAGATATGAACAACATAGTTCAACTAGGTTATAATTTTTACAATTAATACAATAACATACTGAAGGAGCCTCAACATGCATCCATCTTCTATTTTCCTCCGCAACATTCTCAACATAGTTAATACACTTGGATGTAAGGTAAATCCTGGAGCAAGATTTTCAATGTGTCATTACAATCATTTTCCCTGCTAACAAATTTCTAAGTACTCAAAATGCTAAACTAGAAAAGAAATTATATCTACCAAAACATAATGATTAATTTCAAGTTGTCTATCCATCAATAACCAACATTATGTAGACTTTTTGTTTCAAATGAAATTCATGTGTTGCAGGATTACAGAACCCACTGTGTCATCATGGGTGAAAATGGAAATAAGCTCACCAGTCCATTAGATGATTTTGCTTGTAACCACTTTGACAATTTCTTGTGTGATGATTTCTTTATATCTAGTGTTACACCTGAAGGCCTGCAAGGTAAGACATGATTTGACCTGCACCAAATTTGAAGGAAATGAATTTTGTAAACTCGAGCATAAATTAAACTTTGTCCATTATATATTGGCAATTAAACAGGCAGAATTGCAGTAAAGTACACAGAATAGAAACAAGCATCATAGAAGCCTATATTATTTTAGTCCAGAAAAGAAAAAATCAAGTTACGTTGGGAAAATGTTTACCACTAAGCTTCCAGCATTTCCTCTTAATCCTAATGGGTAGAATACATTGATACCCCCTATATAAACTTACCCTTGGAAGTATGACTTTATGATTAAAAGATCAAACATATGCACACAAATCAATTATGAGACTCGAAGTCAATGACACAATGAATAAAGAGCTTCACAAAATCTTACCATAAAGTACTCCCAGGCATTGGAAGATCTTTGTCCTTGACTGTTGTATGTAAGGCTTGCAAAAGGCATTTGTCCAAATGAGAATCAACATCCTCAACAGGTGATATATGCTGCTCATCTGCTATTGATTCAGCAGTAGTAACATCATCCTTCATTCTCATATCACCCATGTCCGTTGTTACTACTTGTACAACATCATTGGTAGATTCAGTTTCTACCACTGAAGCAGGGTAAGGATCTGATGCAATATCACCTGTATTAACTGATTCCCCAACTTCTTTGCTGCTAATACCATCGATTTGATCATCTAACACATCTGCAGCAATTTCTGATGAATCACAAGCTTGGACTGATGATGAACAGGCAGGATCCTCAAAGACAACATCTTCCAAGAACCCTGCATTTGGAACATAACGGCCCTCAACTGACTCCCTGCAAATAGTATCACGTATACAAACATGTGAAATTTGAATCAAAATTACAAATGTGCAACATGTTTCAGCTACCTACCAGAGGTAATCCCTGTAATAGTGAGATATTCTCAAGGCTTTTCCTCGGAAACCAGCTTTCTGTGCTTCAGTGCTACTAATGGCTGTGGACCCAACCTGAAGAATATTAAGATTGACACAATTGTATACGTGGGAACATTACAATTATCAAAAACACTGGCACCAGAAATTCAATCGCGTAAATGAGAGGGGGAGAGAGAGAGATCAAGAAATACATACTGCAATTGGTGCTGGATTTCCAGGAACCTTTACAGCCCATGGCTCCCCAGCAGGAAACGAAGGAAGACCCTCAGAAGGTATACTAATGCCAGGGAACATTAAATCTGCCCCGCTTAGGACAAACCGAGAAACCTCACCCCCCTTCAAAACAAATGAAGGAAGTAGCTCAGGGACCTTCCAAAGAGCAAATACTGCAAGAAAGAAATAACTGTTTATATCCGATACAACGGAGTTATTATGGAAAAGTGCTACAGAAATCCTTTATTTTAAAATTCTCACTGCAGAGAACAATGTTAAATATCAAATATGGTTAAGAAAACTGACCGATTTATCATCTCATGCTCTTGACCTAATTCCAGAATTAGACAACAGATACTACAAGCAACAAAAAGAAGTAAACCTGAGAGCTCTTCTCATAACGGCTACATACACATACAAAGAACGTATTGGCTTAAAAAATTGCTATCACGATTTTAACATCAGAGCTGCCTTTTATGTGAGAAAATTATGACCTAGGTGCCTAAAGCAGAAAATACTGGCACAACTGAGTTGAGACCATCACAAGCAGCATCTTATACTCCATTAAAATTATTTAATTTCAGAAGGATAAATTACAATATTCCCTTATCTCATCTAAAAGCTTAAGTCTAAGATGTGGCATTACCTCATCTCCTAGTTTTAATCTTTCAATTACAATGATTAAACGTTCCAAAACATGTCAAATACCACTTTGATGCGCCTATGCAACCCAAGAGAGACAATAAAAGGAGGATAGACAAACAAAAAAAATTAACAGCAGAATAAATTACTAACCAGTGGGAAAATTTTCAGAGCCACGCCCATCAACGTCGAAGAACATGGGAAAATCGCCTTCTACGCTATACACATGAACTCTATTCTGAAACTTTGAGACCGTTATCTCCGACTACCATCGCAAAAAGAAATATCGTCAGACGTCCCACAATCCTCACGCAATAACATAACTAGAAAAAATAATATTACGAAAGAGAATTCTATATCTAACAAATATCCAGAAACCAAACATTGCTCAAACTAAAGCAAACTATCTTTCTCTAACGACAAACCATCATTTGCACACTTGGAGAGATGGTTAAAAAAAAGCGGTAAGTTAACAGAAAGAAAATGGAGAAGAGAAAAAAGAAGCAACCTTGGTAGGGAGCAAAATATCGAGATCGGCGTCGGAGGCGCGAGCAAACTTGTCTCTGAGGTTGCGTCTCAGCTTCTTCTTATCGGCTCCGGAGAGTCTCTGATGAGATTTTGCCTCAACTGCCTTCTTGAACATTTTCTTTTGCTGGATTTTTCCTGGATAATGGAGTTCCAAGAACTGGAAGGTTCTTGAAGGTAAATAGTACTATTGGGGAGAGAAATGACGGTTCTCAGCTTTTGGGTTCACAGATGAACTTTATACAGATGCCATGTGTAAGCTGTTCCATGGCGTCGGATCCAAATCGCACTAGATGGGGAGACATAAGCCGGCCCATTGCCAACCCCATTTTCCGGGTCGAATTGAGTTTTTAATAGCAAAATGGTTATAAATGCCTAATATCTTAGACCGTATAATAAATTAAAAAATAATAAATTTAAAATTATCTTTTTTTTTACTTTTTAAATTTAGTTTCAATTTTTTTAAAAATTAAAAATTTAGTGATTAATATTTTAAATTTTATATAAATTAAATCAAATTTATTTTTTACTAATAAACATATATTTATATGATATTTAATAGATACGTCACATTAGTAAAAACAAAATTTTAAATTAATTCACACTAATTTTAATTTTAATAAGTACTTTTTAAAGTTTTTCATTAAAATTAAAATATTCTTATAAACTTAAATATTGTTTAATTTTGTTATCCCTAAATCAAAGAAAATACTTATAATACCTAAACTCATTACCATCAATCAACTTGTAATTATTACATTCGTATCATTATATTTAGAGATAAGACTAAAGTTTTGGCAAGTCTAAACTCGGTGTCCTTGAATCATCTAAATTAATTTGGAGTCATGAGAATTGCTTAAACAAAAATTTGTAGCTACATTGTCTTGGTAGATATGATAATTTATAGCAAAACTGGAAGTTGGTGCAAAGATTATATTAGCATTTGCATTATCAGACATTTTCCTATTGCAAATATAATTAATTAATATATCAAACAAATAATATACTATTATATATAATTAATTAATAGAAGATGGTAACTTAAAATTTATTATCAATAATATTAGTAATTACAACATCAAGTCGCACGAGTTGTTGATGGTAAAATGAGATAACGTGTAAATATAGCATCGAATCCAATTCATCTTATCATAAAGAAGTCTATCAGTTACTGAGAACAACATTGTTTGGATTTTTATTATTTACAATAGCAAGTTTATAGATTGCTATTTTTCAAAAATATAAATATCACAACAAATTCATAATTTGTTGCTTGGAAAAATGTATGATAGGATTTGTTGGTGTCTGATTCTGATTATCTATTTTTGTCATTAAATATATATATACTAAGAATAAATGGGATAGACGACCACGAAATTTCATCCCATTGTTTATTTCATGAACGACTGGATTGTTCCCCTTTTTACTCTTAGTCATGCCTGTGGCTTCAATAATCACAACTGTGACTCATGCCATTATTTATTTTTTTCCTTATGTTGTGCTCCTACATGCATGTTATTTAAGTATATATATATATATAAGGACGAATGGGATATGGATGATCACGAAATTCCATCCCACTGTCTATTTCATGATTGGCTAAATTATTCCCCATTATACTCTTGGTCACGCCTCTTACTTAAATAGTCACAGCTGTGACTCATGCCATTATTTATTTTTTTTCTTATATTCTGTTTCTACATGCATGCTACCATCTACTAAGGAGAATGTATGATCACGTTTTTCTGCATGTTGTACTACAATGGTTGAATAAAATATACAATATAATTTAAACAAATAGTAGAAATTTTGAAGTTCCAAAATTTCAATCCAGCACCTTCCGAAAAACATTTCAACCCAACCTAAGAAAAAATTTCAACCCAACTTACAAGTCACATAATTTAAACAAATAGTAATGATTTTGAAGTTCCAAATTTTCAATTCAGCATCTTCAAAAAAAAAAATCAACTCAACTTACAAGTCAAACTCTATATGTTGTTGTTGACAGATGTTACTTGATATAATAATTCATTTACGTTGAAAGCTTGTTATAAAAGAAAGGAAATTATAAAAAAACATATTAAAATCAGAATTTTGAAATGCCTCATGAGCGTGACATGTTAAATCACTTCCGTGAGAAGGTCTCACGAGTGTGACTTAACATGTCACACCCGTGACATACAACTATTTTACAAGTATTGTTCATCATCTCCTATATCGTTATCACATGCGGATATCATCTCCTATATCATTCTCATAGGTGTAAGTCATGCATGTTACGTCGGATGAATCATCAAGTCTTCCCTTCATTCGTTTGGTTGTTGACAACATTAACTTGCTAATGTTATAAAAAAATTAATTTCCCAACAAATACACTGCATCACATCACAAAAAATAATCTTCCAACAAATACGCCACCGGTTTCAACAGACAATCTTCTAACAAATACGCTGTCGGTTTAAAGATGTAATGTTATAAATGAAATTTATTCGATCGTTAGCAATGAAATCTAAAAATAATTAATTTTGCTTTTAACAAACACTTAATGTGTTATGATTTTTTCTGACACATGCGTCCTTTATCGTTTCAATTTTGTTTCTCAGTAATTACATTCACGAAATCTTCCACCATGTTTATTTTCTTTATTTCCCTTTGTATTGTTTTACTTGTTCAAAATAAGGAACAAAGAAACGCTATATCAGCTTAAAGATCTTCCCCAATTGATTCAACAAAACAAAGCTGTGCTGCAACATCTAACCAAGCAAAATCCTCTCTCCTCTCTTTCTATTATTTTGTTTTTTTCATGAATGAAGAAGCATAATTATATCAATAGTACACAAAATAGTTGTTGTCATTAACATTATTTTCTACCTAATCACAGAAGAAATTTTGTAACAACGCTTGTATTGAACGATTCCTCACAGGTAACGGTGACAATGTTAATCTTGGAATATTCACCCTTATAGCCAATGCCTTAAAGGTCCCATTTAACTTTACAAATTTCCATTAACTTTACTAGTTTTTCTGTGCCTTCATTCAACATTTTCATTCTCTTTTCAGTACTTACTAATCCCATTCTAGTTTCACCAAGCTCATCTAATGCCAACTTTAATTTCTTTACTAACCCCTGAATGATATTCTTCATGGAAAGATTTTCTTCCTTCAATCTTTCATTCTTTATACACGTTTTCACCCATGTTTCATACATCGCTTTGTAAGCCTCATAAATATTCTCCTTTCTATCATCTAGGCCACTTTCATCACTATCATAATCTGATATTAGATCTTGAGTTGAGTTGTTTGTTTTTCTCGAAATTTTCCGATTTTCCCCCTTTTTCGTCTTCAGCTACTTCATTCTCAGTTACTGTTAAGCAAGTAACTGAACTTTTGCTATGTAAAGCAACTAACGCAACACCATTAGCGATTTCTTCTTCACCACCATATTCACTCTCGGATTCATTCTCATTCCAAGTGCTAGTAAAGTATTTTCCTTTTTTTTCTTCAAAGTATTAGCACATTCGGCTTGAACGTGCCCGAAACCTTGACACTCATGACATTGAATTTTCTTCATATTTCTTTCATCCTTTTGAGTTTTCCCTTATTGTTTGAAATTACTATTTGATGAGCTCCCACTATTTTGCCTAAAATCATATCTATCTTTCTTCACTTTCTTTAGCCACTTGCTGAAATTTCTTGTCAAAAATTCCATATCCTCATTCTCAACAAATTCATCTTCTACATCATTTATAACTTTTCTAGTTTCAACTTGTAGTATCAATCATTTGCTCTTTTCTTGTTTGCTCCTCAACAAATTTATTTCGAAATTGGTAAAAATTCCAATTACCTTCTCCAACGACAAGTCATTGATGTCACAAGTCTCCTCAATTGCTGCAATTTTTGGAATAAATCTTGGAGATAGTGATCTCAAGGTCTTCTTGAATAGTTTCATATTGGAATAGTTCTTCTCGAGTTGATGTGCCTGATTTGCTATATCGTGCAATCTTTCATGAAAGTCCCCAATAGTCTCATTTTCATCCATCTTCAGTTTTTCAAACCTCACAGCTAACATCTATAGTTTTGACACTATCGTAGATTTAAACCCTTCATGAATAGTTTGCAAAGCATCTCATGCTTCTTTAGCCGACTCACAGGCTGATATCATTGAGAAGCATCCTTCATCAACAACACTGAAAATTGCGTGCATTGCATGTGAGTTTTCAAGTGCCCTTTCTTTTTTGGCTCTTGTCTAT
>JAOTAY010000003.1:4165044-4197654 GCA_025629805.1 Erythroxylum baracoense | reverse complement strand
GGACCATCGATGATGGTCGCTCATTGAGTTCGCAAAACTCACCCAAAATTTGCAATTATTTTTCAGGACTCAGAAGAGTACCCCGTTAGGCGACGGGAGTATATCTGATGCATAAGAGAGAGGAAAGAAGAGGTCGGGATCAGTTCGCGTCGGCATTGTGTTGTTTATGTTATTGTATTTTCTACAAATTATTGTACTGATTTGTATTTAATTATTTCAGTTGTACTTTAGAAATCGAATATGACAAATTGTAATAATTTTGAGAAATTGATAATGAATGGTCTGAATTGTATTTTTGTAAATTGAAACGGGCCCAAGTGGCTAATAATTGTTTCTGTTACGTTCTTTGTGGTTGTACCAAATGATTATGAAATAAAATGGGCCAATTTGAGATCTTAACTTTCTGCACTTTATGTTTCATTGCTATGATGTAAAATGTTTTGTATAAAAGAAAAAGAGGGCCCACATTTATGATCATTGATAAGAGTTTTAAATTAAAAAAAAATATACCGAGTTTTTAAATGGTAAGTGATGTGACACGTCACCCTCGCGGGGCACGGATTCGGATATCACCGTCGATATCGAGTTCAGGTTCAACGGGAGTGGGGTGTTACAAGTTTGCTCTAGCAGCGTCTCGCAGGCGTGATATTTGGTTGTGTGGACGAATTGAAAATGCGTTGAATCATTAGGTTTTTAAGGATTTAACTTTCAGTCACACTCGTGACCCATGATTTTTTTTGAACTTTTTACTCAAATATTATAATAAGTTTATTTATTCTGTATATTTTGTCCATTTATAACAAATACATTACATTATACATTTCCAAATTTTATATTATTTTTTCATTCCTAATTTTTACTAACTAATTTTATTAATTCATGTTAAATATTTTAACTCTTATATTTTAACTTATTTTCCCCCAAAAAATTTTATCCACATTCACAAATTTTAATTTTTCCACAAATTTAAAAATTTAACAATATTTATTTATACATCTTTAGCCATTTATAACATAACATATTCATAAATACTCTTCAATTCCCTTAAATTTTTAAATTTTTTTCTATAGGTCACAAGTGCCACACTCATAACTCTTTAAAATTTTTAAATCATAATCAGATCATAACTCCTTATATTTGTATAATTTTTTTATAAAACTTTCTCTTTATTTTTTAACTATGTACTAAAATATTATGACACATTTATTTACACATTTTCCTGTAAACTTTTATTAAACTATTTTATCTTTTTCTCTATATAAATTTCACAATGTTCACTCACATATTTCATCCATTTATCTTTTTAATTCCTTCGTTACTATACATTTCCAAAATTTATTTATTTTTAATTTTAACATACTTATTTTATTAATTCATTCTAAATATTCCAACTATTATATTTTCACCTCTTTTCTTTGACAAAATTTTACCCACAATTACACAATTCTATTTTTTCCCACAAAATTTTAAGTTAAACAATATTAAAATGACGTCGATGTTAAAAAATGATCTAAATCAGATTACGCAAGCCAGATGATCTTACGCTTTGATTTCAGTTTTTTCCTTTACTTTCAGTTTGTTCTCTCGATGCCCTCCTCGTTCTTGCCTCCTCGCAAGTTTTTGCCTTGATTCGTTGTTCCGCGTCTTGAACACTAGTCAAAGCTAGCCAATACTTACATGATCCCATTGTCACAAACTTAGGGGTCTAACACCTGTCCGGTCCCATAATTAAATCAGCACATATATATAAAACGCAAAACGGAATATAAACAGTGTCCCAAAGCAAAAATACTTGATGAAGAAAAAGATAAAAAAATATTTATAAAATGGAAAAAGAGTTTACCATTTGGAATAAAAGCAACAGTTTTGTTATAAAACGCAAAACGGAATATAAACAGTGTCCCAAAGCAAAAAGACTTGTTGCAGAAAAAGATAAAAAAATATATTTATAAAATGGGAAAAGAATTTACCATTTGGAATAAAAGCAACAGTTTTATTCTTCGCGTACATTTCCTTTTTTCTCTCTCTAGTCTCTATACATATATATTCGCGTATATATGTCTTGACGTGACCTCTCTTTCCCTCCCTCCCTCTCTCTCTTTTCTGCTCCGGTCCTTTCAAAATTCAAAAGTTAAAACTTCTTTGGTTCTTTGATATTTTTACCTTTTCTCTCTCTCTGTCTTGCTCTAGAGGTCTTGAGAAAGAAGTAAAAGAGAAGGGGAAGATCCTGGTGAATTCTCAGGTTTCCTTGTGGTGCATTTTTTTTTTCAGTAGAGTAATGGAGACGACTGAGGAGTTAGTGCAGTTGTCGGAGTCAATGAAGCAGGCGGCAGCGTTGCTCGCCGATGAAGATGTCGACGACAACTCCACCAGCTCTACTGATACTTCGCGTCGGAATTCTACTTTTCTCAATGTTGTTGCTCTCGGCAATATTGTGAGTTCCTCTCTTGAAGTGGAAACTGAAATTGAAATTCGAAGTTTTTTTTAGAGAACTTTTCTTTTTTGGAAAATAGCTAAGTTCTAGAACTTTTTTTGAGAGAACTTTGGTATTTTGAACGCTGAAACTAGCTAAGTTCTAGAACTTACATGTGAGAATTTGGCAATATGTAATTGACGTTGTTAGAAATCATTAGCTGTGGCAGATAGCTTGAATCCGCCCGCAATATTATTCCTATCGATTTTGCTTCTTGAATTTCTTAGAAATTATACTAAGATTCCTCATACGTTTCATTCATTTTCCATCTCTTTTTGTTGTGTTTGAATTTGTTAGGGAGCCGGTAAATCTGCAGCATTGAACAGTTTGATCGGACATCCAATTTTGGTGAGTTCGTCTGTGCTATGCATTATTTGTTTTAAATAATTCTTGTTTTTTGGACTGTATTAAACTTAACTTAACTTTTCTTTGATTTTAATTTTGTTTCAAAACCAGCCAACTGGCGAAAACGGTGCTACTCGTGTTCCTATATGCATTGATTTAGTGAAGGACAATTCTCTGAGCACCAAATCTGTTGTATTGCAGATCGATAACAAATCTCAGCAAGTTTCTGCAAGTTAGTTACTGCATTCTGTTATATCTTTTGTCAATTTACTCTCCTCTTCTAAATTTTATGTTTTCATTTTAGTTTGCCATGTTTCTTTGCATGGTTACAGTTCAATGGGAAAATAGCCTGTGAGGAGTTCTCATGTTGTTGATCAATGTGGTCCAAATATGGCTAATCTGCTCAGATGAAATCATTGTTGTTGCTAGTGTATAAATGGATATATCTGCTACCCAAAAAATTCCAACTAACTAATTTGATTAGGAGCCATGTTGATCTTTGCTTTTAATATTCATGCAACATGCAAGAGTTTGCACTTGTGTAATTGATACATGATACAACACTGATGGGGGAGTTAATGGAAATTGTAGATTGCAGACATCTGGTACATGGCCAAAGAAAAAGGATTTGAATGGACAATGTTTTATCTATGTTATTGTCTAACTGAATGTTGTGGCTGCGGTTTTTTTTTTTTTTTTGTAGGTGCCTTACGGCATTCTTTACAGGATAGGCTAAGTAAGGTCTCCTCAAGTATGGTTAGGGATGAGATATATTTGAAACTACGCACAAGTACAGGTTGGTTCATGGTCAACTGTAAATGCTGTTTTTTCATATGCATTAAGATTCTGAAGGGAGTTAATTTCAGTCTGTTCAGAGCTTGCCTTGAAAATTGTGGTCAACTGATGCTTGATAGTCTACTTTGTTGTTCCTTCTTTTTGATAATTCAATCTACTTACTAACATGCCTTACCATTGTTTAAATGTTTTCCAGGACCTCCCCTGAAATTGATCGACTTACCTGGTCTGGATCAGCGGATAACCGAGGAATCTATGGTAAGTGTTTGCAGGTGTTTGCAGGTGGCACCTTTTCTTTAATATAAAAATGTCGATTAATCTTCTAAATTTTGGTGATTGACTGTTATGTCTATGTGTATTATTGCTGCTGCTAGTGCTCTTATGTCTATAGCTATTACAGTTATTACTTATTTCATTATGATAGAATCCTTCCTTCTCAATGCCTGGGCATCTACACAATGCCTACTTGTGGATCAGTTGTTGTTACGGCTATATGGTTATAGTTTATAGTACTTGTTACAAACTATTTAATGAATCTCGAACTGACTCTTGTTTAGGTTAGTGAATATGCCGAGCACAATGATGCCATTTTGCTAGTTATCATTCCAGCAGCCCAAGCATCTGAAATTTCTTCCTCTCGGGCCCTCAAGATTGCTAAGGAATATGATAAAGAAGGTATTTTTCCCTTTGACCTGTAATATTTGTTATAATTGGGTTCTTTTGAATTTTAGATGATCAGATCTGTCTTAATATTGGGGTTGCTCGTAATGTACTTTGTATACTTGTTCACACTTTATATTTTATTTGCTTCAGGGGCAAGCCATATGTGATTCAAAATTCTACTTTCTTTCCGGCAGTCTTTTTGCTTTCCTTGTTTCTTTCTTCTGTATTTTGTTTTTTAATTGATTGATTGAGTGTTTGTTATGTCTATGGCAGGTACCAGAACCATTGGTGTGATTAGTAAAATAGATCAAGTTGCTTCAGACCAAAAAGCCGTTGCCGCTGTTCAGGCCCTCCTGTTGAATCAAGGGCCACCAAAAGCTGCTGATGTCCCATGGGTTGCTTTAATTGGTCAATCAATTTCAATAGCTTCTGCACAGTCTGGGTCAGAGAATTCCTTGGAAACTGCCTGGAGGGCAGAAACTGAAAGTCTTAAATCCATACTGACTGGAGCCTCTAAAAGCAAGCTAGGCAGAATAGCTTTGGTGGATGCTCTTGTTCAGCAGATTCATAAGCGCATGAAAGTTCGGCTACCAAACCTTCTTTCAGGGTAATTGTTCTTCAACTGTCTGGAACTTATTACTCTATTGGTATTACATCTTAATGTTGGATGAAAAGTCTTGGTGCAATAGCGTGATTCCTTGACCCCTTAATGTGGGGTTCACACATATGACCACCTTTTAAAGTACTTATAATTTCCATTTTACTTTATTTTGTTTGCTTTCGTTTTTTAGCCCTTTTAATGCTACAAATTTAACGAGAATCTTCTTATTAACTATATTCCTGAAGCTACTGAGAAGTTTGCAACTTGATGTTAAGAAAGCGAAGGAAGGCTATAATTATTATGCTTGTGATTCCCTTTAACCTACCTTCTAACATAATTTCACTTGAAGGACAAATTATGTAAGTTATAGTGGTGCAAGCCAAGCTTGGCTTCAAGTTTCTACTAGACTAATAATTGCATGTAAATAGATCAACTTAATTCAGATGACCAATCTCTTGTACTTTTGCTTAATATGCCAACTGGTCCTTCTTGTTTTAGGCAATATTAATAATCTTCTTATGCATAAAGGTTACAAGGGAAGTCGCAAATAGTTCAAGCTGAACTTGCAAGGCTTGGGGAACAGATGGTTCAAAGCGCTGAGGGAACCAGAGCTATAGCATTGGAACTTTGTCGTGAATTTGAGGAAAAATTTATTCAACACATTACATCTGGTGAGGTGGGTTTGCTTTTGAGCATGCAAGTTCCGACAACTCTTTATGTATTTCGGTGCATAGATGCATTCCTCAATTAATGTATGGCTAATTCTTGTGTTAGATGGGTATAATTTTCCAAAGAACACATTATGGCTCGGATCATTTATATGGAGACACCCTATAATTTTAATTTAGCATGAGAGGTCCTTATGGTTTGCATTGCTTTCCAATCAGTTTCTTCTATAAGTTTGATGGTTAACAACATCCATAACTTTGCTCAGAAGCCTGTTTCTTATGTGATCTTCAGTGGCTAGGACTGCATTTCTTAAGAATTTTCTTGTTAAATTTTGAAGCAATATCTAGGAGGTGATTTTTCCCATAATGGACATGGTTTTTGTCTATGTATGTATATGTTAGCTAAACCAACTGGTTATGGAAGTGGTTTCGATAGGAAATTGAAACCAGTAGGATGTGTAAGGAGATATCTATGAACTTTATCCATGATTTCCTACTTTGACTTTGATTGCCATTGTTGTCAATGTGAGAATTCTTGTTTAATTTCCTGGTTATCTTATGACTCTCCTGTATCTCCTGCAGGGCGTAGGTTGGAAGATAATTTCTGCTTTTGGGGGAAATTTTCCGAATAGGATGAAACATCTTCCTTTAGACAGACATTTTGATATCAATAATGTCAAGAGGGTAATTCTGCTATTTTTATTTACGAGTTTTCTTGTTGTGGTCAATCTGATACTTGTTCTGAGAATTCTATATCCTGGTTTCTTATTAATGTTCATCAGATTGTGTTAGAAGCAGATGGTTATCAACCATATCTGATATCTCCAGAAAAGGGTTTAAGGTCTCTAATAAAAGGAGTTCTAGATCTTGCAAAAGAGCCATCACGTCTTTGTGTTGATGAGGTAAACATTCTTTTGAAAGTTTGAGTAATATCTGGTTTCAAGCTTACATTATTGTAACTCTATGTTCAAACATGTTCACTATTTCTCCTTCTTTATTTTTGCCTTTTGATTGTAAAGTTTTCTGATTGCTTTATCTTCAATATCCTTGCATCTTATGAAAATTTCTTTCTCTGCTTGTGGACTTCTGCCTGATTGGAGTCAGGCTCATCATGTTCTCGTTGAAATAGTTTCTGCTGCTGCAAATGCTACACCGGGTCTAGGAAGATACCCTCCTTTCAAGAGAGAGGTATGATAATTTATGATTATATGCCATGCCATTTTACTTAATTTTGCTGTAATATGAGTACTTGTCACAAGTTCAGATTCTTTTCTTCCTGTGCTACGTTTCATTCCTCTTCCACCTTTGCAAGGTTGTGGCTGTTGCAACCGCTGCATTAGATGGTTTTAGAAATGAATCAAAGACAATGGTTGTTGCACTAGTCAATATGGAACGGGCATTTGTACCTCCCCAACACTTCATTCGTTTGGTGCAAAGAAGGTACTTTGACTGTGTTAGATATATGCTACTAAGCAGCTGTTAGTGGCAGCATAAAATAATTTTTTGCACTTAAAATAGAGCAATGACATGTTATGGTTGTGCCACTATTTTTATCATGCTTCTGCCCTCTTGTGTACCTTTGTTCTCTCTCCTCTGCTCGCTCTCTCTCACGTACTCACAACACATGCTATTGTGATCCTAGATATTCTTGTCACGACTTATCCCCAAACTCCGCATTATTGAAATATTGTTATCCTTTCTTTTATTTACATTAGGATGGAAAGACAGCGGCAAGAGGAAGAGCCGAAGAATCGGTCAGCAAGAAAAGGACAAGATCCTCAGCAAGGACTACTGAACAGGGTAGGACTTTTATGAGTTAAGCTTATAATGGAAGAGAAGTTTTGGCCAGAATGTTTAATTGCTGGTAACTATTTTCTGGCTTTTTAACTTTTTCATCTGATTTATTTTATGTATTCTTAGGCAACCAGTCCACAAATGATCAGTCAGCAAACAGATGGAAGCTTGAAATCAATGAAAGAGAAATTGAGTCAGACAGAGAAAGACACACAGGAGGCTGCCGGTTTGATGACTGCTGGTCCTGAAGGAGAGATTACTGCAGGTTTGATGAATGAATTGGTTCTATACTAAGCATCCAAATATTGAGAACATATACATTTTCAGGATTGTCTTAGTATTTCTAGAATTTGGGGCTGCTTATTTGCAAATGAGTTCTCCTTAGATCCTGAAAAGTTTTTTACTGCTATTCTTGTTACGTTGAATTCGTATTAGTCAAGGAACTCTTATCCTTTGCAGAATGTTCTCAGTAATACTGAGTCTGGACCTGTTCATCCTGGTAGTTTTAGGTACTTTAATTTGTTTTGATTTTATTTTTCTCATTTCCAAATATTCAAAACTGGACAAACTTGTTAATCAAAGGGAAAATGAAGATCTGTAGCATATGATTTTCAAATGGCCTATTGGTTAAGGCTGTTAAAGTTGGCCAATTGACCACTGCTGGAGTGCTGTGGAAAGTTTTGATACTTATGAACATAAATAGAGATAATTTAATCTAAAATTTTTGTCTTAGGACTGGTGTTTATCAAGTGATTTAAACTCAATGTGTACAAGGCTAATACTTGTATCATGTTCTATTCAAAGGTCATTGCACTCTGAATAGTTTGTTTTTATGTCAAACAATACTCTCTAAACTCCCTCGGCGTGATTGCTAAATCCAGCATTCCCCTATTGTTTGGCCACAAGGAAATGTGAAGTTCTTATGACTACTCTTCCTTGAACCTGCAATTTTCACTTATTCGGTTAGAATTTGATAGATTTTGTTCTGTCATTGAAAGGTTTTCTGTTGAAGAAAAGTGCGAAAACCGACGGATGGAGCCGACGATGGTTTGTTTTGAATCAAAAGACTGGAAAGGTTTTCTGAAAGTAGACTATAGTTTGTGTAAATTATATCTACTTCAAGTTACTTGATCCTTTTTTATCTTGCTTCTACCATACAGCTTGGTTACACAAAAAAGCAAGAAGAGAGACAATTTCGAGGTGTCATCATTTTGGAGGTATATATGACCATCACTTTTGTTTGGTACGTCAATTTGGTAAGGCAATGTGTATTTGTCTTGTCATATCTAATCTGTTTGTTTTGCAGGAATGCAATCTTGAGGAAGTTTCAGAAGAGGAAGAACTTCCCTCAAAGAATTCAAAGGAAAAAAAGGCTAATGGACCAGATTCTAAGGCTCCCAGTCTTGTTTTCAAGTTAACAAGCAAGGTTTCTTATAAAACTATTTTGAAAGGTATTTGTTCGTTCTTTTGTCGTCAGGCTTCTCTCAGGTGATTTTTCCTTTTGCATGTTGCTCCTAGTAATGGGATCCAACTATCTCTTGCAGCTCACAGTGCTGTAATTTTGAAAGCTGAGAGTATGGCTGATAAAGTTGAATGGACAAATAAATTATCAAAATTTGTTCAATATTCTAAAGGACAAGTGAGGGCTCCATCCCCAAAAGGAGGTCTAACCATGCGTCATAGTCTTTCCGATGGCTCTCTAGTATGTTTATCTAGTTTACCTCCTGCTTCAATATTTCATTTGGAATATGGTTATATCTCCCTTTTAATGGTGTCAATTGAATAACTGATTGCTAAAATTGTTCTATAACAATGTGAATTCATTTCTGCAATTGTTGTTGGGTAATCACATTACAATTGATACTTTGCGAATGTAAATAAATAACATGTAGGTTAGCTTGCTGAATCTTAGACATTTATAATTTTGCATGAAATATTTGCAGGATACAATGGTTAAAAGTCCTGTAGACCCTGAAGAAGAACTCCGATGGATGTCTCAGGAAGTGCGTGGATATGTTGAAGCAGTTTTGAATAGCTTGACAGCTAATGTCCCCAAAGTAAACCTTTTTTTTTTGTTGCTCATATGGTGCTTCTTGTCCTCACAGTTGGCTCACCTTACAAACTCTCTCTAATTTATTTAATTGTTCAAACAGGCAGTTGTCCTCTGCCAAGTTGAGAAAGCTAAGGAAGAAATGCTAAATCATTTGTATAGCTCTATCAGGTTTGACTGAACAGTAACTGAGTTTGGTACTTTTTACCTCTTGGCGAGGAGTTTTGGTATGTTTGGTTTTAGGCGATGTATATATAGGGTTTTCTCCGTCCTGTGTTCTGTGTAATTTTGATGCTTTTAGGATTGTTGCCCAAGAAAATATTAAACTCATTCTATTGAAATGGTTGTTATTCACGAATTTGTGGTAATCAGTTTCGTGTTTTAACTGTTTATAGTGCCCGAAGCACAGCAAAGATTGAGGAGCTGCTTCAAGAGGATCAGAACCTAAAGCGCAGGAGAGAGCGCTATCAGAAACAAGCCTCTCTCCTTTCTAAACTAACACTCCAACTCAACGTTCATGACAATCAAGCTCCTCCTGCTGCTGCTACTTACAGCTGGTCCAATGGTGTTGCAGGTATGAATTAAAACGCTTCTTCAAGAGTGTGTATGAATTTTATGAATGGTTACTAGAAAATTCAAAATATCATAATAACTCAAAGTAAGTATCCGTCCGTGAATTTTCATGTGTGAACAAATATAAATGTGGTTAGGTCCCCACTTACATTTACCTATCTTCTTTCTGCGGCAGTCTGCGTTACCAATGTACAATGATCGCAGAATCCATAACTTAACGTCCTTCATACTTCAACCTTAGGTTTTGCTGCTTAGATTATTTCGCCTTATCAGAGTTCAGTTGGCATAAATTTGCTTAGAATAAAGTGGGCTGCATTAGTGAATTTTACCTCAAGTTCATGCTATTAGGTTGTCCTATCAGTGTCAAAAAGTTCAGCATACTCTTTGTTCTGGTTGTAAGAGTATTTCGATTTCGTCTTTGACATAGTTTCTTATTGTAGCTTTCAACACTCTGATATTCATCCCCTCCTATGAAAAAGTGATAGATATGATCATTATGAGATGTACCATTTATCCCAAGTGCATACCATTTTAAAAAAATTACGAATTCACGCAAACACGCAGAAACCAGCCCAAAGACAAATGGTCCATCAGGCGAAGACTGGAGATCAGCGTTTCGTTCTGCTGGAAACGGTCCCATCAACTCTGTTAACTCCTCTAGATCAAGATCAAATGGCCATAGCCGTCAAAATGGTGAACCCGCACAAAATGGGGACGTAAGCTCATTTAAGTCCAGCACCCGGCGCACACCCAATCGGTCACCACCTCCACCGCCACAATCTGGATCTTCGACCTACAAATAGTACCAAGGTTGCACATCACCGCACCCTGGTTATTCCAGTTATGGGCTTTGAATAGATTATCTGATTTTTTATGAAGCCCATTTGCATCACTAATCTGACATTCCGAACCCTCATTTGACGCTGAAGTGAGAGATACCGCTCGTGTGTATACTAAAACTACAGTTCCCGGCAAATTACGTTCATGCCTAGGACCAGATTTTGTTCTAGTACCTTTTGCCATATCTTCCTTAGCTCATTCTGTAAGCTTCCAAGTCTATTTTGATTGTTAAGTATTTCAGTGGCTTGATAATTTTGTAAAAAATGTGGTTAAAGAGAGAGACATGAAGACATGATAATAGCTGTATAAATAAATGTCCAATCCGCAGTTTTGTTCCCATGTTGCGATTGCCCTTGCCCAAATGGATACTAGGTTCTTTAACAAACAATAAACCTGCTGTAGCCGTCCATCAACTGCCAAGATCGTCATCGTGTCGGAGAAAGTCACAATGATAAAGATGCTTTCTCAATGGTAAACTTAGCAAGGCATTATTATGAAGGGTTTGACTTGGACTACAGGTAGACTTCTCTTGGATTATTCAATATCAGACACGTACTCCTTTACTAGGATTGATGTTTTGCCGGAGATTTTTAGTAGAAAATTTTATATGTCAAAAGAAATTTTCGGTGGTGGGAATCAGGGTTGAATTGAACCTATCTTGGCTCAAAATCGAAGTGAATAGATCAAGTCAGTTTAATTGAGCGAGTTGTTAAAAGTCAATGGCTCAATCAAGCTAGAACCTTAACTAAACCTATTGCTATAAGGCTATTAGCAATGTAATAGCAATGTAGATGCTACTCCAACCTATTGCTAAGGCTAGATGCAATATAAATGCTAATCCAGCCTATTGCTGAACCTAGATGCTGCAATTACTTGGATGCCATTTTCATTCTTTTCTTCGTTACAGCATTAATAATAATGTACCAGTTTCACCATCTATTTTTTATTAATAAACAATTATGTTTCAATAATAATATACATCAATTTAAATATGAAATAGTATTAAATCAATTGACTAAAAGTGCACTAAGTTTGGGAGTAGTAATTTCACTTTGTGTCAAAGGGATATTATAAGTTGGTTTGTATTTGCAAGCATCTAAAGCTGGTACCATAGACAAGAAACATGGCTTCATCAAAATTATTATAGAATTTCTTCCTCCATTCTCATGCTCAGACTCTCACCTCCAAAGACCGTTGACTTTCTTAAAGAATGCACAAACTGATAGGCTTAAGACCCTTTGGTCTTCTTCTCCTACTCAAAAACCCAGATGGGGAAAAACATTGTGCAACTTTCATCCTTCTCTCCCAAGTATATGCACACCAGGAAACTGGACACAACTTCATATGGAGCAAAAACTTATATTGCTAATATCAACATGACGATGCTACAGCTCAGTAGTAAGAACCAGGAAGTGCTCATGCAACAAAATTTCCTGGACTTTTGTGTTTCTTCAACGCCAAATAACATATAAATACTCTTCAATATATCAACTACCAGCCTAATGAAAGCCACAAACCCAAAAATTAGGCACACAAGAAATATCACTATGCTCTTATTCTCCATAGAGGCCTGATTCTCCTTGATCATTTCAAGATTTGACCTGTGAATTGCCAGTTGTGATTAGTCATCAGAACAAGAATAGACACAACAGTGGAACGCAGAAAACTTTATTAACACAGTCTAGTCTGTCTTTCACCAACTATGCAAGGGGACAATAACATTTCTGAATGCCATACATGTCATTGGAAAATAAATACTTTGCACAACCAAAAGAACCCAATTGTGCACTGTATTTTCTCCTTACTACTAAAAGAATGCTTAATCAATATCCCAGCAGATGTCACCAAAAGATTGTCTGATGATAAAATAAGAAGTACCTGAGAAGAAAGTTTTCCTTAAGGAGAGAATCTAACTCCCTTGAAACTGAAGATTTCCAACTCACAAGATCACCAACATTCTTAGCCTGCCAAAAGGGTGATAAAGCATGAGAAAAAAATTGGCAAAGTTAACAGAATATGACATAAACCAGGTAAGAAATCACATACCATAGCTTCCTGGCTTTTGTGTATGTTCTTTATATCTAATCCGATCTTCTCTATCAATACGTCATTGTCATGTAAATCACTGTCAAAATCCCTAAAAATGTTTCCATATCTGGAATTGACTTCGTCCAGGTATCGCTCCAGAACAGATAAACTCAAATCCACGGAACGAACTTTCTGCATCAGTACTTTAAGAACGGTGTCCCCAGGCATCCTCCCAGGTTGTTGATGGCGAATTTCTTCAACTGTATTAGGTACTTTACTAGTCAAGATTTCTGGTTTCGCTTT
This sequence comes from Erythroxylum baracoense, assembly GCA_025629805.1. NCBI lineage: Eukaryota > Viridiplantae > Streptophyta > Magnoliopsida > Malpighiales > Erythroxylaceae > Erythroxylum > Erythroxylum baracoense. The sequence goes on along the minus strand of JAOTAY010000003.1, from coordinate 4,184,521 downwards.
TGGGTTTTCTCCTGAAGAATCGGATTCCATTTCTTTGTACAAGTCTTGATAAATATCTCCATCCTGCCCAGATGTTGACTGAGATGACACTTGCTTCTGCTCATTGTTCCCTTCCTGAGGTGCAAACAAATTATCTGGAACAGATATCAAATCCTCTAACATACGTTCAACAGCATCCACTCCATAGACTTCGACAACGCTGAGTGTGCAGTAGAACTCTGAACCATAATGGGTCAAGAAATTCAGTTTTAGATATCGCACCCATTTTGGCTCCTGAAGAGTAAACCTCTGTGCTTGCTTTGCATTGGCCGCTGTGAAATTCCCAAGATTGATCCATACATCTGTTGGGTAGACCAAGCTGCCAAGAAGTTCAAAATCTTTTAAGTTAGAAGAGTGGTGTTCAAAATTTGCTATTTCAACTGAATCAACCAAGGTTTCTTCAGAGAGCTCAATCACAACAAATTTCTCATCCGCAGAACAAGGATTTCGAAGGTACTTGTCCTTGTCTTTGCCCAATATATTTGACGCTCCCTTTGCTTCCTTGTTAAAAGCCAAAACCTTTGCTCCCTTTGAAGCCGAAGCATAATTGTAATCCTTACCCCCAGGCTCGACCCTATGAAATACACCAGCTTGACTTGCTCCAGATTTACTCTTAGAGCTCAGTGCTTTGTTCTTGAATTCATCAAGACCAGGAGGCGTAACACGAGACAGTCGTTCAGTTCTTGAAGGATTATTTTCAAAATTCACACTAGAACCAGAGTTGGCCTCAGGTTGCTCAACAACAAAAACATCATTAGAGTTTCCTTCATCAGAAAGCGAACCATCATATGATCCCTGATCTTTATCACCTTCTGCACATGAATTATCACCAGGGTAGAAACAATCACTATCTTTTGGTGGGTTTTTCTGTACACAATTGGACTGTGTTTCATCCTCAAGCTTCTCGTCATTCGACGTTGATCCGCCGACAGGAGGTATTATAGATCCATCTACATCAGGATAAAGATCAAGCAGCTTGTAAGGAATTATGAACACTACCATCAATTTCTTTTCTTCCTTCATCTGAAATAGACCTTGTCTCAATAGAAATTGAATCTGTTGATAGCCCTTATTTTCAAATTGGTTACCTTTTAGAGTTTTTGATCACCTTTTGTCTAAAATCATACTGTCACAAAAGTAGAAAGAAAAGAAACAAATTTTTTTTCTTGAAACAAACTTATGATCTCAAAGAAGATAAGATTAGAAAACATACCAACGTAAGTATCACCACCACTGATCAAAGAACTCGATAAGAAGATAATTCCCCACAAAACAAAGATCAGAGACAAGGAAATCAGACGCCAGCGATTCTTTCCAGTAACAGTCCTCTCTAAATCTCTTCTTTGTTGAAGAGCTCTACGCGATCTCTGCATCGCCACATCAATCCGATCCCTTCCCTTTGATTAAACCCCAAACTGACGCACAAGCCTTCAAATTCCAATACAAATGAGGAGTAAAAGAAGAATGGGGCTGACGAAGAAGAAGGACACGGCGTCGTAGGAAGGGCACGTAAGCGTTGGGTTCGTGTTCAAATTTTGATAAATCTCATCTGATGGCCGTTTCAAATTTTATTTCCCTAACGGATCTCATAATTTGCTTTCTTTCCCTTCGGAATTTGAATTTGGGTTGAAAACAATTAACTAATTAATACAAATCCATCAATTAAAAATATATTGAACAAATATATTTTTATTTGATGATGATAAAAGAAATAAATAAATCCAATAAACAAGCTTATTTAATTTTTAAAAATTCAATAATGACTAGCCAGGGTACGCATGAGCTGTCAAATTGCTGTGAGTGACAGCTAGGTGCACATTCCAAAGCCTCACCCCACAAATCACGTAGAAGCTAAGAACTGTTGACGTGTCAAGGTCGGTAACGACTATTGCCAAAGTGGAGAGCGACGATTGGTTCAGATATCTAAAGTTGATGTCATCCCGTTGGCTGCCTTTCCTTTGCCGCCAAAAATACCGACCCCTTTTTTAATGCCTGGAATTCGCGAAAAGAACACGCGTATGTTGCGTGGCGTTTTTGGTATAATTACGTAAGGAGTAAGGAGACTTGTCTCTTTGTCTACTCCTCCTAATTAATTATGATTAGGATTTATAAATCTATTTTATTTATAGAGTAAGACTAGGGCCCGGCCTGCACTTTCTTCTTCTCGAAACAAAAATCTCTCTTTCTCTGTTGACGTCGCCGTTTTCGATCTAGGGTTTCTCAAAGCGCCATGTCCGGAAACTCCAGTTCTACTATTTATGTCGGTGAGTTTTCTTCTCGTCTTAATTGTATTTCTATACTTCCTTTTCTTTTTTATTTTTTTTGGGTTGGGAATGGTAACGGATTAGTATTACGGTTTTTGGTTTAATCATGTTGTTGTTTTTGAAGGTAATTTGGATGAGAAGGTGAGCGATAGGGTATTGTACGATATACTCATACAAGCAGGGCGTGTGGTGGATTTGTACGTTCCTCGTGACAAGGAAACCGATAGGCCCAAAGGTTATGCTTTTGCACAGTACGAGTCTGAGGAGATCGCTGAGTACGCTGTGAAGCTTTTCTCTGGTCTTGTCACTCTCTATAATCGCACTCTAAAATTCGCGGTTTGATCTTGTTCCTTACGCTTGTTTGTTCCTCTCTTTGTTTATGGATTCTTAGAGTTGGGTATTGGTCGTTTATGATTAATGCATATGCTATGTCCCATATATTCTGTTGGTGGGATAAACTCTTATTATGCTATTTCTGTAATTTCAGCTTTATTTCTAATGAAATTTGGGATGATGGTGTTGGAATCATATTCATGTAACTTTATCTCTAAAAGAAAATTTTAAATTTGAATTAATGGGGATGAGTGGAACCGCCCCTTGTGAGTAATTAAAATGTGTGGGAAAAAAATTTAGATTTGAATTAATGGGGATGAGTGGAACCACCCCTTGTGAGTAATTAAAGTGTGTGGGAAAATATTTTAGATTTGAATTAATGGGGATGAGTGGAACCACCCCTTGTGAGTAATTAAAGTGTGTGGGAAAAAATTTTAGATTTGAATTAATGCGGATGAGTGAAACCACCCCTTGTGAGTAATTAAAGTGTGTGGGTTATTGACAGCTTAATGTTTCAGATTATCTTCTTTACTATACATATGCTGTTTATCAGATTTCTGGGCAAGACAAAGCTCCACAAAATGGTCAGAATGGAGTCGTGCCTGCACCAAACTCTTTAAAACAGCCAAGATACCCTGTGCTGGTAAATGACAGGGAGAACCGCCATCACTTGCAGCCCTCTTCATCAACATGCAAGGTTTCAGCTTATCCTTCCAATTATTCTCCAGGTAATGCACCTTAACTGTTTTCTGTTTTGTTTGATCTCCTCCTTATTTTGTTCCACGTTCAAAATTTGCTATGTTGGGTTCTCTTAACTTCAGTATGTCTGAGGAATTTCTTCTTTGATTCATTGTCAGTTCCACCTGGTGTAACACACTATTCTAATGGATATGGTTCACCTTTCAATGGCTTCAATTATGATAATGGTCGAAGAGTTTTTGGGTCCACTTTTGATACCATTAATCGTTCTAGGTCACGCCGACTATGAGAAGAATAACTTATGTCACAAGCTTCGTATTTATTCCTACTTCAAAATATTAGGAGAGAAACTCCCATCTGTGGAATTGTTGTTTGTTCCTTTGTGCATCACTTAGGCAACCTAAGACTGCAGTTGTGAATATGTAAGATATTAGCGGAAGATACTTAGTTGTGTACTGTATTTCTGCACCAAGTAGTCAGTGATCTTAGTTTTTTGTCCCTGTTACTGGAAACTGAACCCTAAAATGCCGGTAGTTGAACTCTTATCAATTGCATTCTCAGCTCTCTTTTGTGGGTTATTTGTACATGTATTGTGAAAAAAACAAAACTTAAGGGTTGTTTACTGCAGTTTACAATACTAGTTCTGATTCCAAATTATTGTTTGAGGTATGATTTTGCTTTTCTTTGAGAACTTTATATGCATGGTTTATTAATTTGATTAGCTTACACACTTACCATCTTGTTGCTCTTTTTAATTTCCCCTTCTGTTGGGGATTTGGATTTGCAATTGTTCTTTCCTATTTGGGCATGGAAGGTAACTCAATTGCTGTGTATGGTATTATCTGAATAATGTCAACCTTCAAGTTGTTCTTTGAGGAGTGCTAAAATATTGTTTTGTCCACATTAATGTTACTGTTTACTTGAGGACAAGGCTTGCACAAAATCTATGGTTTCATTTTTGTGGGTACTGCATCTTGTTAAAGTAATTTTAGACATTGATATTTAGGATATTTCCTGAGGTTATAAATTCTTCAATATGGAGGTTTTGCTGAATAACTGCAGTGAAAAATGAATGTTTGAGTGTATGGAATGCAACATCAATGTTATTTACTTGAGGATCATTCTTATATAAAATCTATGGTTACGTGTTCATCTTTTGTGGGTACCGCATCTTGTTTCAATAACTTCAGATACTGATGCTTAGGAAATTCATAAGGGAATAGATTCTTCTAAATACAATGGTCGTGTAGAGGTTGCACTAAATTGAAATCTTATGTGAGTTGTTGTCTCCTTGACAGCTAAGAGACTTAAGAGTGTATGATTGACTTTCCCTTTTCTTCATCTGGTAGTTCTAGATACTGCAATTTATTAATTATGTTAAATAAGTTGGTCCAACACGAAAGACAAATTTATGGAATTTGGCAAGAGATTGTTTCCCAGCATTTTCACTTCCATATTTTCAAATTTACTTAAAATTCTGGTCACTTGGAATGTGATAGCGTGTAACAAATGGTTTGCCTAAAGTTTCTGAAAGTATTGAACCTTCCTCTTGTACTTGCAAAGAAGAATTCCAGCCTGACGATACTAATTATTGAGGTGTTGGTTAGTCATCTTAAACAGCAAATCATTTCAAAGTTTGATATTCTTGGTAAAGTGGTTACCAATATATGCTGGTAACTATATATACTGGCTTAAACTACAATGTATTGGTCTCGAAGGCCACCTGCATACATGTAAATACTACCAGAAATTGTGAGTTATTATCTAATTTAGTATTTACCTGTATGTTTAATGGATACATGTAAAGGTGGAAGCCAAGATCCTCTGTAAAGGACCAAAAATTCCAATCTTCAACTGTTGGACAGGCCTATAATTAGTTGCACAATTCAGCTTTTGGATGCTTGGGTTGCTCCGAGGGGTTCGTATTTTATACGGATTCAGCTTCCACGCTTCATCTACCTTGCATAAATAACCTAATTTGGGTCGGTATGAACTGGCTCTTCAGATCTCAACGTATTACAAGCTTTAACGTGTTAACAGTCAGGATGGACTGACTGGATGAACTTGCAAGAAATGAAAATTTCAAGCTATTTTGCCTATCACTAAAACTAACCACGAATGTCTTATAGTACATTTCCAGTTACTAAAATCTCAAGAAAGTTAATTACCCAACAATAAACAAATAATATCTCCTAGAAAATAAAGATCTTCTGAAGAATCGTGCCATCCAAGAGGAAGATTGTTGACTTGAAAATCTCCAAAAGTAGCTCAAACATTGAAAAAGAGGTGGAAGTAGGATGATCAAAATAATCCATGAGAGATACGTATGCATCAATACAATTCTATACCAAATTTAGTTTCAATCCCATCACATTCTTCCAAGTTATACGCATATACACGGCAACATTTTTTTAAATCAAGTAAAACAAAGGGAAAAAATTTCATAATTGGGCCGTTTTAAGCAGTAAATCAACATTTATTACTTATTTGAATCCTTTGTAAATACTAATAGAGCTCCTCGACAGAAATTACAGAAGTATTGCCACTTATATATTATTGATATTTAAAGCTCATTACGATAGCTGTTGCTTCCAAATTGAGTGGAGTATTGCAATGGAGAGTAAAGGGCAAAGAAGTGTTGTAGTGTACCTGGCGATAGTGATGCTACTCTCGACTTTGTCTGTGTCTGTTCCACAAACTATGGCTGCTACTGCTCGCGTGCTATTGGGTGATGACCGAAGCCTATGCGTCCCACCATGTCTGTCTGCACGCTGCTTGAAAATAATAGGTCAAGCCCTCTGTTACACACAGCTCCCTTTTTCTTTTTGATAAATCAGTAACTTTTATAAAGAATTAAAAGTTATGTACAACACAAGAGATACTGTAGGTAATCTCTTAACACTTAAAATACATAATGTAGTGCAAAACCTACTGCCCCTACCATCAAACTCCTCTCCTAAGTCCTACTATTACACTTTAAAACCAGTAGCCTGCCAACATATGTGCACAATCAGAAATAAGCATAACATGTCAGCATATATATATACATACAAAAACTAAAACCTCAGTCTATTCGAGTAAAGGATCGAGAATTCAACTTAACACTGCTAATTTGTCTTCATTGAATCAGCCATTCCAGCAGGTGCTTCCATAGGCAATGATTCTCTACACAGCTCCATTCATTTCCTTGTTTTATTAGAATTCATTAAATTTATATTAATTGATAAAGAAGGTTATTGATAATTCAAATGATAGTTTGTAGCTTCTTCTTTAATAATAACATTAAAAAGTTGTGAAAAAGTAAAGAACGTGTCTCAATTTGTTAACAAATCACTTATTAGTACTTGCTTCTTTCTGATTAATATTTTCATCTTGCTGTGTAATAACTTGCACATCATAATACGATTTTAAATTAAGATGCGACATGTAAAAATATAAAATTTTCAAGATTTTAAATTATAGGCATAATACTAAATGAGAGTGAGTGCAATTTTATTAGATAACAACTAGGATATTATGGTCTATAATCTAAAATCTTAGAGACTTTATCAGTTGTTTGAATCGTGATGATACTGAATACAGTTTCAGCATCCCTTGCTAGTTTTCCGATTTAAAGATTATTATCTTTCTTCATATTGATTCGTTTGCAGGAGACCCTCAAGCATTTGCTGCTTGCCAAAACAAGTGCATAGACGATTGCTACAACGACCCAGCGCCAGCCAGCCCAAACCCTAGATTCATCTGATTCTATCAGTTCATACTAAGAAAGTCACTTGCTGTAACCTCAGTTACAATATAAATAAATGGAACATGCCATTAGATAATATGCAATATTTGCAAGAACGCTGAGCTTCCCTTGTGCATGTTTTGATGGGATATCGAGGCAAATGTAACTTTTCAATATCATCGCCATAAAACTGCTGCAGGCGTTTCTGTAACACAAATCAGTACTAAGTAAAGGCCCATGTCTCTTCAATGGGATAAGTGAAGTTTCGTTGAAAATGTTGTTGAGTAATAGAAATATTTTAGAAAAGAAAAGAAAAATGATGTAATATTTTAAAAATTGAGTTGGAAGTTAAATCAGTAAGACAAAAAATTTAAGGATTAAAAGGTTTAAAATTGAAGAAATAAGATTAAAAAGAGAGTGTTAAATAAAAATTAATTAGTCTATTTTAGTTCATAAAAATTTATCAATTTACCAAAATCGACAGATTAATTTATAAATTGGTTGATTTTTAACAATAAAAGTTATTAAAGTAAAGCAAACCGAAAAATTAATCGATTCAAAAATTTTTACATCTAAACCATTTGAACCAGTTCGATATTTTAATCATAAGTATCATGTAAATAATTTTACAACCTGTAAATATCAGAATATGATCAGTTTATTGCTATAAAACGTCGAGCGGCTAGTTAGTTTCGTAATTAGTGAATAAAGCGGTAAAAGGGCTTCTAATCATCATCTCTCATATGGCTTCAGGCTCCATAATAAGGTCACATTTATATACATATATAAATCAAAACACATGTAACCTGACTTAGAAATTACATAAATTGCACATTAAATTTATTTTATCGGATATGTAATATGGTTTGATGTGTTCTTCAACTATTTTGTGACTGGTGATTTCATTAAAGTAAGTATCATTCGGTGGACAGGATCTAACATTTGACCCTTGCCTTCTTAATATCATAATTTTTATCCTTGATATTAGGCAATGCATTTTATTAACTTAGGGATTCGATTCCATCCACTCAAAATTCGAAAGAACTTAAATGTTAGCCACCTGTAGGAATATTTCTTCCTTGATTTTGTTCATTATATTTAAGTTGATTTAATAAGAAAGACAGGGGGTGAAAGGTAAGTGAAATCCACAGGTTAATTTGAAAAGATATCTTCTTTTTATGGTACAAATTTTTTTTTGATGTCTACAGCTTTGTTCTTAGCCTCAAATTGATGCAAGTTTCTTTCCTTTCAGATGGATTCTACAGTCTGTCCAAAAGTTAGTATGAAAATGATACGTTCAGACGTAGGAATGGATGAATGTGTTGTCAGCCATTGGATTAGCTCATCGGTGTATTCTAACAGCAGAGAGATTTTACGTGGTTCCATATTATGTTGGCTGTTGGGCATAAAAAGAAGAAGCGGTGAGAGGTTTCATCACGTAGTCAACAAAATGCGCAGAATTGGTTAATTGCAAGGTAAGTCAGTCAAAATACTTGCAAGCGCTATAGAGGTGCGCATGCACGAACCCTCTTCTTTTCATTTTTTATTACTGTATAAGAAGAAGAACACATCTCTTAATGTTATTCTAACTTTTGTTATATCTATGAGAATTTCGCAGGAAACCTCCCTGATTTGTACGATTGTCGCAGCAGGTGTTTAAAGCATTGCCTGGATGGACCATCACCGTCACCACCACCGTCCATCATACCTATCTAATTACTACACTAATTACGATTGCTTACCCATGAGGCCCCTAGCTACCTAATTGTTATCAATCACCTTGAATACTTACGTATTTTAACAAGTTAATTACCATTATTGTAAAGTCTTGTTCTTGAATCAGTAATAAAGATGTTCCCTAACTTTTAATTACTGTAATAAAAATTGGAAATAAAAGATAAAAATAATATTATAATATTATCAAAATATTATTAAGATATTATCAATATAATATATGTTTAATACTATACCAAATTTGTTATCACTAATTTTACTCTCTGACGCAAGAGTTTCGACCTCCACCCCCCAAAAATTGCACACCTGAAACAGAAATATAAGTGAATTAAGCAAGTGACGAGGATTCCGAACTACGAGGCGAGAATCACGATTTCAAAGTAGCTACATCAATTCCACATTAGAAAGATAACGAACGATAACTCTACTAACTTACGTCACATTTTAACTCCCATCATATCACATGGATTACATATATATATAAAAGAGTTCTAAAAGTGTTAATCTTTTACTTCCAGGATTTATGCTTAATAGGACACATCATGACCCACAATTGCAAATTTCACATGGCCATCCTAATCATCTTCCCTATCAGAATTTGCCCCCAAAATCTGATAAAAGTTGGGGAAGAATTCAATGCTTAACGTTTGTTGATGGCTTTAAGGAAGCGATTGGATAAGCTTTCACACATTCCAAGGGTAGGGTGCAACGAGGAAATGTGCCTAAATATAGAAATGCTTCCATTTACATATGAAATCCACAAACACAACATGGCTTTCTTCAAGGGGCTCTCTTATCTCTCTCTCTAGTCTCTTGCAAGTGAAAATGTAATTGGACTAGGTGGATGATCCTGAACTTAGACAAACGGAGTCATCAAGTTTCCAGAGGAGTAATACAGTGATAACATAATGAATCAAAATCTCCTTGGGGTCTTATAATTCTATGGAATATGACAAAATTTCTATTAGTCGTACCAGGAAAAAATATACCATAGATAATGGAGCTACTTTAACTCATATTATCTATCTATATATTAAAAGGATACAAAACATAAAATTCTTATAATTATTTTTTTATAAGTTTATTAAAATTTAAGATTTAAGATTTTTAAATTTTCAATAAAATACTTCTCTTAAATTTTTGTTAAGAAACATAGTGGTAAAATATGTAAAATGGATATTACGTTTGTAACAATTAAATAGTACTGATACGATGATTCAAGTCTTAAATTCGATCCAAATTAATTAAACCTGACTAAATTTAATAATTTAAGATAATTATGATAAATTATTAATTTTAGTTAGTAACCTTTGATTAGTTTACATGTATTTTTGTGAAAATCTAAAATATAATTATACAAATTATAAAAACTATAAATAATTTTATGAATAATTTTAAAAATTAAAAATTTTCCTAAAATTAATTAAACAAGACTCATTCCTCTTACTCCTATATCAAAATATATTCTATTAGGAATCTCACATTGAACAATTAAAGAATATTAAAATGGTTTATGAATATATGACAAACCTCTTCAAGGTACCTTTTGAAGTAGAGTTAAAGCTCAAAATTTATATAACATTAGAGTAAAAATTTGTCTTAATAGTTTGAGACAGTGACTGACCTGTTATAGCCATTTGCCTAATATACTTATTAGATGTCTAGTCCTATTTTGAACTAAGGGGGTATGTATGACAAAGCTCCTTTCTCATATTTACACACAGATGGTTCTAAATATGTTAGAAAATCAACTTAATCCTATTTCAATTCTAATTCAATCCTATAACAAGTAACAAGTGATCTCATTGCTTTATTTTCTCAGCAAGCAACCGAGTGGTCATGCAACTGTATGTTTGTCGCCCTTAAGAACTGGTGGGCCGGCGGCGGTCCGGCCATGCAACTATAACGACATCTTTCGTCACCCACTTGCAAAGTTCTGCAAATAACCAACCGCCGGATGATAGGATGCCTCCCTGTTATATTATTTCTGTTAACAAACTCAACACCCTTACCTATTCCGTGATCTCATCTTCTAACCACCAAATATCCCACTTTTCCCATGCGACCTTTTGAACTTTTTTCACAGTTTTTCTTACTTTCTGACAAGCTTCAGTCAGATCCCATTTTCTCCTAACTAGGTACTTTTCTTGGTCGAAAATATTATTTTATAGATTCCAAATTTAATTGATTAGAAAACTATGGAAAAAATGGTTCCTAATCATTTTGATCATACTTAAAGCATTTTGTTACGAATTAAAACATGGCATTTGTTAAGATTAATTTCCAGTAACTTAGAAAATGAAATACGTTAGTAACTTAGAAACTGAAATAGGTTACCTTCTCACAATCTAACATCCCATGTTCACAATGACACATGACACACGAGAATCATAAATTCTTTTCAACCAACCACATCGTTTTTTTATATTTCATTTGTTGTTACAGAGTTCGAGACAACTACAACTCCTTATAAATAGGGATCGAAGCCCACCCCACTTCCCCACATCCATCGTTCAAACCCGAGCTTCCTGGAAGAGCTAGTAACTGGCAGAATGGCAAGATCTTGGCAAGTAGGATTTGGTATGGGAGTTTTGTTGGTTCTAGCTCTAGCTTGTGAGGCTAGGCTTCTGGGTTCTTCATCATCAGGATTTGTTCAAACCAGAAACACTCAGTTCACTCTAAATGGATCTCCTTTCCTCTTCAATGGCTTCAACTCCTATTGGATGATGCATGTTGCTGCCCAACCTGCCGAAATGTACAAGGTTTCCAACGTCTTCCGTGAGGCTTCAGCTGCTGGTCTCAGTGTCTGCCGGACGTGGGCCTTCAGTGATGGAGGTGACCTGGCTCTTCAGGTTACTCCTGGTGTTTATAATCAAGCCGTCTTTCAGGTATTTTATTTTTCTCCATGACAATCCTGGAACGTACATTATTTATATTATACCATAGCTGTACGAACCGTGCGCAAAGTTTTCATTTTCTCCTTGTAGTGACGATCGATAATGCTACTACATTACTCTTCGTTTATCAAACTCCAAATTTTAATGGAATCTAATATTTGTTTATATAATGAATAGCTTAGTCGTAATTATGTGGAAACTTTTCACAATGTAAGTAGGCAGATATAAATTTCGCTTCTATATAGAAATATTATCTGTTTCTAATCATATTGATTCGATCGAAAAATTCCAGGCACTTGATTTTGTGATATCCGAGGCAAAGAAGTACGGTATTCGATTAATCTTGACATTAAGCAACAATTACCATGACTTTGGAGGAAGACCACAGTACGTAAATTGGGCAAGAGCTGCTGGTGTATCCATAAATAACGATGATGACTTCTACACCAACGCAGTTATCAGAGGATATTACAAGAATCATGTCAAGGTATAAGTTACACCATGGATTAACGTGAGTGTTAATAACAGAATTGTTAAGCGGTCATTTCATCACAATAGCTTAAGCTATTGTGTGAAGCCAACTTAATTGATTTTATATATTCACTAATACATCCTCTTAAGTGAAAGTCGTCATGGACTTGAAACTTGCACAGACTCATTCTATCTTGTGCTGAATTAATTTGATGATAAATAAATAGGTGGTAGAAGTAACTTAAGACCGTTTGGTCATAAAGACTCTGATACCACATTAAGCGACTATTTCATTACAATAGCTTAAGCTGTTGTATGAGATCAACTTAATTAGTTTTATATATTCGTTAACAAGAATTAATAGGCAACAATAACGAGGATGAAATAAAGATTTTTATCTATTCATTTAGTAAATTATTATAATATTCTAAATATATTATCCATGTTTTAATGTCACCGCGAGGAAAAGCGAGAGGTTATTTTGAAAGTTTCAACAAGATATTTTCTAACATAGTTTATGTTTTGATGCATGCAGAGAGTATTAACAAGGGTCAATACGATTACAAAGGTTGCTTATAAGGATGAGCCAACGATCATGGCATGGGAACTTATGAACGAACCGCGTTGCCAAGTCGACTACTCGGGAAAAACCATTAACGTAAGGCACATGTATATACTTACGAAAGTGCAAGTAGATATATGGTTTCTTTTCACTGATAGTTGTCATTAAACATAGGCATGGGTTCAAGAAATGGCAACCTTAGTTAAATCGATAGACAGCAAGCATTTGTTGGGAGTAGGCATGGAGGGTTTCTATGGCGACTCTATTTCAGACAGAAAGCAATACAATCCTGGCTACCAAGTTGGCACTGATTTCATTAGTAATCATCTCATTAGGGAGATTGATTTTACTACCATACATGCCTATCCTGATATATGGTAAGTGTCCATTTGACTTAATTAATAAGTAAACAATTTAAAATTATATGATATAATTTTTTTTGACAAAATTTACAAAATTATTTAAATTAAAGATTAAAAAACTGGGGATATAAATAATTATTTCTAAAAATGTAATCAATTTTTTTTTACTTCTTAGTATACCAGTATAATAAAGTATTGTAGTCATGAAATTCTTGATTTAACTAAGATAATAAAAATATTTATTGGTTCAACAGGTTATCTGGGCAGAATGAAAATGCCCAAATGACATTCATGCAAAGATGGATAACTAGTCACTGGACCGACTCGCGAACAATAATAAAGAAGCCGTTGATTTTCGCAGAATTTGGAAAATCAACAAAAGATCCAGGATACAGCAAAACTGCTAGAAATTCATTCCTGAGCACCATCTACTCGAGCATCTACAATTTAGCCAGAAATGGTGGAACACTTGGCGGTGGCTTGGTTTGGCAACTTATGGCTCCAGGGATGGAGTCATATGATGATGGCTACGAGATTGTTTTGTCACAAAACCCGTCAACAAACGGTGTTATTGCAGAGCAGTCCAACAAAATGGTGGCTCTTGAGCACGTGATCTAAGGATGATCAGCAACCCAACCATCAGATTTAATGTAGTGAGGATGAAAGATCCTTTTTGGGATCTTTAGTTTTTACACGTTGCCATTGAAGAGGTAGGAATCATGTAAGAAGATTTAATGCATTTCTAGTGTATTTTAAACTTACTCTTGGATTTTGAGAGCAAAAAAATAAATTATTTAAATCTAGAAGGTAAGAATACGAAGATTATGAAATAGTAAAGATAAAATTTTATATTTGAGAATCTCCAAATCTTTCTCAAGTACCCTCTGATCATCATCTTCTTCTATCCACTGGCTCCATTAAACATATTGTTAATACAGCTGTAGCATCCTCTCTTTGATCTTATAAATACTCTATTGTCTAAGCTTTAATTCTTGCATTTGTGTCTTCATATTTCCTTCCAACCCTCTCATGTCTTGATCTCCTTTCGCTGTCTTCACCACTTCTTAGTATCACTATGAAATGATAGTAACTAACTTATAATTACAAAATAAAGAAGAAAAAGAGGTAGAAAAAAGTTATTTATTAGTTAGGCTCTCGGACCCTCAAAGCACTAAAAGGATCACATGACAGAAAAATAATGGAACAAAAAATGGCTTCAACTTTATTGTATCGAATTGTTGCCTTTATATAGGCTTGTACATATCTTTGATAACTGAATGTAACAAGCTATAGATACGGAGAACAACTTCATGTTAGAGTAAATAAAAGGAAAAATAATAGCAGGAGAGAAGAAACGTGGAGAAGGTGGTGAAGTGGTCCAAAAAGGGGCTAATTATTTGTTTGATCCTTGGAGTTGGTCCAATCCAGAGGTAAGGCCCAAGAGAGAAAAAAAAGGGGTCACCGAATCTTGCAACCACACACCTCGAGTGTCTGAATAATTTAGGGTTAGGCATCGTCGAAGCTCTCTTGAGGGCTTAATACGTCGCCGCAAGCTGGGTGGTACACATCGTGGAGAACGCCCAACTTAAGCTTAAGGGAGTCGAAGGAGGAGCGAGGGAGAGCCTTGGTGAAAATTTCAGCAAGTTTTCCACGGGAAGGAATGGGAAGGAGATGAAGAACGCCAGATTGAACCCTTTCACGATCCAGGTGGCAATCCATTTTGATATGTTTGGTTCTTTCATGAAAAATAGGGTTTTCAGTAATGTGAATGGTTGATTGATTATCACAGTATAGGTAAGCCGACTGTGGATGGGCAACGTCTAGATCGGAGAGGAGATAGGAGAGCCATTGTAATTCGCAAGCGATGGTGGCGAGGGCTCGATATTCAGCCTCAGAGGAGCTTTTGGAGATGGTGGGTTGATTCTTCGTCTTCCAGGAGATTAGCGAGGCTCTGAGGAACACACAGTAGCCGGTGATGAATTTGTGTGAATTGGGACAAGTTCCCCAATCGGAGTCAAAAAAGGCATGAAGCTAGAGAAGAGAGTCACTTTGGAAAAGGATGCCTTGACTCGGAGAACCTAATTTGAGGTAACGGAGAACACGGTGAGCAACTTGGAGGTGCGATACGGTGGGTTGATTGAAGAATTGTGAAAGCTGTTGGATGGCAAAGCAAATGTCGGGACGTGTGGTGGTTAAGTAAATAAGCTTTTGAGGTAGGGAAAAATGTCTTCATAGAAGACAAAATCTCTATCTCTAGATAGAAGGAATATTTGGGAAGATAAGTCATAAACCTTATAACTCTTGGTACTTACAGAAAAACCAAGAAATACACATTTTCTTGCCCTGGTATCGAACTTACCTCTATTTGCTTTTGTAGTGGAAGCAAAACAGAGGCAGCTAAATACCTTTAAAGGGGCAAGGTTAGGGTTAGTGCCAAAAATAACAGAATAGGGGGATTTATGGGACAAGAGACGGAGGGAACTCTGTTGATTAGATAGACAGCATGAAGAATGCATTCAGACTAGAATTTTGTGGGTAGATTAGCTTAAATCTTCAAGGCTCTGGCGACATTAAGAATGTGCTGGTGTTTTCTTTCAGCTCTGCCATTTTGCTGTGGAGTTTCAATACAAGTAGTTTCATGTAAAATGCCTTGTTCTCTGTAATAGTCAGTCATTGAAAATTCGAGGTCATTGTTATTGTGAAGTCATTTAATTTTCTGACCAAATTGTCTTTCAACATAAGCACAGAACCCTTTAAGTAAGTCTCTAGTTTCAGATTTTTGTTTCATCATGTAAACCCAAGTCATTCTGCTATGGTCATCCACAATGGTTAGAAAAAACTTATATCCTAGAGCAGATGGTATATGGTAAGGACCCCATATATCAACAAGGATAAGATCAAAACAAGAGTTGACAATTGATAAACTAGTAGAAAATGACAATTTCTTTTGTTTGGCAAAATGACAAATATCACATTGTTCAATAAATTGAAAGGTAACAAAAGGATCATATTTAGATAGACTTTTGGGTCTTTGATTAGACAAGTGTCTTAGTCTTTTGTGCCATAAGCAGTCATGGTGTGTTGAAGTAGTACATAGGAGGGAGGTGAAGTCAGGGGAAGGGGGATTGAGATGGTATAAACCATTGACTTGTTTAGCAAAACCAATCATC
Source organism: Erythroxylum baracoense (assembly GCA_025629805.1). Taxonomy (NCBI): domain Eukaryota; kingdom Viridiplantae; phylum Streptophyta; class Magnoliopsida; order Malpighiales; family Erythroxylaceae; genus Erythroxylum; species Erythroxylum baracoense. The sequence goes on along the minus strand of JAOTAY010000003.1, from coordinate 4,168,263 downwards.
TTCAGAGAGCTGGTGTCTTGAATTTGAAAAGAGTCAGAAAAAAAAGTTAGTCGACATTGGGAATCTTTAGTGAGTTTGCCGATGGAAATAAGATTAAAAGAGAAAATAGGCACAAATAGAACATTGGCGAGAGTGAGAAAAGAAATATGAACAGTCCCAATGTGTGTGACAGGAACAGAAGCATTATTTGGCAGTTGGACTAATAAATTGTCTACTGTCCTGCAAGTGGAGAATTGATCTAAGGAGTAGATAATGTGGTCAGTAGCACCAGAGTCAAGGAGCCAACTGGAAGACAATAAAATAGAAGGTAATACTAAATTTGGAATACCTTGTGAAGCACTAGAAACTGTATTGACATGAGAAGTGCTGACTGATTTACTTTTGACATCACCCTCTCGATGTAAAAGTTGGAGTAACTGAGACTACTGGTGAGAGGGGAAGAGACAAGAATGACATAAGAGTTTCATTAGAATGTAGATAATAAGGGCCAGCTGGATGATCTTCTGGTCTAAAATTATGTTGTCCTTGATTTGCAATGACGTGGGCATATGAGGGGCCTGACATAACAAAGGAATGAAGAAGGAAGAGAACAGAAAAAAAAACTGGTACGGTACTGCTAGATAGCTGATGATCAAAAAGAAAGAAAGGAGCTAGAACAAAGAGCTGCTATGTTTCTTTGATATCATGATAGAAAAATAATGGAAGACAAAAAATGGCTTCAACTTTATTGTAACATTTTGTTGCCTTTATATAGGCTTGTACATATCTTTGATAACAAAATGTAACTATAGATATGGAGAACAACTTTCTGTTAGAGTAAATAAAAGGAAAAATAATAGTAGGAGAGAAGAAACAGGGAGAAGGTGGTGAAGTGGACTAGAAAAGGGGCTAATTATTTGTCTGATCCTTGGAGTTGATCCAATCCAGAGGTAAGGCTCAAGAGAGAAAAAAACGGGTCACCGAGTCTTGCAACCACACACCTCAAGTGTCTGAAGAATTTAGGGTTGGGCAGGGTCGAAGCTCTCTTGAGAGCTTAATATCACATGTGTACAAGAATGGGGTCTCGTCACTAAACTAAACGTTGTCATTTCTTCACTCTTCCTTCGACACTTTGAACGTTGTCATTTCTTTCTTTACTAGAACTCAGCTCTCCTTCTTTGCCAGCTAAAGAGCCTGCTTACTTCTCTCCAACTCTTTATTGTAATATATTTTCGTTGTTTCAAAAATAATAATGAAAGAAAGTGTATGTTAAAACTTGCATTTAAAACATAATTAAGAATAAGTAATTGAAAGTATGTTTCGGAAACTAGGTTTTCCTTTTTGTAATATCACTCATAAAATTAGGTTTACTCTCCTTTGTTAAAAATTGGGTAGAAGTTATCAACATTTTTTTTAATTTTATCATTTCTACCAAAAATCTATTAGCAATAATCGGTATCTTATTTTTAAGATGACGTTTCGGCATAAGGTTTGGTAACAAGATGAGATAAAACACTGATATTTGTTGTTGAATGTGTGCGTGCATAACCAGCTTACGAATGGTAATCACAAGACTAGCACATTGTTCTCGAAAGATTAAAATGGCAATTTAGGTTTAAAATGCAAATATAATTACTGGAACATTACAACGGGACTCAATTTTACTTTAAACATTCTGATAAAATGATGGTAAATTAATAAGATGTTTTGGAAATTAACTGACGATACTTTGGTTCAAGCCAAAATAAACTTTTTAATTGGCATTCATTTTTTTTCCTTTTCAACTTAACCATAAAAATTTTAAGAAATTACTATTGAGTTCTTAAAGGTTAGTTCTTTCGAATTATCTCCTTTGAATATTTAATTTTAAGTGCAAAATAAGTTTTTAACTTATTAGAAAAAACTTTCTAAGTTTAATTAACTTATTAGAAAAAACTTTCTAAGCTTAACATCATATATATATATATACTATATTTAGTGTTTGATGATCAAATTAATAAAAAATAAAAAGAATAACATAATATCAGTATGAAAGATTAAAAATGTTTAACGATCAAATTAATAAAAAGTAAAGAAACGAAAGTAATAAAAGATTAAAAATGAACTTATTTGTTACGACCTAGGCAAATGATTGGTAAATAAAACGCGAAAATTGAAGCCCTCAGATCAAATGTAAGTGTGGCTATTAGTGACAAAAATAAATACAAAATTTCAAAAATAAATAACAATATAGGCATGCGTCAGTGCAAATAGTTGATGGAAAGATGGTGATAGTTGATTTGAAATACAGAGCTGAAGGGAGTAAGACCTTGGTGAGTAAATCCACATCATGCTATGACACCTAATAATTAACATGCTCACACAATATAAGGTTTATATATATGAGTATAAACACAAATATATAATGCATGATAAATCACTTGCAATATACAACAAATCGTGGAAAAAGAATATTTGTAAGACCTTAGTTTGCAAGTGTAAATCCTCACAATACGACCTATTGAATGACTGCAAAGAGCTAATTATCACCAACGGCCTTGTCATGTACCTATATTCATATAGTCATAAGACTTTCTTAGCTAAAAGGACTGTAGGAAACCAAGCATCAGACTAGCCATCACTTAATGTCTAAATTTACAATCACACTAATGATATATACATATACATCAAATAGTGACTCAACCGGAAGTCAAGCATCAACGTCTATATTATATCTCAACTTCATATCACAATCTTCTCTTATAATCAAACAAGTGTGCACATAAAAGTAAGTCAATGATAAGTTATCACCGGGAATCTTTAGTGACGACTTTTAAAAATCTGTCACCTAAAAGGTGGACAGGCAAGATTCAGGATGGGCAGATGGCCGGCTACGGTAATGCTAAAGATGCAAAAGAACAAACAAGATTATATTATTATTTGCGGAACATGGATACCAGCTTGTCAATTTTTAAGTATTGGTCTTATGTATTATTTAGAACTGATATACAAGGCACTCCATAATGGATCGGAGCTCAGAGCTTCAATCTTTGACACCCTGAAAACTAAACACTCAAGTGCTCGCTGTAAGAGTTTATCATTTTCTCTTCATCTTATCTGTGATGGTCCACCCACCCACCTACTGTCTCTTCCTTTTGTCGCCCATCATACCCGACATACATGTTTATCTCTGTGATGGCCAGAGTGTAGTAGGGTATGAATGAAGTGGGTTTAAATTGTTTTGTTTTGGTCCCTATCCTT
>JAOTAY010000003.1:4136871-4155253 GCA_025629805.1 Erythroxylum baracoense | reverse complement strand
CATGATTTATGATTATGAATTGTTTAATTGGATAATTAAAGATAAATTAAAAGAAGTTTTAATTTATCTAATTCTAAGTGTAAATTAGAATTATAATTTATAATCATTACCAATTTATTAGGAACCTACTGGGACACACAGCAAAGAGTAGCAATTTGTGAAAGAAAAATCAATTTAATTAAGTTAGACTTAATTATAAAGTTTGAGAAACTTTGGGATCAAATATGAGATATTTTATTTTATTAAAATTAAATTAATTATATTATATTTTGATTTTGATTATAATTAAAGAGATTTAATTTTAATAAAAGAATTATGATTTTTTCTATTTAAAGGGAAGAGCTTTTTAGAAGCTAGCACTTTTTGTTTTTTTCCTCTCAAATCAATTGAGAATTGCTCTGCTGATACCCTCAAAGGCTGGACATCTTAATAGCTCGTGATTAATCAATCGGAAAAAGTTTTCAAAGATTTTTCAACAGGAAAGCGAACAAGGTACAATTTCTAAATCGTTTTATGTTTTATTCAAGTTTATTCAATTATCAGGATCCGCTCGAAATCCATAAAATTTTATTTTCCGTTGTGCCTGTGATTCGATCATGGATGAATTCCAACAGTTTCTACACATCAACAGATTGATGCTATACTTATCAAGCCTCTACCTTTATCTCAACATCAATTTTTCGTTAACAAATTGATGTTGCTTGATTCACCAACATTAATTTAAGGGGGTGTCAAATATAGATGTCAAGATACGGTTACTACTATTATTGCTGCAAATATGTACTTTCCTAGTATATGATCTAGTGTAATTTGGGAATATTATTGGGGAGTTGATTTGCTATAATTAGGGGATAAAGTTTATTGTACAAATTACTATATAAATGGAAGGAAAGCTCAGAGGAAGGTGTAGAATTTCCACAAAATTCTTGCTTTGTTAATATTCAATTCCTGGGTTTTCTGATCTTAGGAAACATATAAAGAATTGTTCTTTTTATTGTCTATCTTAATTTGCCTGCTTTGACTTAACTTGTTGGCATACTATAAATTCGTAAGTTTTGTTTCAGGGAATTATATTGTTTAATCAGTGTTTTCTATTTCTATGCCATTGTTAATAGCATTGGAAAAGCTACTTGTTAAGATCCTTGAACCTTTCAACTTTCTTTTTCTCAAAGAATTACATTGCTTGTTTTGATATTGCAGAAATGTTAATAGTAGAAAAATAAAGAAGATGATATTTTTACTAGGTTCTATAGCTTTGAGCTATCTACATCCAAGGATCAATCTCACACTATGGTGGTTCCACTAACTTCAAGAAAAATGGTTACAAGAGATGCGTATTTCAACAACACCTGTAAGAGTTTCCCTCTAAAACTCTCCAGTACTCTTTGTAAGTACTTTAGCACTCTCTCTAACTATTTTCTCTCTTGAATTGAATCAGATAGTTGATTTTGTGTATGTGTGATGGTGGTTGTATTTGACACTGATGTATGTATTTATAGAAGGAAAGAGACTTGTTCTTATGCTGATTAAATTGGTCCACGCCTTTTTATTCTTTCTGCCTTTTTCACTTGTCTTTTATATGCCTGCCCATGTGTTGTCCACGTGCTCCACTTAAACTCAACGTTTTGTCTTATGTTTTGTGTTTTAACACTTTAGGAAGATTTCTTTCCTTTCTTCTTCGACTCTCCAGAGACTTCACTCATCTTCATCACACATCTAACCCTAAATCTCCAATCCTTGTCTCAGGTTGATGGTTACATAAAGGGTTTGTGGAGAATATGTGATTCTCTTCACATTTATTCCCTCCTTTTCCATAAATCTTCACATATTTCATCAATTTGTGGCGATTTCGAAACCAAAAACCCTAGCTTCCACCGAGAGTGTGAGATTGAGTAGTGGTAGCTGTCGTCTTCAAGGGGCTTCAGTGATCTTCAGGTAATCTTTACAGAACATGAACTTTCTTGTTGTGATGATTTTTTTACCGAAATCTAATGGGTTTATATTGCTATCTATTTTCTCCAGTGTGATTAGCCCTTGTGAGACTCGATCTCGTGCGAAGTAGAGTCTTATGTCTATATGTTTAGACCTCTCATTCAGAACCTGATCTTTGCTGAGGTACAAAGCACTTTGACTATCTGTAAATATTGTCACTTTTGTGATGTCAATGTTGATGTTGATTTCTTTTATAATGCCTGATAGCCATAGTAGCTCATTTACTCCTTCTGTAACAGTATAGTATTCTGCCTCTGTTGTAGATAATGAGACTACTGATTGTTGTTGTGACTTCCAAATGATTGTGTTTCCTGCTAATGTGAAATAATAAGCTGAAATTGATTTTCTTGTGTCTTTATCTGCTGCATAATCTGCATCTACAAAACCATACAAGAAAATCTCACTGTGTTTAGTTAGTTCAACCTTAGAGAAACATAATCCATAATCTATAGTTCCAGCTAAGTATTTGAGAACACTTTTCAGCGTTTGCTAGTGTTTAAAACCTGGATTTGCCACAAATTTGCTTAGAATATTGATATAATAGGCTAGATCAGGTCTTGTACAAAGCATTATGTACATAATGCTTCCAACTCCAACATCATAGGGACGGTGAGCCATAGCTTTCTTTTCTTCATTTGTCTTAGGACTCTTGCTAGACACCATTTTCAAGTATGATCCTATAGGGATAAAACTAGGTTTTGCTTGTTCCATGTTTTGCTTGTTCCATGTTGAACTGAGCAAGAACTTTCCTGATGTAGTTCCTTTGAATTAGCCATAGCTTTCCTTCCCTCCTATTTCTTATTATCTGCATACCCAGAAGCTTCTATGCTACTCCCATGTCCTTCATCTCGAAGTGTTTGCATAGTTTATTTTTCACCTCCTTAATTATGCTTAGGTCCTTTCCTGTAATTACCAGGTCATCCACATAGACTAGCATAAACACTATTTTTGCCTCTCCTAGGTCCTTATAGTATAGGCAGTAGTCATATGAGCTCCTAGTGAACTTCATACTAGCAGCAACCTCATGGAATTTCTTATTCCACGGTCTAGGTGCTTGTTTTAGTCCATATAGGGATTTTTGTAATAGGCAGACATAATCTGGTTTTTCTTTATCCACAAAACCTACTGGTTGCTTCATGTAGATAATTTCCTCAAGCTTTCCATATAGGAAAGCTGTTTTGACATCCATTTGATGGATCTCCCAATCATATATTGTAGCTAGTACTAGGATGAGTCTAATAATTTTGAATTTCATTACTGGTGAGAATATCTCCTTATAATCTACTCCCTCCTTCTGCCTATATCTCTTAGCTACAAGCCTAGCCTTGTATATCATAGGTTCTGCTTCTGTAACTCCTTCTTTTAACTTGAACAAAAATCTATTTTCTATTAATTTGGCTTTAGAAGGCTTAGGTAGTAATGTCCAAATCATATTCTTCGTTAGAGAAGAATATTCTCTCTTACATGCCAACTTCCACTATTCAACATCCCTTCTGCTCATAGCTTCTTTATATGTTTCTGGAGCTCTACAATCTATAGATTCAGCAACAAGACATGCAAATTTTACTAAGTTAGAGTCTATGTACCTCCTATTAGGAATTTTCTGTCTTGGTTGTCTGTCACTAGTGAGTTGATAGTCTTATAGGGCTTCAAGTGAGCTTCCTGCAACTATCTCTAAGACTCTTTCCTCACTTTCTTCTACTGTTTCTTCAATCCCTTGTTCATGACTAGTAGGACCTTCCACAGGTTCCTCATCATGAGGTTATGTACTACCTTCTTCTGCTTCTATTTCTGGTGGCACATAGAAGGGGACTGAAGTGCTTGAAGATCCAAGTTAGTTCTGGACTTCCTCTTGTAGGTTAGAGGTTGCACTGTTCTTACACAACAAAGAAAATTCATTTTCCTTAAAGATCACATCTCTACTAATGATAGTTTTGAAACCTCCCTATTGAAGCAATAGGATCTTATATCCTTTAACTCCTTCTGGATAACCTAGGACCACTCCCTTCACTACTCTAGGTTCCAATTTACCCTCTTTTTGGTAAGCATAGGCAGTACATCTGAATGTTCTTAGGTAAGTCAAGTTTGGATTCTTCTCATTCCAAACTTTATGTGGAGTTTTTTACTCATTTGCAGAAGTAGGTAACCTATTTACTAGGCAAGCTGCAGTCTTGATTGCTTCCCCCTATAGGGACTGTGAACACCCTAATGAAATTACATACACCTGGTCTTCTCTAGGAGTGTTATGTTGAGCCTCTATGCTACTCCATTTTGCTGAGGTGTGGCTCTCACTGTTTTATGCCTTTGTATTCCTTTCTTACTGCAGTAGTCTTCAAATTCCTTATTGCAGTATTCCAGTCCATTATCTATCCTAAGGCATCTCAACTTCTTTCCTGTCTGATTTTCCATTAGTGTATGCCACTTGATGAAGATTTCTAGTGCTTCATCTTTTCTTTTCATAGGGTAGACCCAACATTTCCTAGACTTATCATCTATAATTGACATGAAGAATATGTTCCCCCTTGTAGTGGATACTTGAGTTGCCCCCTAGATCACTGTGAGCATATTCCATTATCTCTTTGGCCCTCTTTGCTCCTTTCCTAAAACTTGTCTTGTAGTGCTTTCCTAGCACACATGATTCACAAAACTCCAACCTTTTATGTCTTTTTATGGAATCAATCCTTGTTTTGAAAGATGCAAGAGACTCTTGTTCCCTGCATGTCCTAACCTTGAGTGCCATTGCTTAGTTGAATCAGGCTCTTCATTTCCAGTAGATAGGTTCACTTCAGTGATGCCTATCACATAGTGGAGCCCCCCTCTTTCAACTTCCCTAATGATCAGTCTTCCATGCTTTAGGATTTCTCTAAGTTCGTCCTCAAACCTAATCTGAAACCCTTGCTTATCAAAAACACTTTTTGATATGAGGTTTCATCTCACTCCAAACACAAACCTAACATTAATTAAAGTCCTTTTCTTTCCATCAAACATATTGGTGGAGACATTTCCTATACCTTTAACTTGTTGTTGTCCTTAGTCTGCCATCTTTACCTTAACATTCACTAGTTCGAATGAGGTGAACCAATCCCTGTAAGGAGTGACATGCATTGTACAGCTCAAGTCAAAGATCCACTCTCTGTTGAGATCTTCACTTTCTTCTGTCACAGCCAGCAGCTCATCCCCACTAGATTCTTCAGGTTTCTCCACATTTCTAATATCTCCACCTTATGTAGCCTTGTCTCTTTTCTTCTTTCTGCAATCTTTGGCAAAATGCCCCTCTTTATCACAGTAGTAACATTTCTTGCCTTTGTTCTTTTTCTTCTTTTTTACATTTTCTTTGGACTGCTTGTCCTTGGCATTCCCTTTCTGCCAATTCCCTTTCTTACTATTCTTCTGATGATTCTTCTTTTCTTGTTTATTATCTACAAACATAACTTCTGGATCCCTTTTGAATGTACTGTTGTCCACTATTTCTTCCATTAGTGAGTCCAATACCCTCTTGACATTGAGAGATTCTCCGCTGGCATGCTTAATCACCTTCTTGAAGGCATTGAAGTCTGACGATAGTGCTTTTAGAATTACTACTGCTTGGTGGTCTTCAAAGATATGTTCACCTGTAGCTTCTAAATCTTACACTAATTTGAAAAAATAATCAAGATTGTCATCTAGAGAAACAGTAGTATTCATCTTATAATTGGCTAGATTATGCAGCAGAGTCATCTTATTAGGTAAGCATCTTTTAGCATAAATTTCATCAAGTTTCAACCAAAGTTTCTTTTGCAGTATTACAGTTCTGCACTTTTCTAATCACAGTAGGTGATAAATGTAGCATTAACTTGCAGTGTGCAAGTCTTTATAACTTCAGGTTTTTAACAGGGTTAATTTTTGTATCATATTGGTCTTCAATTGTACCATAACAATCATAAGATTTTAGTAAGGCTTACATTTGAATTTTCCAGATAGTGAAATCTTCCTTTCCAGTGAACACATCCATTTCTTTGCCCACCATTTTGTCACGAAAGATTAAAAGAGGACAAGAAAGTAGAATTCTTGAAAATGCCTAATCTGTAACAAGTAGACCAGAAAACTAGTGTGAAGATTTAAGCTTACCAATATGATATTACCTTTACCTTCTTGATGAATCTTTAATGCGTAAATGCTTAGAATGTTGAATTGACTCTGATACCACTAATGTTAAGATCTTTAAATCTTTCATCTTTCTTTTTCTCAAAGAATTGCATTGCTTGTTTTAATATTACAGAAATGCTAATAGCAGAAAAAAAAGAAGACGATATTTTTACTTGGTTCGATAGCTTTGAGCTATCTACATTCAAGGATCAATCTCACACTATGGTGGTTCCACTAGCTTCAAGAAAAATGATTACAAGAGATGATTGTTTCAACAACACCTGTAAGAGTTTCCCTCTAAAACACTTTAGTACTCTTTGTAAGTACTCTAACACTCTCTTTAACTATTTTCTCTCTTGAATTGAATCATATAATTGATTTCGTGTATGTGTGATGGTGGTTGTATTTGACTCTGATGTATGTACTTACAGAAGGAAAGAGACTTGTGCTTGTGCTGATTAAATTAGTCCATACCTTTTTATTCTTTCTGCCTTTTTCACGTGTCTTTTATATGCCTGCCCATGTGTTGTCCACGTGCTCCACTTAAACTCAAGGTTTTATCTTATGTTTTGCGTTTTAACACTCTAGGCAGATTTCTTTCCTTTCTTCTTCGACTCTCCAGATACTTCACTTATCTTCATCACACATCTAATCTCCAATCCTTGTCTTAGGTTAATGGTTACATAGAGGGTTTACGGAGAATATGTGATTCTCTTCACACTACTTAAATACTTGGTCTAGTTTATTTTGATTTATTTATTAGATTGCTTGGTTAAAGTTTTATAGTTATTCATGATTTATTCTTGCCCTAGTTTCTGTTTGTTAGACATTTTTACCCCTAAGGGCAATTTTGTCAATTTCTCATTCAGTGGACAGTTATTAATTATAATTTGGTTTTTAAATAAATTACCGGTTAAGTTACGTAATTTGATCCAGATAAAGATAATAAAGTGACCCAATAAATGATCTAAATTAATGGGTAGAAGTCCGGGTGAAAAATGAATCCCTTTCAGTGTGGACCTAGATCGTATTGGCCTTGTGATGGAGAAACTCGATATGAAAGATTATATATATAGAGGGGGGTCTCCTGTAGTTACTTAAGTAATTCACGAGCATTCAGAGCTCTGACCGTTAAGAGCACCTGTGTATTAAGAAAATTACAGAAAAGCCTAAATCTCGAGTCGATGAACGTTTTCTATAGAAGTTCCAAGGATATTCGAGCTCGTTTGGCAGCTGGAAAAAGTTTTAAAAGATTTGATGGAACCAAATCAGATATTCCGCATTATCTTCATTTTTAATCCTTTCACATTATCTTCATTTTTAATCCTTTCACGTCCAATTCTGAATAGTAATAAAGTCTGCTCTACGATCTCCAAAAACGTCTTAAGAAATCATTTTCACACACCTTGTCCAAATTCTACCCTGTGGCAGGACGTTTCAGAGAAAACTACAGCTTCGTAGAATGTAACGACGAGGGCGTCCAGTTTGTAGAGATAACTACAGCAGTGTAGATGCTGAATACGTCAAGAATCTGAAGGTAGAGGAGCATCTGGACATGATGAAGAAAAGGGCCGAGAAATTTAAGGAAGAAAATGTAACGTCGATATCTTTTACCAGTCTCTGAAGATTTCCTCTTTATGATATTTCGGATGGGGGAAACCAGCTTGGGTAGGCTTGGGAGGTTGGCCTCCCACTAATTTGGACTTGGTCGTGCTTTTGGATTCCAAAGTAGAAGGTGATATAGAAGTATACATTCTTCTGAAAGATGAAGTTAAGGCCACTTTTGAAAATGACAAGGAGCTTCGTGCATTCCTTTTCCCTGTTGAAGGAGCTCAAACTTGAGGCCAGAGTATATGGGATCTGAAGCTTATTGTAGACCTTGTTTGTAATAACAAATTATGTTAGCGCTTCTTTTTTCATCGAATATTAGAATAAAAATTGCCATGAGGATGGAAACTAAACTAATTATGTTGATTAAAGTACAGGAGAAAAATGGTTAAAAATCATAAGAATAACAAAACCAAGATAACTAGCCTTTTAAACCAAGAAGATTATAGCTCTTTTTCAACTGGTACAGAAAGCCTCTCACGTGTCTACAAATTCAATGAATGCAAATTCGAGTTGCAACACTGGAACTACATATATATATATATAAGTTTTAGATAAACTCTTTTAATTATGTAAATTTCAAATTTTCACAATTTTTATTTAGATATTTATTTTTTAGATACTCATAAGAGCATTTTCAAAAATAAAAGATTGAGTTTAATCCACCAACTTAATTAACTGATTATCAAGAATAATTAAACAGTCAAATACCTTTCAATTCGTCAAAAAAATAGTTAAATCATTTAGTTAACAAATAAGGCTATTAACAACATTGCTCTTAATACGTTTCTTTTACTTTATTTCAATATCAAATTCCAACAACTTCCACAGCCATGATTTTTGAAATCGGATAGTGATTTTTTGCTCTAACAAACACCTCAAACTTTTATGATTAGTTCCTACTAAAATCTATGTTACCATTGTCTAATATGCCAAAACCATCTTTTCGTACGTACATCAGATGCATGTACTTGGCCGAAAATGTATTACTCACGTAAGTTACAGAACCCCCTCTCTTGCATCAAAACAACCTTAATGTTGATATTTGTCGGAATGAGTGAAGGTCTCAATTGAGAAGAAACTCGAAAGACAATATATTAATTGTAATATTTTACAAAACAATGTTCACACAAATTCTCCACTGACTCACGACGCACACCTCACTTTCACTCACTCACAGCACATACCTCACTTTGCACTCACTCACAATTAATTATTGGTCACTGGTACACACTTCACTGCTCACTATTAATTATTGGTCACTCATACACATTTCACTTTCACACCTCACTTTCACGCATTAATTGCCACACACACACTCTCGACTTATGGAGCTTGGCTCCTTTTATAGATATCCTAAGTCGGTTATCAACCGACTTTTAGCCTTTCTATAGTACTCTACATATTATTCTAGAATATTATGGAAGGTTTGTATAATAAAATATTATTTACGTATATAGGAAAAATATGAAGACTAGAGAGAAATCAAGAGAGATTTTTGATGACTTCTTAGCACTCTACCTCACTGACTACTCTCTTGTATTTGAAGTCATACCAAGTAGCCTTCTAAATGCTTCAAATTTTGTTTTGTTGATTCCTTTGGTAAATACGACTGCAACTTGATCTTATGTCTTTGCATGTTTCATCTCGATATGTCCTTGTAGCACTTTTTCTCAAACAAAGTGATAGTACACCTCCACATGCTTGGTTCGTGTATGAAACACTAGATTTTTCGCCAAATGTATTATTAATTGATTATCACAATGTAGCTCCATTGGATAGCCCATTGCTTGATGAAGATCAACCATTAGCTACTTTGTCCATTCACCTTCTTATGCTGCCATTGTTGTTGCACGATACTCAACTTCAATAGTTGACAAAGAGACTATTGGTTGTCTTTTGTTGCACCAAGAGATTGCTTCACATTCGAGTTTGAACACATATCTGGTGGTTGAACTTCGAATATCATGGTCTCTAGCATAGTCGTTATCACAGTATCTCACAATCTTGCATATGCTTCCTTTTTATACAGTAGTCACTACATCTAAGTGAGCTTTTCTTGGTTTTCCATGAATTGACTAGCCACTCCAACAGTAAATGCTATGTCAGGCTGTGTTATTGCTAGATGAATCAAGCTTCCCACAAGTTGTTGATGCATTGCTAGATCTTCTAACTCACGACCTTCTTCTGAACAAAGTTTAATATTAACCTCTATTGAGGTAGAAACTGGTTTACAGTCAAGCACATTTCAAACTTATGCAATAAGTCTTTTGTGTACTTTTGTTGACACAAGAACAATCCTTCTTAGACTCATTCTACTTCAAGTCCAAAGAAATACTTCAACTCACCAAGTTCCTTCATTTAGAAAGGCATTAAGAGATTACTTCTAATCTGCTGAACTTCTTTTCCATTATCACCAGTAATGATAAGATCATCCACGTAGACAAGCACTATTGGTAACTTTCCATTCTCATTTTTCACGAACAAGCTTGAGTTTGCTAGAGTCATTGTGTATCCACTTTATATTAAGAATTCAGCAATCTTACCATACCATGCCCTTGGTGCTTGCTTTAAAGGGCCTTCTTTAGTTTACTTATATAGCTTGCGTGAGCTTTGTCTTCAAATCCTCGAGGATGCTCCATATATACTTCTCTGTTCAGTTCTTCATTAAGGAAAGCATTCTTTAAATCCATTTAATAGAGTTTCCAAGATTTATTAGCTGCAAGGGCAAGCAGGGCACGTACCGTTGTGATCTTTGGTACTGGACTAAATGTTTTATCATAGTCTAGCCCACACTCCTACGAAAACGCTCATGCAATCAATCAAAACTTATACCTTTGAATCGTTCCATCAGGTCATCTCTTTACCTTAAAAACCCATTTGTAAGAAATTGGTCGTGCATTCTTGGGTTGTGACACTAAGTACTAAGTTTTATTATCTCTTATGCTTGAATTTCTTGATCCATTGCTTTCTTCTAGTCTAAGCTTTGTGATGCTTCTTCATATCTTATTGGCTCAAGTATTTCATTTTCTTCTGTTAATAATGCATTTGCATACTTGGGATTTGGCCTTCTTTTTCTAAATGACCTGTGTAAAGACTGTTGAAGAACTTCTTGTTCTTCTAGCTCTTTTAATTAACTTGATCTTTCTCATTCAGGAGTTATACGATGCACTTCAGTTTCCCATAGACTTCTCCTTAATGACGTGTCATTAATCTCTACCAACTCTTTATTGGTCTTACTTCTTCAACTGACTCTTGTGATTTGTCAAGCTCATACGACTCTTGAACTCTTTCTTATAGCTTTTCCTCTATTGCTTCATAATTAGGTAACAAAACTGCTTGTGATGACCACCATGATGATGCCTCATCGAACACCACATTTCTAGATACATAGCATTGATTTGTTATTGAATTACAACATCTCTTAATCTTTTTGTTTGCTGTCATAACCCACAAATATGCACTGAATTGCCTTTTTGGCAAACTCACTTCGCAAGTGGTTTGGTACAAGGACATAGCAAACACAAAAAAAGACTCAAAAATGACTAATTGGTGGTTTGATCTTCCACAACTTTTCAAATGGTGAGATAAACTACAGTCAAGCTTGAGGCAATATGTTGATAATGTGTGTTGTTATCTTCATACACTCGGCCCAAAATTTAAGTGGTACATTTTTGGCATGTAGCGTGCTTCTATATATTTCTGCCAAGTGACAGTTCTTCCTTTCAGCAATCTCATTCTATTGTGGGGTGCTCGGATCACCAAACTACCTACGAATTTTATTTTCTCGTAGGTAGTTAAAAAGCTCTTTAGATGTGTACTCTCCCCATTATTTGTACACAGGTATAATATTCCTATCCCTACTTCCTTTTCCACTTTTTCTTTGAACTCCTTAAAGTTGAATAATGCCTCATATTTTTCTTTCATAAAGTCAACCCATACATACCTTGAATAAATGTCAATAAAAGTAATCATTTATTGAAATACACTAATGGATGGTTGTTTCACTTGTCCAAAACATCACAGTGGATCAACTCAAGTGGCATCTTAGCTTTATATATTAATTCTTCGTAAGGGAGTTGATGTGCTTTTCCATATCAGTATCCGGCACATATTGTATCATCACGAAGATCTAGCTGAGAAAGACCTTTAAGCAAAGACTTCTTCATTATTGCCTTCAGCTTATGATAACTCACATGCTCAAGCCTTACTTGCCACAGATTAGGTGTCTCATTTTTCCTTGTCGTATTTACATATGTCGTTTGTGTAGACATAACACAGAAAGACTCTATGCGTTGCCCTTCCATAATAGGTGTACTTTTGGCTTTAAATTTTCGATACATCTTAACATCTTTTGGACTGAACACTACATAATTTCCTAAAGATGTGGGTTATGAAACAAACAGTAAATTTTTTTCATACTTGACACATAGAAGACATTTCTCAACTCCTCCTTGTGAGGATTATATCGAGGCATTATTATAGTTTGACCGATGTGAGTGATTGGTAGCTTAGAATTATTTGCTATAACCACAACCCGTCTTCCATTATATTTTGCTAGATTGATAAATTTTTCTTTATCTCCTGTCATATGGTTGGAGCGTTCGAAATCAATAATCCAATCATCATTGTAGATAATTAGCTCATCCTTCATCTTTACGAATGTAGATTCTTCCATTTGCTCAGCCATACGAGAAGTTGCATTCTCTACTGTTAGGACATATTATATATATCGTTTATTTTGTTTTGGCATTTTAATTGGACATATAGGATATAATAAATCATGTTGATATTTGACACGTGAGTAATTGGATGGGTTATGCTTGGAAGAAAACAGAAAATAGTGGCAGCTGTGTTTTTGTCTTTGGTTTGTTAATGTTGCGGTAAAAAAATCAATGAAGTTGCTGAAGTGGTGGCGTTGTAGTGGAACTCTAGTTGGTTGCATAGTTTAATAGGGACTCTTCACGGCAGCATCTTCAGATATAGTGTGATTATGCACTTCTCCTAATTATCAAAGAAGTCTGTCAAAGCACGTTAGTGGCAGAAACAAAGTGGGTGTGTGTGTGCGGCAATAAAGGCATGTGTGTTTAAGAGATTAATTCTTTTTACGTGAGTTATTAGTTGTTCAACAATACTGCGATTGCATTGTGCGGGTGCTATAGAAGGCAAGTGTGTTGGCAATTTAGGAGAGTGTTGTTTTCGTTGTAGTTGAAGTAATAATCCGCTGGCTGGTCTCTTATTATTGTCGAAGAAAATCTCCATCATATATGCTGCAACTAGGTGAATTAATTATTCAATGAAAAAGTGAGTACAGTGGTGCGTAAGTCTTGGAAGTTGACTAAATAATGTGTGTTTGAAGTGAGATGCCATGATGAAGTTAGCTATAGCATAGTCGGTTGATGAACAGTGAATATTGACTACAGTAAAGTAGGGACTGGTTATTAATTGAAGAAACATTGTGACATGTTTTTGATGCAAAAAGAGTTAACTATGATGAAGAGATTCAGTTGGATTATTTCGACAAGATAAAACCATAGGGAAGTCTTTCTTTTATCTCAAGTATATTATTGTTCAGTTCTTATTTGGTTAAATACTTGAGTTATTTTTATTAATTTTTTTTGAGAGAAAATAGTTAGAAAAATCCTCTGACGAGGTTAACACGAGTCGGTCGTATTATCAGGTGTGAAAATCTTTCACGGGTAATGAGATCGAGAGATAGTGTCAAGGGTGAGTGGTATAGGCTCTGTAAAGTCTTGAGTAAACCTATTATAGTTCAATGAAAGATTTAATCTAGGTGAGGGCCCCGCAAACGCTGGCAAGAAGTGTCAAACTGCGTTAACAAATTTTTAATGTTCTTGTTATTTAGTTTTTGCTTGATTTTATTTTGTTCGTGCTAAAAAAATTTACGAAAAGTTGTGAAATATTTAACCATTACGGTTTTTCAATTGGTATCAGAGCAAGGTCACTGGTTCAGAACTTGGTAGCAAGTTAGTGCGGATCCCAATTTTGCGAACATGGCTACAAGAGAGGGTGCATCAATCACCAGACCACCACTATTGAATGGATCTAACTATCCTGTATGGAAATCACGGATGAAAGTCTTCATCCAAGCTTAGGGCATGAAAGCTTGGCATTCGGTAGTATACCGTTGGACGCATCCGATGTTCACTGATGATAAAGGAGAGGCAGTTCAAAAATATCCATCTGAATGGACATAAGTCGAAGAAGAAAGTGCACTAAAAAATTCACAAGCAATGCATGTGATATTCAGTGCTATTGATGAGGGAAACATCTGGACGATGATGTTCAATCTTGTGTATCTATGTTCAAGCAATACACATATTATACACACATTACTAATTTGATCAATCACATAAGTATCAATCATACACATATGTATATGTGTTATGTACAATGTATGTATCCTTATTTTCGGGTATGTATCCTTAAGTCATAAGTCTTGATCATTATATCATTGTTACTTAGATATAACTAGTTTACATCTAGGCTTACACTTCGATTATACTTGATCTCTCTAATTTCATAATTAATACATTCATCAATCATATAGTCTCTAATCCTTTTTCTAGCATTACTCATTCATTCTTACTTAATTCACATTATTCATTTTCTTTGAATCACCTTAGCCTTCATAAGAACACTTTCATTCCTATAACACTCGTAATTTTCCAAATTTTGTTTCATTGACATTAGCCATTCATTCCTTATTTATAACCTCAATTAACAACCTAAACACATCAAGACCTTTGGAATTCATTTATTTCTCTCAGAGGTGGCCTGTTTTAGTTTTGGCGCTTTTCATGTAACCAGATTGTATGGTCTGGGAATATGGGTGTCCAATTCTTATGGACTCACTAGGAAAGTCCAAGCTGTAAATCCCGCGTAGGGTGTGGAAGGGTTTGACCCTTTTGTTCTGGGAAGAATAGCCAACACTTTATCCAATTAATTCATCATCAGCTAGGTTCATTTCAAGCCTCATTCTAATCTAAATGTATCATAGGAAGGTACCTTATCATTAGTGGGTTCAACAATTGCATAAAACTAAATTCATCACTTCCAGACCTTGCCCACGATCATGGGGTACCTACCCACGATCATGATAGAAGCCAATGCATCTGTCTACGATCGTGGGATGAGTGCCACGATCATGGATCACCTTTTTTCCTTCACTTTTTCCGGATTTTATCTCAATCATAATGCATTAGTTCCTCATTTCTACATCATTTCCTCTGCATTCTCACCTCAATTCCAACTCAAAAATATCTATAAAACAAATCATAAATTATTGTTCATTAATCATACAAAGATAGGACATAAACATCTCCATTTTGTTCATCAACGTTCAACACATTTCAACCACCATTATTATGATCAATCTATCTCTAACTATCATCATGTATGTTTCATTTAGAGCAAATCATAAAGAATAGTGTTTAACTTACTTGTTTAACTAAACTATTCTCAAATCATCACATAACCCTAGCTCCTCCACTTACACGATCATCACCACTATAAGGAGGAAAATGTTGGGCTTTCATCATTAAGGTGAAGACAAAAAATATATGAAGTGACAAGGTGAAAGATGATTGCAAAGCTTAAGGTTGATGGTTGGAGAGAAGAGAGTGTCATGGAGAGAAGAAAGAAGAGATAAAGAAGATGAGATCATTTCTGGAGAATGAAAGACAAAGGAGATGGTCATTCAATTGGATAAATCGTGGCTTATAAGCATGGAGATTAAATGTTTAGTGAGTGTCAAGACACATGTTATGACACTCACCATTTAATAACCAAAATAGTGTCTTATTGTAATGGTACCCCAAGTTATTTAATAACTAGTCCATTTGCCTATAAATTTCTAAACCAATTGTCCCTTAATTTTCCCTGCCACTTGACAATTAATCTTAATGCCACTTGTCACTTATTTTTATTACCATATGACAATTATTTCTACTGTCATTTGTCAATTGTCTTGCCACTTAGCATTTTTCCTAGTCCAACATTACAATTCTTGTCATTAGTAAACCAACGTATAAGACATTGGAAATACTCATTCATGTCACATTTATTATGCTCAATCATTTGTCACATTCAACTTAACTTCATACCCCGAAATATGTCAATTGAGTGCAATTTGCCTATCTCACAATTAATGTGTGTATGCTAATATTATACATTTGAACATAATTATGAAATCATGTCATAGATGTACCAATTTCATTCTATATGCTGACACTCATATGACTTATTAGTCTAACTCTTTAAATCTCTCAACAATTTGAAAAACAGGATGCTACATTTTATTTCCTCCTCCACAATCACATTCAAACACATCCAAAAATAAACCAAACATCAATCATGCAATTTCTCAAACGAGCACTCAATCATGGGGGGACTATCATAAATGCATACAGTATGATATAGGTACACAAACTCGTATTCATATACTTAGAGGTTGTGGTATTACTCGCATGGGCATCATGATAATGACTACTTATCCTGACTTATCACGTCATATTAATCTAAAACCATACTAAATAGAAGGTATGAATTTGATACGGTAAATAAATATGAACCTACCTAATTCATGTACTTGTTAGTCTATACCTTGTGATATGGATCCTCACTTTTGCTGTACCTATAAAATATGAAAGAAAATATCCTAATTAGTGTCATTTATTACAAGTTGTTGGACTCAATTAACAATCTAGGACTTATTACGTTTGCTAATATGGTTCATTATGCAATTTGGCCCTTGATTCTATTCTCGCTTAAACTTTACGTAAATTTTAGTTCACAAACATTAAGAATTTCTCTATAGTTCTTAAGAAAAAAATGATCTACACAATTTATGGAATTTTTAAAAAAATTTTGAATAAAAGTTGTCAAAACATTATTTGTGACTGAAATATTCTTTTAGTCATCGAAATATTCTTCTAATGATTGAAAGAATTTTTAATATCAAAATTGAATAATTTTATATCAAATAAAAGCTCTTGATGAGTAAAACAACTTTTATAATCGCAAGAAACTCATATTTTCAACCAATTTCAAAGAATTGAATAAAAATTATTTCAGAGCCCCAATCTCTATTTTTGTCAATCAATGTCGATACAGGTGGTGACCAATTACAAGATTATAAGAATTTTGCTCTTGACATTGAGGGGTGTCCAACGGTGGTGGTGATGACGGTAGTGGGCAACACTCACCGAAGATGATATATCAAATATTTGAGTTTTTTTAATTTTTCTGATTAGTTTTTTTATGATTCTGGTGTTGTTGTGAGGTAAAACAAGTATAGTTGTAATAGGCTCAAAACAAGAAGTTGATTGTATATATGATTCGCCAATTGGAGTCATCCACGGTAAAGAATTGAAGAAGAGAATGGTTTCGTAAATAGTAACCTTAAGAGAGTAAAAACGAACAAATATTTTTTTCAAAATGAAAATATGTTTTTTTTTCATTTTCACCCTTTATATATGTATATAGGGGAGATATTACATTGTTCTTAAGAATAATGAATACATTTATCAACATATCTAAAATTTATTGGCTGTTTTTTATTAAAGTTAAGACCTTATATTTATTAGTAATTAAAACTGACAAGTTTTGATCAAATTGAAGAAATTTCAACTTAGCAAATTAGAACTAACGAATTTGTGAATGTTATTATAGAAATCCAAGTTCAAGAAGTCCAAGAAACAATTATTGTACGCTTTAAAAATAACGAGCTTTTTAACTTTTTGATGCAGAAGTTATTATACTATTGCTTACTTACCATTTTACTGACAATATTTATGAAGTTATATACTTATTTTTATACTTAAATTTACGGCATTTGGTAACTAATAATGAATTAATTGGAATAAAAATGAGAATATGAATAAAAGGTGATAATCAAAATAATAATGAAATTACTAATTATGCGTGTTTGATATAAGATTAAATAAAGTTAACAATTATGTTAGTATTTAGTATCAAATATTAAGAATTATAATGAGATAATTTTTATTCATATTTAGATATTATATTATTTATGTTCTAAATAATTATTTAAAATATTTTATAGTTTATAAATATTTATAGAAATTTAAATGATTTTATAAAATTATTTTTTAAATAATTATGAATGATTTGTATGATAAGAATAAAAACAAAATAAAATAATTATTAAATTAATTAATATAAATTTTGTAATATATAATTTTGATGATAATATTATGATAAGAATCAATATATGGACTATATTTGATAATATTTTAATAATATCTCTTATCTCTCTTATATTTAATATTTAATTCCATATTATATACACCTCTTTAGGAATAAAAGTCTAGTATTATCTAGAATTTGTTTTAATTTTTTCATTCCTTATTTTATATATTTTCATTAATTAAACAAGTAAAAAATGAAAAATAAAAATTACATTCTCATTCTTACCTCTTTAAACAAGACCTACAGGCTACAAGCAATGTTGCGAATACCGTACCGGACTTGGTACCGGATTGAGTTCTGGAACGGTACTGTACCGGTACCAGTCAATACCGGGTACCGTTTCGGGCAATTTTTTATATTTGTGAAATAGTCCCTGAAATTTTTAAAATTTGCAAAATAGTCCACTGATATATTGTACAGTTAT
>JAOTAY010000003.1:4117110-4136771 GCA_025629805.1 Erythroxylum baracoense | reverse complement strand
ATCATTACTTCTCTCATTGGTCTTCTCATAGACCCGTTTCCCTGATCCGACCCGTTAGGTGGGACCGGGATGTTACACATGTTCCCTTAGGGGCAACCTCCTTAGCTTTCTTCTTGGCCACACTTCCCTTGGGCCTTGTGGACTTCTTCTTCTTTTGGTTCTTCCTCCTTAAGCCAAAAGAGTCCACCAGCATCACAACCTTAATGTCCTTCTTGATAGATGGCTTAACTGTTTTGAGCAAGTTGATCAATCCAGGAATTGTGGTGGATATCTGGTTCATCCTATAGTTAAGACAAAATATGAATAACTATTAGTCAAACCCGTTAGAATTAGGTCTATACTTAATTTATGATCCATTAGGAAACCCAAGGAGACCAACCTCTTAATATAGCCATTCATCTTCAGTACATATTGCATTGGAGATGTCCCTTTAGCGATCTTGGAGCGAAAGAACAACCTCGAGGTCTCGAACCTTTCGAACCTAGCTTGCTCATCAAATAACTCCATTAGATGATAGACTATGGTATGAGCATCCATACCCTCATATTATTTTTACAATTATGATGACATAGTGATCGACATTATGCAGGTAGCCATCTCATTATCATCAAGATGCTTTGTGTATACCTTCTGATCACTATCAAAAACATCAGTAGCAGGGAGATTGGGAAGTGGTTCTTCTAAGACGTAGCCTAGTTTTTTTGACTTGAGAATTATTCTTAGGTTCCTAAGCCGATCTAGGAAGTTGGGTTAAGTCAACTTATTGGCTTCTATAAGTAGCGTAGGTTCACACTAGTGGTCATGGTGTCGATTCTTGTAACCTAATGTCAAAGAGAGAAAAGATGTTAAACTGTACGTAAATGCGTGTTAATTAGGAATTTACTAACTCGCATTATGACTCCCACTATTTCCTCACAAATCTGTAACCCTCAATATAAATTCGAGAGAACTTGTATAAAAGTTCTCCTAGTGGTTCAATATCTAATATCTTTAGGAATGACCTTGGGTTTGCCCAACAAGCCACCTTAGGTTAATTTATAGGTATTGGTTATACCAATTGCATTTATTATGCAACTATTGAATCTAGTGCTATCAATTATTGATGTGTGCACACATATTGGGCTATCAACTCTTGATGCATGTACATCTCATGTACACTACTCAACTACGCCTTTATCCACATTGACCTTGGATTTGCCCAATAAATTAACGCTTTTAGTTAAAATTAACCTATTAATCTAAAAACCTTATTTCTATGATTCGAACATATTCGTGTAGAGTGGGCTTGGGTTTACCCAACAACCCTAACTCTAAAAGAACTCTAGTTCTCACCATATTATTGGAAGGTATTAATTTTAATATTCTACGTGAGGGATTTCTACTTAGGTCTCATCTAACTAAAATGGTCTTGTATATATCATACATATAGTTACTATAACTATATGGCATAATATGGACACCTAAGTCATATTGGGCTTAAGCCCATAACCATCCATCATGCAAGCCCAATCATAATTCCTAAAATGCATCCTCTAATACATAAAATTAAACACATTAAAATTCATTATGACAAGTTATGGATCCTACATTTTCGAAGTGGATTTAACTCTTGAATCAAATTTCTTCCTATGTGTTATCATGGCTAAATTTAATCTTGTATGTCATTTCGGTTTAGAATTTAACATTAATCAAATTAAATTAACTCTTAATTCTAGAAATTAATTCACCAAAAAATTGATTATTTAATGTCAAAATTAAACATTTTAATTTTGTTTCACATGCCAATTTCTAGTCTTAATGGAAAATAATGCTCCACTTAAATTAAATCAAAATTAATTTCCAAAATTTTATCAACATCAAATCATCATTCCTTGCATCTCTAGGTCATTTCAAGTTCATCAAAATAATTTTGGAATTACCCAAAAAATTATCAAGATAACCGAAACACCATTGAGATGCTAAAAATGACAAATTTGACATCTAAAAGTTTTTCCAGAAATATTAATTCGACAAAATCATTTTGGAATGCTTAATTAATCAAAATAATATATTTCTATCCCATAAAAATATTTGTTAAGGTTCTAGAACCAAAACATAAACATACAAAATTATCAAATAAAACAGATCCATAGATTTCTTCGAACGGACCAGATCTAATTATTATTTGAAAATTTATTAAAAATTTTTAATAAATTATGGAAAAATTCCAGAGGAGTAAAAATATTTAAATATGTTTACGTAAAATTTTCAGAATCAAATTCCATGAAAAACATGTTAAACCTCATCAGTTTAGCCAATCATCAACATATGTTCAGCAGAAAACAATTTTCCAGCATATTGTTAGAAATTCGACAATAAATAGTTCAATCACATTGAAATAAATTTTCAATCACAAAAACCATCTAAAAAATGTAATTAGCAGGTCAGTGAAAGAAAATCGTAAAAATAAATTCTCATAATTTAATTTCGAATTTTCTAAGAATAGATCCACAACTGTCACAACCATGCAATCCTATTACATATGTAATGGAAACTACATCTAATAGGAATAAGATGGCTCTGATACCACTGTAGAGTTTTGATTATGCATCACATGCATCAAAAATTAGAACATAATTAGTAGAGAATAAAACGAAACCTAGAAAATACAAAATCAAACATGTGCCATTAGATGTAGTAAAAAAAAGAACTTAAGTTGTGTACCTTACTAACTCCTTTGTTCTTCGTTGTCTTCACTTTTCGGGTTGTTATAAACCAAAAAGACCAAATGAGGACATCTTTAATGATATCCACATGAAGATAAAAATCTGAAACCTCTTAGGAAGAATGGTTAGAACACACACAAAGTGCTAGTATTGATGTATGTTCTTAAGAGGATAGTTTAGAGAATAAGTGTGTGTAAGATCAACTCTTCACATTTCTCACTAGTTTTCTTACAATAATATGCACCAAAATGAGTGAGTTTTTACCAAATTTTGGCCTCCTCTAACCCCCATCATGAATGGAGGAATAATGGGAATTAAGTGGCCATGAATTCCACTTAATTTTGTTGAAATGTTTGCTGGAAATCTGGAAACTTTTCAGGTTGACAGCTATGCAACACTTGCTTTTTTTTCATTCATTTACAATGTTTCTTACCACGATCATATCGCGATACAATCCTAAAACATTCTTTCATATCTTGGATCACTATCCAAACCCATTTTACTCATTCTCCAATGCATGTGAACTATTAGGTTTTTGATTATGTTGGTCATTTGAACTAACACTTAATTCAAGCAAGCTATGAGCGGTATCTGGTAACACATCATGACCCCCAATTGACCAAAAAGTCAATGATTTGACTACAAACCCTTCTATTGACAATGTGCCTGTGTAATTCATCCTTTCACCATCTATACCCATCTTGGTTTGGAGCATTGTTAAAATGTCAACTCCCACTATACTAACTACGTCACATCTAACCCAAGTGATGTTAGTTCTTGTACCCAAGGCTCATTACTCAATTGGATATGTCACTGAAGACTATCTTCATGACATTTTCACTCTAGCCACAGATTTATGTGTAATAATCCCAACAAGAAGCCGTGATTATCATCTGCTTATATTAGGAGTGGTGAATCCTTTGTTGTAATTACATTTGAATACTTCAAACTGTACCTAATCACCACCTTATAAGCAACCTATAAGAGACAATGAGGAATAAAGTCAAAGTATAAGATTAGTATCCAAGATATCCTTGAGAAACTCAAGTCTAAGGTTATATTTGGTTAGGGGTTTTATAATAGAATGGAATGGAATGGAATGTAATATTATTCCATCATTTGGGAGGAGGTTTTATAATAGAATGGAGTGGAATGAGATAGAAGAGGAGGGTTTCATATTACATCCCATTCCATCCTAAACAGTAAAAATAAAAATCCTCCAATTTAGGGGTTTAGGATGGAATGTAAAATGATAAACAAATTTACACTATATTACATTATAAACCCTTCATCCAAACAACATTTCACTATATTACATTATGAACCATTCCATACCTCCCAAACAACAATTTTCTAATATTACATCTATTTACGTTGATTCTTTGTAAGGGAGTTGATGTGTTTTTCTATATTGGCATCCAACACATATTGTATCATCACAAACATCTAGTTGAGGAAGACCTTTAAGCAAGGACTTCATTATTGCCTTCAACTTATGATAACTTATATGCCGAAGCCTTGCATACCACAGATCAGGTGTCTCATTTTTCCTTATCTTATTTATATATGCCATTTATGCAGACATAATTTAGACAGACTTTAAGCATTGCCCTTTCATGATTGGTGTACTTATTGGCTTTAAACTTTGATACACCTTAACATCTTTTGAACCGAACACTACATAATTTCTTAAAGATGTAATTTGTGAAATAGAAAGTAAAATTTTCTTCACGCTTGGCACATGGTTGACATTACTTAACTCCACCTTGTGAGGATTATATTGAGCGCTATTATGGTTTGGCCGATATGAGTGATTGGCAACTGAGAATAATTTGATATGACAGTGACCTGTCTTCTATTATATTCTACTAAATTGATTAGTTTGTCTTTATCTCATGTGGTTGGGGCACCCAGAATCAACAATCCAATCATCATTGTAGTTGATGAGCTTATCCTTCATCTTTGCGAATGCAGATTCTTCCATTTGCTCAACCACGCAAGATGTTACATTCTTTACATTCTCTTCTACTACTATAGATGTTTAAAGATCACATTCTTCTTCACTGTCCTTATCATTCTGGGTAGACGTTGTAGCATTGCCTTCAACTCTTTTGAATTGGTAGTCCCTGGCGAAGTGTCCTCTCTTGCCACAATTGTGGCATTGGTTGTTCTACCACTGGTACTTTTTTTCTTCATTATTTCGAACCTGCTAAGCTCCCCCTTGTATCCAGCGACTTCATTAGATTACCATCACGACGTCTTGTAACAAATTTTCTTTTTCCTTTATATGCCTTTTGTTTACTAAATATGGCTTTCTCCTCATCTTTTAATGAGAATTTAGAAATTTGGTTGTTTAAGGTCTTTTGATTGACAAGAATATTTTCCAACTCTGTAAGGGTTGGTTATTTGGCCTAACCAAAAGTTATAGTGACAATAGCATTATATTCTGGTCGTAACCCATGAATAATGATTCTCCTTGTTCTAGTCTCCATAATTGCATTTTGAAGATCTAATTTTAAAATTTCTTCACAAAGAAATTTAACTTTTATGAAATATTTACTTATCGACATATTTTGTTGCACGATTGATAGGGGCTTATTTTCTAGTCGTTGAAGCTTTGCATAATTTGCCGTAATGAACAGTGTTTTTATACTATCCCATTTCTCCTTAAGTCTTTTTGCATCCTTGATTTGGTGAAGTAGGCCATCCTCAATTGTCACAGATAGTACATATATAGCTTTGCTAGCTTTAATCTTCCATTTATTTAATTCTTCTACATTTGTAGGTGGTGTGGTATTATCACCATAAATAATACTCCATAGGTCTTATCCAAGCAAGCAATATTGCATTTGCAAGCTCCAATTGTTATGATTAGAGTTATTAAGCTTTTCAATAGTACTTATTAAACTCGCAATATTTGCCATTATAACCTGGTAATGCTTATCATTTAACCAAGTTAATTTGGTCCCAGGCTCTTTATAGAACAATTTCTGATGACTTAATAGTATGATTTTGTCGTAGACGAACCTGGATCTAATACCACTTGTTGATTTTGTCAGAATGTGCGGAGGACTTAATTGAAAAGAAACTAAAAATACAATATATTGATTGCAATATTTTATAAACAACATTGACACAAACTCGCCACTCACTCATAACACACACCTCACTTTACACTCCTCACTTTCACTTATTAATACTACTCACACACTCACACATTCACGCACACACTTATGCTCCTTTTATAGACACCTTAAGTCAGTTAACAACTGACTTTAAGGCTTTTTTTATAATATTTTAGATCTTATTCTAGACTATTATGGAAGAGATGTACAATAAAATATTATTTATGTATATAGGACAATATGAAGACTCTAGAGAGATCAAGAGAGATGACGGTAACTTCTTAACAGAGATATGTAAGATCTTTAAGGTCAATTGTTTTATTAACTCTAAATTAAAACATACATTTCCAGAAAAACATTTTTAGGGTCGTTTACTTTAATGGTGTTTTATGCATTGACTCTTTTACTCACCCTACCATAATTCAACATTCATATCAAATGGTGCTTTTCTCATAACTTAGGAGCATTGTCTAAACTGTGGTTGATTGGATAATTATACAACTAACTTGTGTAATTCAAGCATTGTTTCCTAAAGTTAAAAAAGTGTTCATACTACATATTAGGTAGAATTTATATGAAAGATCTATCAAGACCTTAAATAAAGAAACAAGATGTAGATTCTAAAAGCAAAAGAGAAGAGGCCAAATAGAAGCTCTGATTCTTAATTTGGTAACAAATTATCGAGAAATAACATCAAATATCCTAATATAAACTCAAATTTAATAAGTTTTAGAATCTTCTTACAGTATAAAATAAACAAAAATGCTTTTTCAAATAAGTGTCATGTTCCAAGTAGTATATTTCATTGTTCCTTTCTAAAATAGAATATGGGGTACAAATGTACCCAAGTTCCAAGTTATATAATTCACTTCTTATCCATATATATAGACGTAAGTTTTGATACATTCATCTCCTATGTCTTGTATTGCATTATTTTTTTTTGTATAACGTGACAAACCTATATTCCAAATATGTCTTTCATTTTCTAAAAAGTCCTTTACTATACTAATATCCCTGTGTTTTAATTAGTGTCTTTACCTCTATATTCTAGAAAAGAAACATGAAGACATATGACTATGAGTTATATCATATTCACTTTGTTAAATTCCTATTCTCTTTCCTAAACTCCAAGACTATATGTTATAGATATGAGCTATATAGAATAATCTTCACATTAATGAATATACTCTTCATCTAATATTTTGAGACATTAATCAAGTTTAAGAAATACTTGAAATTCTTCGTATTAGTCTACTTTATCAATATATCAACTACATTCTATAAATTATGAATCTTTTTAACAAGACCTATCTGGATGTAATTATGTAATTAACTTCTATCTCTACTAATCACCATATTTTTATTTTATATCTCAAAACTTATATCCTCTTTCACCTTTATAATACTCAATAAAATACATTTCTTTTGCTTGAAATTAGGATTAAATCTGTCATCACTTAATTTTCAATTCCAAAAACTCAACCTTATTTCCTATCCACACTCTCTATTTCATTATCCTATCTAGTGATGTCTAAGTGATATGCGACATACGATGCTCGCTACTTCCACTAAAAAATCTTAAGGAGCCCTGTATTCACACAAGTACTTAGCTCTATCAATTATGTATATGTTCATTCCCTCCAAAATAGTGTTTTGTTATGCTGTTTCTAAATTGTGTTGTGTGTCTAAATCCTATCACTACAACAAAAAGAGTATTGACGACGAAATATAACGTCATTGAAAAAACAAAATTGTTACAAAAAGTATTTAGTGACCAAAAAATCATCGAACAAATGGTCGCAAAAGCTTGGTAGCAAAAATTTATCTGTGATGTTTTGAAGAAATCATCAAACAAAAGGTTTTGCTACGATCCTTACTTCATTCTAATAAAAATATGAGACAAGAGGAGAAATAGTCTCAAATCATTTATTGTCACATTTAATTTTGGTAAGTAAATGTAATTATTTTCATTAACTTAGGCATAGTAATAATGTTTACTGACGATTTATTTTTGTAGCAGAATATGTTTAGCTACTAAAATCAAAGCATAGCTAAATGTTAATAGAGACGCTCTGGAAAGCGTAGGTAAAAAGATTTAATGATGATTTTATATTTGTAGTTAAAAACTTTTAGTAACGAATATTTATTTTTAATTTGCTTTCCCTATTACCAATTTGATACTTAATTGTAAATATTTACAACATTTTTAATTCATATTATTATTTTTAACATGGTTTTAATTATAAGTTAGTCATATTTTGTAATTATTGTTGGTGACATATTGTTTAAATAATAATAAAATAAAAATATTTCATTATTAAAAATGAAATGTATTTTATACAACAAATGTAATTAAATTTTAATTACAAAACTTAAGAAAAAAATTTATCGACAAACTAAGACTCCTCATCGTCACTAGTACTGACATATTGTGACCCAAGCATTTGTTTGACCATCTTTTTTTAGCTTGGTTAACTCTCTTTCAGTATGATCTAGTTTTTCCTCATTACATTGTAATTTTTCTTGAGTATGTTCCAACTTTTTACATTACATTGTAACTGAGCCTTAAGAGACTGGTTCTCTTCTTGAAGTATTGTTACATATGCTAGTTGTGATGATGATGAACCTCCTGGCTTAGGTCCATGCCTAAGACCTTTGATATACCTAGAACTTGTACCAGAGATATTGTCGCAAATTTCATCCACATTAGGCTCATTCCTATTAGACAATGATCTCTGCAATAACTCCTACATCTTATCGTACAATTTAAAACACAAAATCGAGATGTAATTCAAATATTATGACTTAGTATTACATAAATAAATAAACTAAAAAATTAAAATTTTTATGCTTACATAATTATTTTGCACCTCTTCAGGCGTCCATCATTCACCTTCCTTGTAGCGTGTCAGCTTTTAGAGTGTGATCTTATCACACTTTTATCCATGTAGTTGAGTATGGCTCAGTTATATGGAAAAAAAACACAATCGATTACATTGTATTAACTAATAGAATAATAAGTTGTAAACTTTACACCTACATTGTATTAACGAATAGAATAATAACTTGTAAACATTACACCTACAAATTCTTATCGTATGACAACAAATTATTTCAAGCTGGTGTTATGACGAATTTTCATTTTTGCTTTATTAGCCTTGACTTTCTCATGCTTTTCCTAAATAAAGAGAAGAAATAGTCAATAAATGCAAAAACAAAATTAATGGAAGGAAATATGAAGAGAAAGAAGACAAACCTGAACCTTTGCAGAGGCCCAATAATCACACATTTCACACCAATTTTCTAGAGTCACTCATTCTGGAACATGTCTCCTTGCCTCCTCATCTGTAGGAAAAGGCTTGTAGTATTTATAAAGTCGATAGCAATGATCCTTTGCCCTTTATTTCAACAGTGAACCGAAACAACTTAAAACTTCAGGGTTCTCGATATCGACGATATTGAGCTTCATATATGAACAACACGTATAAGTTGACTTACTTTTTAAACGAGTAAAATTGTAATGCATATAATAAAATTAATTAAAAATTTACCAAAACTTTGTCCAAAGCATTATGTAGCATATTGTTTTCCTTCAATTGCTTGGCATGCTAAAGGCATGGCAATTCATTCCTAACAACGACTTCAAACTCATTGGACAATTTTGCTAATTGGATCTTATCAACAGGATGATGTTACGTAGGGTCCATATGTATAAAAAATTGCTATTCATTCTAATATTCATGTGTTGCAACTCAAATCCTTTATTGATACCTCTACCTTTTTTTTTCTTATGCCTGTATTAAAACCTAAAAATAAAAGAATAATGATAAGAAAACATATCAAACATGTAAATATATATTTGAGCATAGCTATAAATATAGGTGGTTAATAATAACAGACCTACAGATCCCTTAGCACTAGTTGAGGTAGATATAGGTTGTTGTTTACTGCTTTCATCAATAAGGTTGGATTGATTTGATTGTTGTGGGGAAGGAACATTTCGATAGTTGCCACCCTCTTTCCCTTATTTCTACCAGGTCCCATTATATTGAATATCGATAAATGAAATATCAACATAATGTTCAAACATCAACATTCCACATGAATATAAGTCAAACATAAATAAAAACTAAACATTTGGCATAAACATAAATCAAACACCAACATTTCGTATAAACATAAGTAAAACATCGACAATATGTATTGATTCATCCTAAATATACATAAGTAAAACATCAACAACATAACTCAAATATGACTGAAAGCAATTCAAACAATATAAATAATTTATTTACATTAAATCATCATGATCAAGATTTTTGAAAATCATCATTATTAATTACATTATGATTGGATTCTTTATCAATAATATATTCAGCTAAAGTATCATTATTATCATTTAATTCATCCTGATCATAGTCTTTATCTATTTGATTGAAAAAATTGGCTTGGACTTCATCCAGTTGTACTATGTTCGGATCAACATCTCTCCTATAGAATGATTATATATCTGCATCTTCTATTCAAATGGCTTCATTATTGAACTCTAATCTAATATTTTGATAAACTTCATCTGCATCATCATTAAATTGAATTGACCATTATCCCTTTCATAAAAATTGAACATATTTCGGTGTTGAAACTTTTGACAACCTTCCAATTGCTACCCAATATAATATCGTTGAGGTAGAAAACTTTCTTCACTTAACTTGTAAGGACAAAAGGATCACTATCATACCTTTCGTTATTCACATTGATGCTAGTAATATTCCCATTCATTTTCATGTCAGTAAGATTGAACCATTTGCACTTAAATAAAACAACATTCTTATCCTTGATGTAGTACAACTCTATTATTTCAGAGAAGACACTATAGCAGTCAATAAATTCATTGTCATGACTTCCCTCAATAACCCCATAATTTTGGCTTCTAAGTCGACTATCTCGATCTTGTATGTGAAATCTTATCCCATTAACAATAAAATTTTGTTGTTGCAACCTACATATTTTTTCCTAAAAATATGAGGCCCACATCCCCAACTATAAAATTTTGTTGCTGCTTCTTGAATGTTACAGATATGTAAGCGCGTCATCCGTATGAAAAAATGAAATTAGAAGTTGTTCTAACATATAAATTGCAATGCTCACCATATATAATCAATATGTAACTTACTCGATTTCTAAACAATGATACAAACTTTAACTTGTGTTTTTCTTCAACATTAATAATCCTTTTCGACTTTTTGTGCTCTCTATTTAAAAAAGTAAATGACAGTAAGAAAATGAGATTCAACGAACAAAATTCTATTATGGTTGTTTGAATTAAAAGGAATATAAATACTCCATATATATATCGACTTTCTCATAATTTTTTAAAATATACTAATGGGCAATTTGGAATTCATCGTTTGTTAACTCCACATATTTACCCACACCAAGTGACCTAATGTTTTGGGAGAAAATTGACAAGCCACCCTCTTCATCAAAATCAAAGCTACATTTTGGTCTACTAAATCTTGTTTCCACATCACTTAAGTACATTGAACAAAATGTCAAGTATTCATTTGCTATATAAGCCTCTATATAATGCTTAGACCCTTCAGGTTGAGCTCTATTACATACATAATGCTTAAGAGAGCATAAAATCCTGAAAAAATATAAAATATTAGGAATTGTTACTAATAAATAACTTTGAGAAAAGTAAAAGTTAATATGAATTAACTTTCATTCAATAACATCCATTGAAATTGAACCGGTCCACAGAGTTTTGATTTATATGGTAAGTGAATTGACAAATGAACCATAACATCAAAAAATGATAGGGGAATACTAGTTCAAGCATACATAGAATCGAAGCTATGTCTTTTTCCATTTTGTGAAGCTCTTCAACTTTCAGTGTTTTACAACATAATTACTTAAAAAACTCTCCCACTTGACCCAAAGTTATGGACACATCCTTTGGCAAACACCAATGTATTTCAACAAGAAATAATCATTGCAAAAGTATATGACAAAAAAACTTGACCAATTGGAGAAATTGATAGAAAGATTGTTTCTCCCTTTTTGACATATTATAACAAGTAGGGGGAATAATGTATGACCCATCATTTCTTCTTTTCAAGTGCAAGTCTTTTCTAATATTCATGTCTTCTAAGTCAATTCTGGCCTTAATTATGTCTTTCAATTTCCCATCAATTCCCATCACAGTTCCTAAAATATTCTCACAAATATTTTTCTTAATATATATCACATCAAGATTATGCCTCAATAGTAATTCCTTCCAATATGTCAAATTGAAAAAATGTTTTTTTCAATTAAGTTCAACATCATTTCTCTTTCGTTTTCTATTACTTGGGTGTTTCCCAGGTGTAATGTCACCCAAATGTGCTAATTGATAAACAACACCATCACTATACAACTTTAATGGAGCTTTACCCAATTCTGCTTTGCCATTAAACAATTTACTTCTTTGCCATCTATGCCTATATTCCAAATAAAGACGATGGGCTGTATAACATATTTTATTTCGTAATCTCATTGAATAAATTCTATGATTACACACAAGAAAAGCCATATAATCTTTAGTGCTCCACCCAGACAAATTCTCATAATTTTCGAAATCATTTATAGTCTACAAAACAGGGGCATGCATTATAAATGTTTCACTTTGAACAACAACAAAAGTTTGTATTCCAAATTCCCATAGATCATTTAAGTCATCAATTAATGGTTGCATGTATACATCGATATCCTTACTAGGAGCGGTAGGACCTAAATAAACAAGAACAATAACATAAAAGGATCCTTCATACACTTCCATAGAGATAAATTGTATGGCACTAGATTACCAACCACATGCTGTATGAAGTACTCATATTACCAAAATGATTAAATCCATCTGAGGCTAATCCAAATCGAGCATTACAACAATCCTGTGCAAACCATGGAAACTTTCTATCAAATTCTTTCTATGCCATTAAGTCTGCTGGATGACGTATAATGTTATCATCAATGCATTTCTCTTTATGCCACCTCATATCCAACACTATTTTTTGTGAAATAAAAGTCTTTGTAGTTGTGGTTTAATAGGAAAGTATCTAAGGATTTATTCGATACCTTTTTCTCTCTCCCATCATCTACATACTACCTTGATGTACCATAAATTAGACACTCCTGAACATCTTTACTTGCCTTTAAAAATAGAACACAATTATACTTACATGCATGAATTAAAATATATCCTAATCCAAGGTCCCTTAACAAGTGCTTTGCAACATAGTAAGATTTCGGCAATTCGGTAATGCATCATTATGTACGTCAATTAATATGTCAAAAGACTTGTTACTCCATTTATTATAGACCTTCAAATGTAACAACTTGACAAAAAAAGATAATTGTGAGAAATTTGAGCACCCTGGATGTAATTCTTCTTGAATAACTTTCAATAACTTTCTAAAATTATCTTCATTTATACAACCAATTATGTAAGGCATACCCGTTTCATTCAAAGTCTCCACATAATTCCCATAATTGTCTAACATCTTGTCAAACCCATCATCACCATCATCATTAACCTCATAATCATCTACATCATTATTGTCACTATCATCATAACTTGTACCACCACTTCTATTAGAACGTGCTTCCTTACATTCATTATGATAAAGCCATGGACTATAGATCTATGCCTTGGATTAACAAGTGATTATATACCGCATCTTGACTTTGAAAGTCGACATTTAAGCAATCAATGTAAGGATTACAAATACGACATTCATCACCCATTTGATGTTGTACAAATTTCATAAATCTCTTAACTTCTTCTATGTATTTAATGGACCATTTCTGATGAGACATCCAACTTTATCCATGTAGCTATACAATTGAAGAAGATAACTGAATTATTTAATACATTTTTTGTTCAAAATTACGTAACAATAAAAGTTACTATTAATTAAGGTACAAGGCGTTGTTTATACCCGTGAACCGAGAAAGGGACTTCTCGATATGGCTCCTAAGCTCGTGGAAATTTTAACCTATAAGCCTCATTGGAGCTACATCATCAGTTTCTAGCCTATATACCATCGTGTGTTTATAAGAATATTGCACACCAGTACACAAAACCAACACATCAATTGCATTAATATAAAACCAGAACACATCCTGCTTGAAGTTTATACAAACAAAATTCATAAGAAAGGAAACACTATGGTACGTGACGCTATTATACCTATGAATTGGGAAAGGGACTTCTCGCTATGGCTCCTAGGCTTGTGAAACTTTTCACCTATAAGTCTTATCAGAGCTTCATCACTAGTTTCTAGCCTATATACCATCCTAAGGTTTTATTATGTCTTAATGTTTCAAACAGTACCCATATTAAATGCAATCCTCGTTCAATTGTTACATGACAATGAAAGTCACTACTAATTAGAACTTTATGTTAAATTAGAAATTTATGTTATGATCAATAATATTTAGAATATCACAAAAGAAATTTTCACAAATACTTCAACTAGTAAAGCAAAAAATATTGTAAACGGGTTGGACGACTTACCTGGATCGACAGACAACTGCAACCTACAAAGAAGGAGGAAGTCGAACAATTATGGACACTCTTCAAAACACAATAGAGCCTGCAAAATAAGGGAATTTTGTATTTAATATAATAAATTTGTTCTTTATTTTTTTAGTTTTAAAAGAAATTATTATTAACTGTAAATATAGTTGCAAATTACAATATCGTTGATCTTATGAAGTATTTAACTAAAACTCTAACCAATCTTAAATAAATACGATTTCAAACTTAAGTTATGTTTTTTGATTATTATGTATAAGAAGGGACATCATCAAAATAAATTATAACATAGGGAGGTAGGTCATATGATTCCTTGAAATATTGAAAATCAAATTACACAAGGAAACAACATTTTTAGCTAGCTTTTTGCCTAGATTGTCCTCTTATTATTGATAATCAAAAACACCTAAAAAATATTATTAATTTGTTTAGATTATAAGCATAGAAAATTATAAAAATAAATAAAAAGAAAAGAGGGACATGTATATATACATTAATGTTTAATGTATAACTTTTAAAACTCTTTTCTCATAAGACAAACATCCCACATTGGTTTAATAATATCCAATGTTTGCACACAAAGAAAAGGATAGATGCATATTTGACTTCTTCATACCCTACTTATATTAAAGTTAGATAAGAAATAAAACACAATCATTCAGGAATTACTTCGAACATCTAATATGCGACCACATATCAACCTAAATTGACAAAAAACTTCATTATTTTCCCTTTCTTCAACCACAATAACACATATCCACTACATTTCAACCATTATCACCAGAAAATAAAGCAAACAACTCAACATTCTGCATAAAAAGGGACCTATGGTTATCGACATATACATTCGATGTTTATTGCGAGACCTAAAAAATGAAAGCAACACCACTCACTAGTTGGAGACAAAGCACAAGAGACGATGGATGACAGAGAGAGGAGAAGAAAGTTTTTCACTGACGGTAGGGTGTGAAAGATTAGTTTTGACAATTTGGGCAATGTTGATAGAGAAATGGACGAAAATTAAAAAAGAGGGAAGAAGAGAGGAGTCTCGCGTGTCTGTGTTTAAATAGACTGAGACAACGTTGCCATATCCTAGATAAAGAGACAGTTGGTTGTCTTTTGCTGCACTTGGAGATTGCTCCACATTCAAGTTTGAACACATATTAAATAGTTAATCTTCAAGTATCATGGTCTCCAGCTTATTCGGCATCACAATATCCCACTACCTTGCATGTACTTCCTTTTCTATATAGTAGTCCTAGGTTAAGAGTTCTTTTGATGTACCTGAGTATAAGTCGGATGAAATCTAAATGAGGTTCATGGATTTTCCATGAATCAATTAGCCACTCAAATAGCAAATGCTATATCAGGTCTTGTTATTGCCAAATAAATCAAGCTTCCCACAAGTTGTTGATAAATTGTTGGATCTTCTAACTCGTAACCTTCTTTTAAATAAAGTTTTGTATTCACCTTTATTGGGGTGGAAACTAGTTTATAGTCAAGCTTTCCAAACTTATTCAACAAGTCTTTAGAATACTTTTGTTGGCACAAGAATAATCCTTGTTTAACTCATTTCACTTCAAGTCTAAAAAAATGCTTCAACTCACCAAGTTCCTTCATTTGCAAGTGCATTGAGAGATTACTTTGAATTTGCTAAACTTCTTTTTTATTATCACCAGTAATGATAAGATCATCCACATAGACAAGCACTATTGTCAACTTACCATTCTCATTTTTCATAAACAAGCTTGATTCTGCTAAAGTCATTCTGTAGTCACTTTGTATTAAGAATTCAGCAATCTTACCATACCATGCCCTTGATGTTTGCTTTACCCCATAAAGGGCGTTCTTTAGTTTACATACATAGCTTGAATGAGCATTGTCTTCAAATCCCAGAGGTTGCTCTAAATATACTTCTCTATCCAGTTATCTATACAAGACGGCATTCTTTACATCCATTTGCCAAAGTTTCTAAGATTTATTAGCTATAAGGGCAAATAGGACACGTACTGTTGAGACCTTTAATACCAAACTAAACATTTTATCATAGTCTAGTCCGTACTGCTAAGAAATCGTAAAACCAATTGAGCCTTGTACCTTTCGATAAGGTCATCTTTTTTCTTTGTAAACCCCTTACAAGAAATTGGTCATGCATTCTTGGGTTGTGGCACTAAGTCCCAAGTTTGATTATCTCTTAATGCTTTTATTTTTTCGTCTATTGCTTTCTTCCAGCCTAAGCTTTGTGATGCTTCTTCGTAACTTGTTAGCTCAACTACTTCATTTTCTTGTATTAATGATGCATTTGCATACTTGGGATTTGACCTTTTTTTTCCTAATTGACCTGCGTAGAGACTGTTGAAGAACTTTTTGTTCTTCTGGCTCTTCTAATTGACTTGATCTTTCTCTTATAGTAGTTATATGATGCATTATAGTTTGCCATGGACTTCTTCTTAATGACATGTCACTAATTTCTACCAACTGTTATATTAGTCTTACTTCTTCAAATGACTTTTTTGATTTGTTAAACTCAGATGGCCCTTGAACTCTTTCTTATAGCTCTTCCTTTATTGCTTTAGAATAAGTTAATAAAATTGATTGTGGTGACCACTATGATGATGCTTTATCGAACACTACATTTCTAGATACATATCATTGATTTGTTATTAGATCATAACATCTCCAACCTTTTCGTTCATTATTATATCCCATGAACATGCATTGAATTGCCTTTGTATAAAACTTATTTCGCCGGTGGTTTGGTATAAACATATAGCAAACATAACCAAAGACTCAAAAATGACTAATTGTGTGTTTGATATTCCACAACTTTTTAAATGGTGAGATAAATTACAGTCGAGCTTGAGGCAATCTGTTGGTAACGTGTGCTATTGTTTTCATACACTTGGCCCAAAATCTAGGTGGTACATTTTTGGTATGTAGCATGCTTCTGTAGATTTCTGCCAAGTGATGATTCTTACTTTTAACAATCCCATTATTTGTACAGTGCTTGGGCAACTAAACTACCTACAAATTTTATTTTCTTGCAGGTAGTTGGAAAAATCTTTAGATGCGTAATCTTCCCCATTATCTGTATAGAGGCATAAAATTCTTCTCCCTAATTCTTTTTCCATTGTTTTTTTGAACTCCTTAAATTTGATTAATTCCTAAAACTTTTCTTTCATAAAGTCAACCCATACATACCTTGAATAATCGTTAATAGAAGTAATCATGTATTGAAATTCACTGGTGGATGGTAAATATGTGCCAGTAGATGTAGTAAAAAAATGAACTTAAGATGTGTACCTTACTGACTCCTTCATTCTTTATTATCTTCACCTCTTCGAGTTATCATAAACCATAATGACCAAAAGAGGACGTCTCTAATGATATCCACATGAAGAGCAAAGTCTGAAACCTCTTAGGAAGAATGGTTAGAACACACACAAAGTGCTAGCTTTGATGTATGTTCTTAGGAGAATAATTTAGAGAATAAGTATGTGTAAGATCAACTCATCACATTTCTCACTAGTTTTCTTACAATACTATGCAGAAAAATGAGTGAGGTTTTGCTAACTTTTAGCCTCCTCTAACCCCCATCGTGAATGGAGGAATAATGGGAATTAATGGCCATCAATGCCACTTAATTTGGCTTTAAACGTTTGTTGGAAGCTAGGAACTTTCCAGGCTAGCAACTATGCAACACTTGCTTTCTTTCATTCCTTTGCAATGTTTCTTACCATGATCATATCACGATACAATCCTAAAACATTCTCCCATATCTTGGAGCACTATCCAATCCCATTTTACTCATTTTTCACATCTCCCATATGTGTGACTCGTTAAGTTATCGGTTATGATAGCCACTTGAATTATCACTTAATTCAAGCAAGTCATGAGCGGTATCTAGCAATACATCATGACCCCCAATTCACCAAAAACTCAATGGTTTGACTACATTCCATAGACAATGTTCTCGTGCAATTCTTCCTTTCACCATCTATACCCCTCTTGGTTTAGAGCATGGTTAAAATGTTAACTCTCATTACATTGACTACGTCACATCTAGCCCAAAAAATGTTAGTTCTTATCCCTAAGGCTCATTATCAACTAGATATGTCACTGAAGACTATCTTCATGACATTTCCACTCTCACCAGAGATTCCCTTGTAATGACCCCAAAAAGAGGCCATGGGTATCATCTCCTTCTTTCAGTAGTGGTGATTACTTTATTGGATACTCAATTACCTTTGAATACCTCAAGTTGTACCCAATCACCAACTTATGAGCAACCTCTAAGAGACAACAAAAAATGGAGCCAAAGTACAGGATTAGTATCTAAGATATCCTTGAGCACCTTAAGTCTAAGGATATTTACACCATTGCTATGATGAGACTATCATTAAATAGAATAGATTAGCCATATGATTGTCTCATGGCAGGTCATCTAATCTACTTGCTACTCTTAGTAAGCATCCACATGTTAACTCTAAACAACTTATGCTTACAGCTTATGAGATCCACTACTTGTTCCGATCAAGAAGTGCAAAATGTGCTAGTTTATCTGAATTAATAATGTCCCTTCTTATTAATCCTACAAATAGGGATAATTTAGATATTAACATAATTACACATGATAGGAATCTCATTATTATAATCCCATCATGATTTCGTTCATGCTATGTAATGTATTAAGGACTTTATTAATTCGATTTAAGCTTATTATCAATTCATAAAAACATAAACATTAAATTAATGAAAATGTTTTTTATTAATCATAAAGATTTGTACAATAAGTGCTAAAGGTGATTGCCTTTAGAGCAATTCTCTAATAACCTCCCACTTGCACTAAAGCTAATCGCCTTTATATCGAATATCATAGGTAAGTACATGAGAATCATATCTCTTTTGTCAAAAGATCGATAATATTTTGATTAGTTTGAACTCTCTCTATCTTAACATCATTTCTACCAATGATTTCTCTAATCAAATGGTATTGCCTAAGTACATGTTTGGATTTCTGATAACACCTTGGTTCTTTTGATTACGTTATGGCACCATTGTTATCACAATACAACTGTACTAGGTCAACAATGCTAGGAACGGCTCCAAGTTCCATAATGAACTTTTTGATCCAAATTGCTTCCTTTGTTGCTGTTGGCCCCCGAATTTTTTTTGCTAAATTAAGCATAATAGTTTATGGAATAAGCATGAGATTTGAATTTTTGCCTTAGAATAATTTTTGGGATCATGATA
>JAOTAY010000003.1:4100721-4117010 GCA_025629805.1 Erythroxylum baracoense | reverse complement strand
ATAGTCGAGCCTGTAGTAGCAACAGCTGACTTGAAAGCTAATGATGGGTGGTGCTACGGTATTATACGTCAGATGAGGGAAACCATCAGCAGTCTAGATGCTGAGTACGTGAAGAATCTAAAGAGAGAAGAGTATCTGGATATCATGAAGAAAAGGGCTGAGAAATTTAAGAAAGAAAATGTAACATCGCTTGTTTTTACGAGTTGTTGCAGATTTCCTCTTTATGATGTTGATTTCGGATGGGGGAAGCCCGCTTGGATAGGTACGGGAGGTTGGCCATTCCACAACCTGGTCATATTTTTGGATTCTAAAGTAGAAGGTGATATAGAAGTATATATTCATCTAAGAGATGAAGTTATGGTCAATTTCGAAAATGACGAGGAGCTTCATGCTTTTCTGTCACCAATCCCGTCTTTTTCCTTGGTCAAGGAGCTCAAGCCTCAGGTCTGAGAGCTCATTTTAGACCTTGTTTGTAATAACAAATTATACATGTTAGCGCTTCTATTCATCGAATATTAGCATAAAAATTGTCACGAGGATGGAACATAAGTCGGATTTCATTTTATTTTTAGTCTTTTATTTTTTAAAATTTAGTAAAAAAAATTCGGTTTTGTTTGAGTTTTTTAGTTTCTAATTTTAGTTTTGATTTTTTGGCTTTTTTAAAAATTAGGAACTATAATACTTGATTCTTGTTTTCTGTTTGTTTTTTTTATTTACTATCAAATACATATTATTTAATAATTTAATATATCAATTATTAATAAAATATGAATAATTTAATTTAATAGTTTATATTTAATTAACTAAAATTAATCATTAATATGAATTATAAGTAATTTTATTTAATTTAAATTTTAATTAAACTAAATTAAATTAATGTTAGTTAGTAACTATTAATAAATATAATTAAATTTTAAAATGTTTAAAATATATAGTAAATTTTAAATAAAATTTGATTTAATAATTAAAATATATTAAAAATAAATATTAATTTTTAAATAAAAAGTTAAAATTTCAATTATTTATTTAAAACAAATATATTGAATTAAAATAATTTGTATATAAGTTTGATCTAATATATAATTATTATCAGTGATAAAAATATAAATATATTAATATGCAAAACTAAACAAGTTTTTATTTTTATTTGAAAGGAAAATAAAAATTGAAAATAAAAGACAGTAACTAAAATTTATAACAGTAAAACAAAAATGAAACCAAACAATTTCTAAACTAAATAAGTTGATTAAAGTCTGGAAGAAATTGATTAAAAATGATAAAAGTAACAAAACTAAGATAATTAACATTTTAAACCTAAATAATCTGCCCAAACTGAGCCTCAATTTTTTCGAAATTGGTTAAAAATGAGAAGGGTAACAAAACCAAGATAATCACCCCGAATTTCAACTCGAGTTCTGATTTTTTTACCCAAATTCCGTCTCTAGCAGAAGTAAATGTTGGCAATAAGAAGATATTGGGAGGGTCACTGCCCAAATTGCTGTCTAAATTCTGTAAACCACATGTAAATCTTACAGGAGGCCTGCCACAAGTAAATGTCCGTAATAACAGACAAGTTAATGATTACTACTCTCTGTTAGCACTTGGCCTACCATTAACAGTTTCGAGTCATCTGTTCAGTAGGAATATGCAATGGAGAGGCATATTCATAAAAAGCCTCAAATGAAAAATTATAGTTATCTAAAACCAACTAAAATTTGCAGTGAACTGGATAAAGTAGAATTAAACCGTAAAGGTTTCTTTTTGTTTTAATACTAACACTTCACTTCACAATTTTTCACAAACTCTCTTATATCCCGTTGCATCTTTTTTTCAGAAGAAACGTAATGGATTTATTATTTAAAAAAATTTAAACTTTATTCAATTTTACATACTAGTCTAAATGTAAAAAAGTGACTATATAATATATCAACTTTCAATTTGTTACAAAAATAGCTTGACATTGAATTTCTTGTTCATGTCACTAACATAATTACATTGTCAGATTTTCAACTCGTTTGTTTAATGATCAATTAAATTAAAAACTCAAAACCTAAAACGTAAAACCTAATTCCCAATTTATGTTCTGCTGTAATACGATCACTCTATTGCTTTCCCATTGTTACACAACTCTCTTGTTTTCCTCTCTTGCGTATTATCTGTGTGAATGATGAAAACTTCAAAGCGAACATAATAATTATTAATTATGAATTTTTATAAATTAAAATTGTTTTGGATTAACATAATAAATGAGCCTAATAAAGGATCTAATTATATGAGCCAAAAGTTCAATAAAAAGAATAAACCCTAATCAGTGTGGAGAGATCTATTTACTAGGCTTGTGATGGAGAAGCCTGATAAGTTTTCTATAAACAACTGCTAAAGTCTCCTGTAATCTGCTGATAGAAGTTTGTGAACATAAGGTTACTTTGACCCGTAAGATCGTTCACGACTTTAGAAAGGTGAAAAAAGGTGATAACAATATAAAGGAAGTTACAGAAGCTCGTTTATAACTCAAAAAGCTTGTTGAAAGTATCCAAGAGCGTATTCGAGTAGTTGAGAAGCTTGTTCATCGAGTTATGGATAGCAAAATAGGTACTTTTTTTGCGTTATCTTTGTTAATACAAGTTCATGGTAGATATTGGGCCTATAGTTAAGGTTTGTGTTAAGAATTATACGTGCTATTAGAGCGGTTCTATAATTGTATGAATTTAAATGAAAATTTCAAGGTTCTCTATAAATAAATATGAGTTATCTATTTTTTCTCATATAAACTACTTGTTTTTTGTTTGGATTGATTTTGGATGTGTTTTGGTTGTGAAAAAAGGGCAAAAAATGGACATTGGGGTTTTTTTAAGTAAAAATTACTAAAATCTGGTGAAAAATCACTAGAAACAGTCTTCAAAAATTGCGTTTTCTTAACGACTGGAGAGAGAGGCAGTGCAGAAGCATAGAGAAGCTCCAAATCTTTCTCAAGTACCCTTTGATAATCTTCTTCTTCTATCCACCGGCTCCATTAAACATATTGTTAATACACATTTAGCATCCACTCCTTGAACTTATATACACTCTATTAATGTTTAAGCTTTAATTTTTGCATTTGTGTCTTCATATTTTCTTCCAACCCTCTCATGTCTTGATCTCTTTTCGTACCACTTCTAAATATCTCTATGAAATGGTAGTAACTAACTAATAATTACAAAAGTCTAATCGCAATTAGAGATTGAAGATCAAAATA
This sequence comes from Erythroxylum baracoense, assembly GCA_025629805.1. NCBI lineage: Eukaryota > Viridiplantae > Streptophyta > Magnoliopsida > Malpighiales > Erythroxylaceae > Erythroxylum > Erythroxylum baracoense. The sequence goes on along the minus strand of JAOTAY010000003.1, from coordinate 4,113,775 downwards.
AAAAATAAGGAAAAAAGAAAATATTAACATCTACTATATATTTCATATTTGGAAAACTCATGTAACAAATATATTGTATATTATTCAGCATATACCTCATATTATTTTTGGTAGGGACATGAAATTATCTAAAGATTAGTCTTATTTAGGGTCTTATTTAGGTAGGTATAATTAAGGGGACAAATTTTCTTGATTACTATAAAATTGTTATATTGTTTCTTCTAGGCTTAATAGAAAGAGATCACCTACTGGCCATCTCTAAATTTGTTTGTGACATGGTATCAGAGCCTATCTAGGTCATCAATTTTTTTCGCTACCATGGTTGGAGAAGGAAAAAGTGATGGAAGGATACATAGGAAGACGATTTTACTGTATGATGTTACAGTGAGTGATAATCCTAGAAGTTTCATAACACAAACTTAATTGAAGGGTGACAACTATGATGAATGGGCTCTTTCTTTACAGATTGTGCTAAGATCGAGAAAGAAATTTGGTTTTATAGATGGAATAATCAAGAAGTCAAATGAGAAGCCTCAAAATCTTGAAGATTGGTGGACTAATAATTTGTTATAGGTCTCTTGGATTACCATTGAACCTTTATTGCGTTCAACTTTTCACACATGAAGATGGCGCAAGATCTTTAGGAAAACATATAAAACGCTTCTCACTAGATATAACAACTGAAAGCTGAAATTGCTAAGTGCAAACAAAGGGGATTGAGTATAGTTGCTTACTATAGAAAGTTAAAAACGTTGTGAGAAGAATTGGCTAATTACAAACATATGTGAATTATGTAAATGCAAATTTGAATCTACATTGGAGAAATTAACCAGTAAGTGTTCTTCCACACAATGGATAATTGACTACAATGTTTTTAATCACATGACATGATAACTGAAATGTTTGTGTAATGTTTTAGATGTAATGGAATATCTTTTGAGGCTTCCATTTATTTATTAATTGATAAGAAGGAGGTGTCAACAAATTTGTGTAATTTCTTTGCTATGGTGGAGCATCAATTTAATAAAGAAGTGAAAGTTGTATATAGTGATAATGGTACAAAGTTTAGATGTTTGAGTAATTATTTTCATAAACATGACATTGTACACGAAACAAGTAACAAAATGGACAGGTAGAGTGCGAACATAGGCATATACTTAATGTGGCTCAATTATTGGGCTTTCAAGCCAACCTTCCCATAAAATTTTTGGGGGAATGTATTTTAAATGTTGGATATTTGATTAACTGAACACCCTCATTCATCTTGAATAGTAAAACACCATAAGAAATTTTACATGGCAAACCACCCACACTTAGACATTTGCATGTGTTTGGATGCTTGAGTTATGTGCATAATCAAGATCACAAAGGAGACAAATTTATTATTTGTAGTCAAAGATGCATTTTTGTGGGTTATCCTTATAGCAAAAAGGGTTAGAGAGTGTATGGCCTAGAGTTGGGTGTATTCTTTGTTTCAAGGGACATAGTGTTTTATAAGTGTGAGTTTCCTTGACAAAAGACAATCATGGACCTAATAATATGAGCAATTTTCTTAGGTTAATGGAGATATTATACTTAATGAAGTGTTGATTAGTAATGTGGGATGTGACAATAATGATACTGAAGAAGTGAAGGATATTAGAAGTTATGAGAATAATAAAGGTAAGGGAGTGCAAGAGTTGTTGAGAATGAGGAGCCATCGCGCCGTAAACATAAAAATAAAGTGTCATCCATTTATTTGCAAGATTTGGTGAAAAATATCATTTGTAAATTGAGCCCCTCTATGAGTTCATTTACTCAATCGCACTCTGCAGGTACGCCCTATCCCATTAGCGAATTATGTAAACTATAATAATTTTTTTATAAGACATCAAAAATTTTTGGTAGCTATTACTACAAGAACTAAACCTCAAACCTTTGCTGAGGCTATGAAAGATGAAAGGTGGAGGAATGCAATGCAATAAGAAATACATGCATTGGAAAAAAATGGCACTGGATCATATAAACACTACCTCTAGGGAAAAAGGTTATCAATTACAAGTGAGTTTATAAAATCAAGTATAATTCTGATGGATCAATTAAAAGGTTTAAAGCATGACTTGTGAATTTAGGAAATAATCAAATTGAAAGGCTAGATTATAATGAAACTTTTGCACCCATAGCCAAAATGGTGATTGTTCATACTTTCCTTGTAGTTACAGCAACTAAAAATTGGGAACTTTATCAAATAAATGTTCACAACGCATTTTTACATGGTGACTCTGAGGAAGAAGTTTAAATGAAGTTACCTTTTGGCTTTCGTTCCAAGGTATTTGGGAAAGTTTGTCGACTCCAAAAATCATTGTATGAGTTAAAACAAGCTCTCAGATTCTGGTTTCTTAAGTTGGCTGGAGCTTTGAAACGATATGGTTTTCATCAATCATATTCAGACTTCTCTCTTTTTACATTACAACGTGACAGTATGCAACTCAATATGTTAGTCTATGTTGACAATCTTATTATTTCGAGAAATGATGGTACTACAATTCATACTTTCAAAGCCTATTTGAGTAGATATTTTTATATAAAAGATCTTGGGTTCTGAAATTTTTTTTGGTGATTGAGGTGGCTCGAAATCACATTGGTATTTGTCTATGCCAATAGAAATATACATCAGACATTATTTTTGAAGTGGGTTTGTTAGGACCAACACATGTTGCGTTTCCTTTAAATCAGAACCACCATCTTCCCTTAACTAACGAAAAACCTCTTCCAAATCCAAACCATTATTGTAGGTTAGTTGGTTGATTAATTTATCTTTCCTTTACAAGACCTAAACTTTCTAACAGTGTGTATATACGTTCACAGTGTATGCAATAGCCAATACAATAAAACTAGGATGCGGCAATTCGTATAGTACATTATTTGAAAGGTAATTTGGGTCAAGGAATTTTATTACTAGCTTACTATGATCTGTAGTTGTATGCTTGGTGTGATTTAGATTGGGTAGGTTGCCCTTTGACTCGATGATCTCTTACTGTATGGTTTATTCTACTAGGTAATTCTTCCATTTATTGGAAAACTAAGAAACAACATATCGTGTCTCATTCTTCAATGGAGACAAAGTATCGATCTATGGACACAACTACCTATGAGTTAAAATGGTTAAAGGCATTATCATTACATCTTGGTGTTGCACATTAAGATTTTTTACGATAGTCAGGCTGCTTTACATACTACAGCTAACCTAGTTTTTCATGAACGTAGGAAGCACAATGAGGTTGACTATCATTTTTATATGACGAAGTTGTTAAGGGCATCATTGCTATAAGATATGTACCTACTCATGTTCAGTTGCTTGGTATTTTCACTAAATTGTTGGGGAAGCAACAATTCGATTTCTTTCTTCTCAAGTTGGAGCATTCTCAAGTTGGGCACTTGAAATCCTCATGCTCCAACTTGAGAGGGGGTATTAGCATCTATTATTTCTTCTATATCTGGAAAACTCATGTAATCAACATATACCATATATTAAATTTGGTAGACATATGTAATCAATTGAAGATTAGTCTTATTTAGGGTCTTTTTTGGCATGAGCTGCCATGTCACTTGCAAGATTAAAGGAAGGAATCAATCAATTAGAGCCATAATTATAGCAAGATTTGTGTTATTTTGTATTTTCTAAATATAGATCATATGGACCACTATGTATGTGTAATATCACTTTTGTACAAATATACATATGAAATAAGAGATTTACTCTCTAAAAGTCATCATGAAAAAAGTTGTCATGGTACCAGAGTGGGCATATCTTTGACCACTCAAAAACAATAGAATTAAGGTTCAAATTCATACCTTTCTCCATGACAAAGGAGACGAAACTCTTGAAATTTCCTCCTCTTCACCCTCTATTCTGACAAAACTCACAGAAAAAAGTGATTGAAGTTCTATCCAAGACTTCAATTTCAAATCCAATGACTAACTCAACCACTACTCCAATTGGAATCAAGCTGGATGGGATCCCTTTTTGATTAGGAAATTTATCAGATTCCTAACTACAAAAATGGTGTGGAATGTCATTGCAATAACCTATTTTGATGACAGTGATGCATCTCAGGTATATGATCTCCTACGTAAAATATCCTGATTAAATCAAGCAAGTGGTTCACTAGAAAAATATTACAACACGCTGCAGGGATTATGGAAAGAAATTATTTGGCGAAGACCCAATATGATGTGATGTTGGGTAGATATTCAACATTACAATGGCATAGTGCAAAAAGAACGAGTATACATTTTTTTTGGATGGTTTGCATGGTTGGCTTGATGGGATTCGAAGGAGATTCTACAAATTCTAAAAATTCAACCATTTCCTACTGTGGAATAAATGTATACCCATGTCTGTCATGAGGCAACACACCAAGCAGTGATGATAGGAACTATGCCAGAGGAATCACAAGGTGCTATGTTAGCATCTAAAAGCTTGAGAATGAAACTCTTGTACCCATCTCTGGTCTAGATGGAAAGTCTAATTTCACTTCTAAATCAAAGAATGTATCTGATGGACAGAAATTTTCCTGTTGTGGAGGACCTAAACACCCTAAAGAGACATGCTTTAAGATTTATAGCTATCCCTAATGGTGGCATGAGTTACTAGCAAAGAAGAAACGTATTAGAGGAGAGACTGCCAATATAGGCAAAAATGGGCAGATTATTAGAGGATTGACTGTTGTCTCTATTGATCAAGCTTCAATTGCCAATGACTTAACCCTTACTTTGAGTCCAACTAAAGGACACAATACCACCTCAAGTACATTTTTTTTTCAAACTCTAATGTGAAGAAAACTGATTCTTTGTGGATTCTTGATTTGGAAGCCTCTGATCACATGACCAACGATGAAAGAGATTTTTCCTAAATAACTATACCATAAAGAACAAGCATTGCAAATGCTAATGGGGAGACATTTCTAATAACAAAGGTTGGCATAGTGGTGGTTTCATCTAATCTACCACTTTCTAATACACTTCTTGTTCCTTCTCTTGCACATAAATTACTATCTGTAAGCCAGATTACCAAAGAACTATAATGTGTTACAATTATTTACCCTGATGATTTTATCCTTCAAGATATTCATACAAAGTAGATCACTGGGTGTGGTACTAAGAGGGGGGACTTTTTGGAGGATTTGAAAATGGGCCAAACATGTTAGGCCACCCATTCCAACAAGTCCAAAGAGGAGCATATTTATCTTTGGCACCGTCAATTAGGCCACCCATCATTTGGCTATTTGAAACATGATTTTCTTGTTCCATTTTCAAACTTGACAGTTTATGAGTTTAAAAGTGAGACATGCATTTTGTCTAAAATTCACTGAGCTAATTATTCTTTGAGTTCCAATAAGAGTATGGATCCATTTATGTTAATTTATGCTGATGTGTGGGGGCCTCCTTAAAAACCAATATGTCTAGCCTTCGATGGTTTGTGATATTTGTTGATGGTTACACTAGGATGACATAGTTATATTTACTGAAGAGCAAGGATGAAGTTTTTGAAACTTTTCAATCTTTTTACAAGATGATTTGCACTCAATATGCTTCCACACCACGAGTTCTTTGCTCAGATAATGGAGGGGAGTTTATGAATGCTCGGTTTAGAGATTTCTTTCACCAATATGGAATGGTTCGTGAGACTTCATGTCCATAAGTTCCTCAACAAAATGGAGTAGTAGAACAAAAAAATTGTGGTATTTTGGAAACTATTCGAGCACTCGTCATTGGAACTAATATTCCAAATCTGTATTGGGCAAATGCAGTCATGATAGCAATTTATGTTATTAGTAGAATGCCATTAAAGGTAATTGAGATGTAAACAGCTCTCCGAATGTTATCCCAGTTTGTTACTTTACCTTCATTTTTGATGATACCACTAAGAGTATTATGGTGTGTGGCCTTTGTTCATCTCCATAAGGATCAACACGTAAAAGTTCATCCCTGTGCCGTTAGATGTCTTTTTTTAGGCTATGAATTTTATTAAAAGGGGCATCGTTGCTATGATCCCACTCATAGACGCACTTATGTAACAATGGATGTCACATTCCTAAAAGGTGAAATTTTATATACTTCCAAGGCATCCACTTCTCTTCTTTAAGGGGAGAATCTTGGTGAAGAGGTGAATTGGTTGCATTTTGAATGGCCAAAATTTAATGACCCAAAGACATCATCTTTCAGTGAGGACAATGGAAGAGCAGAGACAGAAAGTTTTAGTTACTGTACTAAAGAAGTTGTAAATGAAGGCACCTCCTCAAATAAGATAGAAGTGAATTCTCTCACAAATGTCCCCCTTCTCTCAACAGTGCCTATTGGCCCATCTCTTGAGAATATCACAGAGGTAAATACTCTAAGCTCTACAATTACTCCTTATGTCTCTAACACCATGGAGTGTCCTGTTTCTGTTGGTTATGAATTACCTTTTAGGCATAGTAGTGTAAAAAATCACCAAATCGATATTCTCCTGAAAAAGAAGAGAGAAGGTTAAAATATCCCATTGCCAATAATGTATCCACTTAAAGGCTCTCTGAACCAGTAAGACACCTTGCTCATCATCTTTCAGCTCACCACATTCCTACAAGTGTAGAAGAGGCATTACAAGATCCAAGATGGGTCCAAGCTATGAAGGAGGAGATGAACGCCTTATTAAAAAATGGGATATAGGTACTTGCCTCACTTCCAAATGGAAAGAAACCAGTGGGATGCAAATGATCTCGGTCAAGTAAAATGTAGATGGTTATGTTGAACAACAAAAGGCAAGGTTGGTGACCAAAAGGGTACACCCAAACATATGGAGTTGATTATCAGGAAACATTCTCACCGATGGCCAAATTGAACACAGCCAGGGTTCTGTTGTCCATTACAACAAATTTAGATTGGCCTTTACATCAATTTAATGTGAAAAATGTGTTCCTCTATAGTGAGCTTGAAGATGGGATTTACGTGGATTTTCCACTTAGGTTTACTACAAATTTTCGAGGTAAGGTAGTATGTAAATTGCAAAAGGCCTTATATAGACTAAAACAGTCTCCTCGACTATGGTTCAAAAGACTGAGCTTGGCAATGAAAAATACAACCTTTACCAGAGTAGCTCTGATCACATGTTATTTTTAAAGCATCAATAAGGCAAAATCACAGCTTTAATTGTCTATGTTGACAGTATGATTATTAATGGAGACGATGCTGAAGAGATTGCAAAGCTTCAAAAACAATTGAAACTTGAGTTTGAAATGAAAAATCAAGGAGGACTCAAGTACTTCATAGGAATAGAAGTTGTAAGATCTAACCAAAGCGTATTTCTTTCTTAGCAGAAATATGTTTTAGATTTATTAACTGAAGTTGGGTTACTAGATTGTAGACTTGTTGATGCACCAATAATCCGGAATCATCGACTTGAAGAGCACCCACATTAAGTCCCAACAAATAAAGGCAAATATTAGAGATAGGTTGGCAAACTGATTTATTTGTCTCACACACGACTTGACATTGCATACACAGTAAGTATAATTAGTCAGTTCATGCATTATCCCAACGAAGATCATATGTGTGTTGTAATGCAAATCCTTCAATATCTGAAATTATCCCTAGAAAAAGGAATTTTGTTCTCTAAAAATGGCCACCTGAATGTTGAAGAGTATATCGATGCGGACTGGGCAGGGAACATATCATATAGGAAGTCTACTTTGGGCTTCTCCACATTTGTTTGCAAAAATTTAGTTTCCTAGAGAAGTAGACAACATAAAATAGTGGCTTTTATTAAGTGGAGAAGCAGACTTCTGAGGAATGGCAAAGAGACTATGTGAACTTCTTTGGCTTAACAAACTATTATTTGAAATTGGATTTCCTCTTGATGACAAAATGAATCTGCTTTGTGATAATAAAGCAGCAAGTGATATTTAACATAACCCAATCCAACATTAACAAAACAAACATGTTGAAGATGATGGACACTTCATCAAACACAACCTTGAGACAGAGATAATTTTGTTTCCTTTTGTAAGATCTGATAACCAGCCGGCAAATATTCTAACTAAAGCTGTGTGCAGCAAGAGTTTTCACAACTCACTTAGCAAGTTGGGCATGTTGGATCTATATGCACCAACTTAAGGGGGAGTGATGGCATGAGTTGTCACTTGCAAGATTAAATGAAGGAATTGATCAATTAGAGTTAGAATTATAGCAAGATTTGTATTGATTTGTATTTTCCAAATATAGATCATATGGACTTCTATATATATGTAATATCACCTCTGCACAAATATACATACAAAATACGAGATATACTCTCTAAAAGTCGTCATTATTTAGGTTGGTATAAACAGGGGAGACAAATTTTCTTCGACTCTTTTAAATATATATATATATATATATATTGTTTCTTCTAGACTTAATGGAAAGACATCACCTTTTGGCCATCTCTAAATTTGTTTGTGACAGAAAAGACAGAAAAATGTCATTTATTTATTAGTCTCTCTGGAAAGAAATGTCGTCTATTTGTTAGTCTTTCCAGAATGTCGTTACACCCTTATACAATAGTTACAGTAGTCGAGACGGGTCTCGTCACTAAACTAAACAATGCCATTTCTTAACTCTTCCTTTCCTTTAACACTTCGAACGTTGTCATTTCTTTCTTTACTCGAACGCAGTTGTTCTTCTTTGCCCACTAAAGAGCCTGCTTACTTCTCTCTAACTCTTTATCGTAACATATTTTCGTTATTTCAAAATAATAATGAAATAAAATATATGTTAAAACTCCCATTCAAAACATATTTATGAATAAGTAATTTAAAGTATGTTTCGGAATCTAGGTTTACCTTTTTGTAATATCCCTCATAAAATTAGGTTTACTCTCATTTGCTAAAAATTGGGTAGAAGATATCAACATTTTCTTTAATTTTATCATTTCTACCAAAAATCTGTTAACAACAATCGGTACCTTATTTTTAAGATGACGTTTTGGCATTAGGTCAGGATGAGAGTTGATACTGAAACAATCTGCAAAAATAAAGGATTTTTGCAGTCTTAAAAGATGAGATAAAACATAAAACACTGATATTTGTTGTTAAATGTGTGCAAGCATAACCAGCTTATGAATGGTAATCACGAGGCTAAAACATTGTTCTCCAAAGATTAAAATGGAAATTTATGATTAAAATGCAAATATAATTACTAGATTATTACAATGGGACTCAAATTTTTGTTAAGCATTCTGACAAGATGATGGTAAATTAATAAGATGTTTGAAAATTAATTGACGATAACTTGGTTCAAGTCAAACTAATTAAGAAATAATTATATAATAAGTCCTAAATTTTTAATTGAAATTTAATATTTTCCTTTTTGAACTTAACCTTAAAATTTTCAAGAAAATATTATTTGATTCTTAAAGGTTAGTTCCTTTGAATATTTAACTTTAAATGCAAAATAAATTTTCAACTTATTAAAAAAACTTTCTAAGCTTAATATCATATTGTTTTTCTATATTTAGTGTTTGATGATCAAATTAAAAAAAAGAGAGGAACCTAATATTTTAGTATGAAAGATTAAAAATGTTTAATGTTGATTAGGCATGTGACCGGTATGTGAAACTCAAAAGTCGAAGTCCTTAGATCATACGTAAGCTTGGCTACTAGTAATAGAAATAAATGTAAAATCTCAAAAATAAATGACAATGCAGGCATGCATAAGTACAAACACAGTGAAGTACAATGATGTTAGCGTGCATTAGAATTTTTTTGAGCATACTAAATTATATCACTACAAATACTAAAATACAATTATAATTGAAAACAAATAAAAAGCATACATATAAGTAGATGTACTACAAACAACACATTTCGGAATCACTACTACAAAGTTGGTGGTAGTTGATTTAAAAAATAGAATTAAGGGGAGCCCAACCTCACTGATTAAGTCCATATTGCCCCATGATACCTACGATGTGCTCATACAAAATACAATTTATATTAGTATAAACACGTATGTATAATGTGTAACAAATCACTTGTAATACAGAATAAATCGTAGAGAAGAAGTGTCAATAAGACCCTAGTTTCCAAGGTAAAATCCTCATAATACAACACATGGAATGACTACGAGAAGCTAAGCATCACCAACAGCCTTGCCATACACTTATAATCATATAGTTATAAGGCTTTTATAGTCCAACGGAGTTGTAGGGAGCCAAGCATCACTAACATGAAAACGACCTAGAAGGGGAGTTGAATAGATTTTCAACTCTTTTCGCAAAGCGCTACAAAACAGAAAATTAAAACACACAAGGCAAAACAAAAACAAATCGAAATATAAAGTAAAAAAATTAAAGAAGAGAGGCAAACACAATATGTATAGAGGTTTGGTGCAAAGATCTACATCCTCTACCTAAGCTCTCACTTAGGATTTTGTCAAAGCTCTTTACTACACACTTTTTAGTTTAGTGTGAACTCTTCCAATTAACTTGACTTTTGGCTCAAGTTATACCTTACAAATGATTTTTTTCTTGGCACAAATCCTACCTCTCAAGTGATTCTTCTCTAATCACTCAACTCACAATAATAACAAGGGTAGTAATGAAATGATAAAGCTAAGTACAGCTGAAGAGAATCAAGGTAAGCTAAGCAATATGAGAGCAATGAGAGAATAATTTTAGCACTATAGAATGTATGCTTCTTTTAAGAGCTTATTGGTTAATTCTTCTGTAGTGAAGACCTCTATTTATAGGCTTCAAGACTCTACTGGACGCTTCTAGCCGTTCTAGAAAACTTTGCTCTCGTTTGAATTCGTTTGACAAATTCAAAGTCTGTTCAGATGTACCTGATAGTCGACTAGTCTATATGCTATAGTCGACTAATACATCATAGTCGACTTGTCTTTTAAGTGATAGTTGACTAGCAACACTCTTCTATATGAGTCTTCAACTCTGTACATTGAATAGTTAACTTAAAAAGTGATAATCGACTTGTCAATTTCTCCAACCAACAGATCTGATTGATTCTCCAATCTTTGACTGTCGAGATACATGCGTAAAATCCTCATGCAAAATCTTCATATGAAATCCACGTTTTTATTTTTCTGATACTAATGCAATTTTCTGAGTCAAAAATATGCACTTTTCATCTCTTACCATCATTAGTCGACTAGTTCCATGTATTGGTCGACTAATCGGTCCCCAAATTAACTTGTGCAAGCCTTCAGTCGACTAATGTCACATGATAGTCGACTATTAGATGCTTTGTCCATTTTTTGTTAACTTCCTTTTGATCCAATTAACTTGAAATTATTTCTTAACAATTTCTTAAATTTTATTATTATGAAAACATAGAAGGATTAAATTTGTCAACCTCTATTGGTCCAATAGTGGCAAAGGGTGACTATGGATTTTCTGATGGGTTTGCCCAAGACCAGTAGGAAGCATGATGCTATATTGGTTATTATTGATCGTTTAATGAAGTCAGCCCATTTTCTAGCAATTAAACAGATTGATTCTCTGTATGTACTGGTAAAGAGGTATATTGATGAGATAGTGAGATTGCATGGGATTCCAGATTCTATAGTTTCTGACAAAGATCCTCGATTTACTTCGAGATTCTGGGGAAGCTTACAAGAGGCTCTAGGAACCAAGTTGAATTTTAGCACTGCTTTTCACCTCTAGAAAGATGGTCAATCTGAGAGGACCATTCGGACCCTTGAGGGAATGCTTAAGGCATGTGTGATGGATTTCAAAGGAGCTTGGGATGAGCATTTGCCATTGATCGAATTTGCTTACAATAATTCGTACCATTCGAGCAATCAGATGGCTCCTTATAAAGCAATATATGGGAGGAGATGTAGAACTCCTATATGTTGGGATGAAGAAGGAGAAAGGAGATTAGTGGGTCAAGAGTTAATTCAAATGACTATTGACAAGGTCAATTTAATTAAGCAAAGGCTTAAAGCAGCATAAGATAGATTGAAAAGCTATACTGATGCACACCGAAAGGAAATGGAGCATGAAGTGGGTGAGAAACCTTTCCTGAAGACATCTCCTTGGAAAGGAGTCATGAGGTTTGTCAAGAAGGGTAAGTGGAGTCAAAGATATGTGGGTCCTTAGAAGATTCTTGAGAGAACTGGACCACTAGCCTATAGGTTGGCACTACCATTGGAATTATCACAGATACATGATGTCTTCCATGTTTCCATCTTGAGGAGTTATAGATCGGATCCCTCTCACATCATTCAGACCACTGAGGTCCAGTTGAGAGATGATCTGACTTATGATGAGACTCCGGTAGAGATTTTGGATACTAAGGAAAAGATCCTCAGGAACAAGACAGTTCAGCTAGTCAAAGTCCTGTGGAGAAACCATTCTGTGGAAGAGGCCACGTGGGAGCCCTTGGAAGCCATGAAGGAGAAGTATCTACACCTCTACAATGACTCGGGTAAGAATGTTGAGGACGAAATTCTTTTAAGAGAGGTAGAAATGTTGGCCTCAAATTTTATTTATTTATTTATTTAAGCACGATTTGAATGAATTATGAGGTTTTGATAAATTAATTTTTTGGAAATAATTATTATGTTAATGTTAGTAGGATTTTTATTATATGGTTTAGTTGTATTAAAGTAGTAAGAAGGTTGAAGGGTTTTTTTGGAAGATCACTTAAGGTTAAAAGAACATAAGCTTATAAGGAAGGATAAAATAGACTTTTTGGGCTCAATAATGGTAAAAAGGGGCAGAAGAATAGTTTTCTTGCAATTGAAGAAGAAGAAAACGAAAATTGAAGAGAGGAAGAGAGAGTGTTGTGGGAGAAGAAGAAAAGAAGATAAAGATAAACTAGGTTTCCAATTTTCTTAGTTTTAAAGAGTGATTTTGAGGTTATTCAAGAAGGGAGAGAGAAAAAGGAAGATTAGAGCTTCCATTTGAGCCAAGAGACTCAATAATTGGTAAAGATTCAAGGTAAGTTTATGTTTAAACTTATGGATTTTTGGAAGGGTTTTGGTTCATGAAGCTTAAGAAATGCACAGGTTTAAGTATTCTAGGATCAATTTTAAT
>JAOTAY010000003.1:4073052-4086872 GCA_025629805.1 Erythroxylum baracoense | reverse complement strand
ATTATAAATAATAAAATATTAAATTAAAATAAGAAAATATAAATAAAATAAATTTAGTAAATAAATATTTCAAAAATTCATTATGAGTCATATAAATGTAAATTATAAATATTAAATTATTAAATTAAAATAAAAAATATAAATAAAATAATTTTAGTAAATAAAATATTTCACCTTACTTAAATATTATTGCCAAAAATTTCCTTCTATTAATTTAGGGTATAATGGAAAATACTAAAATATCATAAGGTTATTATTGGAAGTAAAATTTTCACCGCATAAGCAGTTTCCTACCGCAGCCTCCTTTCTGTTTATCTATTTCTGCGGTGGCACTGCAGTTTTTTCCAACCTGCAGTTGTCAGCCGCAAATCTAAACACGTGACTGCGTTTGAAAACTGCGGTGAATAAGTACTTATCCCTACCGCACCACAGATCTAAACGCACCCGTAAAGTATGTGTTCATCAAAAAGATGAAGTTATGGCCAATTTCGAAAATGACGAGGAGCTTCGTGCAATTTTTTCACCAATCCCATCTTTTTTCCCTGGTCAAGGAGCCAAACCTGAGGCCAGAGTCTATGGGATCTGAAAGCTCACTGTAGACCTTGCTTGTAATAACAAATTATGTTAATCGCTTCTTTTCGTCGAATTTTAGACAAGAATCAACGTTGCTACGAGGATAGAAGCTAACTAAACATGTGTTAAAAATTATTTAATTCAATGAAAAAATCAAGTCTTTCCAATTCATGAGCAGTTAAAATATAGAATGTTTGATTTAGATATTCATTTTTCAGATTATATATCCGTACAATGCCTCAATTATTGAATGAAAGGTGGCATATAACACTTTACTAAAGGTAATCATCTACTCCAATAGTGAAGCTAGTCACTAGTCAATACATCTATTTATGTCTATTTGTCCTTAGTTATGTCGTAGGCAATCGATCACTGAAAAGAAACTCTTAGGTGCGGGAAAGCTGAAATCCTTACCAGTGATGATTAGAATTATTAGAATTAAATCTGTGTATTACCGAACCTTTTCAGGTCCCGCGTTTTACTAATTCTCATCCGTAATTCTTAATTTAACTGATCAACTTACCTCTTCAAACTTTCCAATTCAATAGCAAAATATACAAAAACACTTTGCTCCTGTGCCATATGTACCGAACTCATTCATCACCATTGAAGACCAAAAAGTTATCTTCCATCAATTAAATTTTATACAGTTGTTAAAACACAAGCTGTTGCCAAGAATATAATTTCTTGCTTAGACTACGTCAAAGTCTTCACCAGTGAAAATTAAAAATAAAAAGAAGAAGCGGGCAGCCTGACATAAAATTACAAAATAAATTTCTTTGCAGTACTCAATCGTTAAGCTACAAACAAACGCACTGCAATCCCAATACAAGCCACACCTTCCGGCGAGCAACTGCTATTAACTTGACTGGGGGTATTATCTTCTCATAATGCCTGCCTCCAAGTGTACGGTAATGGCTTCTTTACAGGGGTATTTTCTGAACCTTTCCTTTTCTCATTTCCTCTTTTCAACTTTCGAAAATCCAACTTTAGAGTAAATCCAACAATGGAGGTTGTTCAGACTGCTTGGCCTGAGTAGATCTTGAGGTTAAAGTTCCCCCTCTACCTCTTCCCCTTCCTCTACCAACAGCAGTCAATGGTGGTGGAGCAAGTTTTGGTGCTGCTTGTTCATTCTTGCTAGATCCAAAAATTGATTCAAGATCTGTTGATTTCTTTTCATTATAAGACCCAATCGTTGACATACTCTGGTTTTGTTTCAGAAAACCCATAGAATTCTGCTGATTAACACCAATACTATTCATGCTACCAGCATTCAATGTAGCCATCCGTTGATTTGGTTTCAATCCATTCAATGAATTTTGACTAGTGAAGTCCCAGCTGTCACTCCCATTGGTTTGGGAATTCTTAATGTTGGTTTTGCTCATCATGAAACTAGTACCATTATTGTTTGTCAATGTGCCTCCAGTGCCATTGCTAAATGATCCTGAACTGTTTGAAGTGCCACTGGATCTTGGAGGCCAATCAGCAAAAGGATCTACATCATCAAAACTTGAATTGGATGACACTCCTGCGTTCAGTTGCTTATCCCCATCACCTACCTGAAAGCTTACAGCCAAAGATGATCGAGGAGGCCACTCTAAATCAACTGGAGAGGATGATGCAGCTGTTTGGTGACTAGAAATTGCCGGTACTGTAGAATCTGCCTTCAAAGACATCGATTGACTTGGCTGATTAGCTGCAGCTGAGGGAGGGGTCAAAGAATTGATTGTAGAAGGCTGCTGCGAGCCAGGAGTTCCTTTTGTTGCAGGACCCCAGTCCTCATCCCATGAGGAGTTGCTTCTTGAAGCAGGGGCTACACTCCCAGTTGTTTTGCTCAAGTCTTGAGACTGAAGCCCGAGAGGCAAAGATCCTGGCTTAATCTCAGGAATTCCAGAATCAGTTACTGAAACACCTCTCTTTTCTTCTATCATCCTACAATATAGATTTTGTAAAGGAAAAGATAAGAATGAAAATATGCCCTTACGTACTATAAGCAGATGATAGTTCATCCAGTGTCGAATGAATAAAGAAATTTCCCAATAAAGGGAAACAAAAGAAAAAGCATAACTTAAACAAGTAAATTCAAAATCGCAAGGAAAAGTTTGATGCATATAGGGGAACCAACATCAGAGTACCTGAGGATGTCCTTTACAAACAGCATATATTTGGCAAACTGTTGAACACTTAATTGCTGGGCAGTGAGAAGAGGAGTGAGGAGTGGAAGGACATGCTCAGCTGCAAATTCTACTCCATACTGAAGAGGAACAAGTAGAAGAAAATGCATTATTGTCTTGCACTAGATTCTTCAAAAACCTAGAACAGTTGTTAACCACATCTTATAGGATGAACTACCTGCTTGAGAACCGAGTTAGCAACACCAAGAGTACACATAAGGGTAGGAGGGGAACGATCAACAGCAGTACAACGTTGAATTGTTTGTAAGATTTCCAGGACAGCATGTTTGTCTAGCTTTCGAACAAGATCTGCAAGGCACAGCAGAGCATGTACTCTAACCTGCCAAAGGAAATAAAATATTTCCCTTCATATTAAGCCTATATGTTCAGACAAGTACCAACCACCTTCATAAGAATTCTAAACTGCTCAAATGATGTCAGCTTAAAAACATAAAACATGTCATGCATTATCAGATGTTTGCTAAGAAATTTAACAATGTTGGTTCAGTAATTCTACTTCATTCTTCTCCATCTTCTGGGGCCATATAAATAAACAATCAATTACATCTACTCCCATGTAAGTTCAAACCACAAGCTATGATTGATTATGAAGCTAGAATTTAGACGTCTTTCTTTAAGACCATGATCAGCTTTTATGTAGGTTTATTCTACACAAACTCTACTATCAGACCATATGCACTGAGGTAATATGGCATTGTCAAGAATATAAGAATTTAACCGATATCAACTAAAGATGTTAAACAATTTATTGATAGTTAAATGTATACCATTTGAAAGAAAAATAAGAATGATAACAAAAATAATCAAGCAACCCTTAACACTGGTTAATCATTCCATGAAGGTCGCGTCAACTCAAGGACCATAACTGGTACAACGATAATCTTTCACATAATTCAATTATCATGAGAACTTTGAACAGGTAGCAACTTAAGTCCAAGATTAAAATGAGTTGAATACAGCTAAAACCCTCCACCTTGATATAAAAGAACATGGTATATTGTTGTTATAGGGAAAGAGTAATTTTCTGTTTTGTTTTATTCCAGACACAAATAGATAGAGCACAACTTTTATACACGGTGACTTGAGGAAATGACTACTGAACTCAAGTATGAAATGCACTGTATGGAGAAGCACAACTTTTATAAGACACGGTGACTTGAGGAAATGACTACTGAACTCAAGTATGAAATGCACTGTATAGAGAATACCATACCGCAGCAACTGTTGTTTTAAGAGCCAGACCATGAACACGGGGCAAAATTGCTTGCTTTACCAGCTGCAAAAGGAGGAAAATACAAATATATGATCATAAGGACAGGAGGCTTCAGTATTCCCTCCTAAGTCACATCAAACAAGAAGGTCACTCTTATTCAAATAGTTAGACAAACTTTTATGTGCTACTAAATTTTATGTTACTAATTAGCAACATTTACTCGATAACAAAATTACTACAACAGGCACACTTCACTGCAAAAAGTTTCGAGGACTTTCAAAATTATGGATGAGTAATTAAACATAGAACATGCTCACAATTATTTAATAATGCATCAGATGTCAAAATGTAGTGTCCTAAAATCCTATGAAACCTTATTCTGGTATGTTCAGATCATCTACAATATGTTAAACAACAATTTGGATATGATATCCTGAAGGGTGCCCTCCAATATAATTTTAATGAACTGCTGATTAATCCAAAGGTAAGGTTCCACAAGGTGTGCTAGAGAGGTCACTGAACAGGTATATTTTCACAACCTTACGGTACAATCATTTTGAAATAGCCAAATATTAGCATTCCATGTGCAAGACAGTTTTGAGAAAAGCTCCGGTACAATTCATAAAATCTCAGGTAACAAACAAAATATTCGTCTCTGCTGTCTTTCCTAAACAAACTCCACATCAACAATGTAAAAGGAAATATCAAAAGCATCAACATTATTATGAAACTACTAGACATAAATCATCCGGTGAAGAACAAGCCATCCCGGTAATCTGCTTCGTGAGCTTACAAAAGTTTGACTATGAATACCAGATGCATCAAGTGTTCTCATAGATTTTCCTAAACAGAAAATATATTTAGTCCACCCTTGCCTAAACAAGGGAAGCATAGGTGATCAAATAGTACAAATGAATTGATTGGAATTATATGCAAGCCATAAAGAACTACTATTATGTAAATATATATATATATATATATATATATATATAAATTATTGATTGAGATAAAGGTCTAACTGCACACAGCCATAAGTGTTCGCAAGAGGAAGGGAGTGAATGCACACAAATACACATGATGCAAATATCCATTAAAGTTGGAGTTCACCTGAATATCAAGCTGCTTAGCAAGAGACACAGATTTCCTCAAAGACTCTTCTTGAATGCGTGGATCAGTATCATCATAGGCTCGAACAATGAGAGGCAGTATATGCAAAACCAGATTCTCCTGAGTAGTCTGCAATAATAGCATAGCTTAATTTCTCACTGTTTCCAGCAAAAGTGTTTCAACTGCCTATGGAAGAAAGAAGAGTTGATGGGAGAACGAAGAATTGAGATTAAAAAAAACAAAGGAAAGCCATGCAGTTCAAGTGTCACAAAGGTTAATGCTACAATAGGATACCAAGGAGAGGGAATTATATGTATAGGGTAGACAACTGAATGCACAAACCTGCCTCAATCAAAATGATTTCAACAGCATGATTCTCATGAAGGAAATTGTAGATGAGCCCACATTTAGATAATTGCTAATTGATATCTATCAGAAGTTTTGACCAACCAGTTGTAACTTCTTTTCAAAAAAAAAAGGTACCCACATGGATAACTTAAGAAGAATGTGATCAAAATAAACAGCACTAATATAAGCTCACAATGAATTTTGCATCCATTTACAAAGCACAGAAACCTATACACTATTCCAATTTCTAAGGCCTTCCAAATATGGATGGTGCATATGCTGAGGAAAGCTAGGCGTCAAAATGTAATAACAGTTAACATCCATTAGATTGCTTTTATGGAATCTGAGTGTAACTAGAGTAGCATTTAACTTTTACTTTACCTTATTGATTATAAGTTCAGCGTGCTTCACAAGCAGCAATAAGGTTTCACCAGCAGCAGTACTTAGGACCGGGATAAGAGCTGGAAAAGTAGATATATCAAAGTCACTTTTATCCTGCAACATACATTGGGATATTAGAAACTATTTGGCCTCAGAGTAAGAGTCTTAGGTAGAAATAAAACAAAAAGTGGACAACATGCATATCGCTGTGTCAATTGTGAACCATGACACTTCTTAATGAGGATTTCCACTGCGAATCCATCCACAATATAGAACTCCAAGTTCTCACTGATTCCTTTTAATTCTCAATTGAACATCAGATACCCATCTGTCTAGATAACAATAGAAGTCCTGCTACAATATTCAGTCTCCACCTAGACTTCATCTGTTGAGAGATCCAAGCATTCTACTAAAAATCTACAATGTGAGTTGTTCCAACCTCACATATAAGTGGGCGTTAGATTTCTAAAATGCTCCTCGCCACTCTTACATATTAGAGCAGCAGGCTTAATAAACCACTATCCAATTTTGTTGCTGCAACAAAATTTATAACAAATAAAACTGTATGCTTCATTTTGGTATTGGGGAACTTGAGACTTATAATATGCTCTAAATACCAAATCACAGCAGACTTAACCATTATTCAATTGTTGCTGCACCAAAATTTATAAGAACTATAACTTTCTGCTTCATTTTGGTATTGTAGAACTTAGTCTTCCATCCTGTCACAACAAATTCTTAAATACGAAAGGCTTAGGCCACTCGCCCCAATTTGTGCTTAACCAAGCACATTTCAAGCGTATAATACCAAATAACAATCAAAAGTTCTTTTTTATAAATTAACAATCAAAATTTTTACAGAAATATAATAGTAGGAAATGGAGAAGAGAAGGAAGAAATCAAGAGATCAATATCCCAGTATACCTAAGAAATATTTTAAGTGTTTCCAGCTTCAGCAATCACTTCATTTAAAAGAAATCTAAATGATCTTGAATATCCATAAACTCAAGAAAGAGTTGCTTTTAAACATCATTGAAATGAACCAAGAAGGAATTCAGTACAAAGGATTCTTCATCTACACTAGAAAAAGAAATCCACAAAAATTATAACTTTCAGTAGCCAAACTATGGTCATATTCACAAACTCAAGTTGAATATTCACTGCACACGCACCCAATTACATACACTTGATTATATATCACATTTATTATCAATTCTAGTGAGAATATATTGAAGATGTCAGAGTGCTCAACAAGACAAGAAAGTATGCAAGTCATCCATTCAAAATAATATATCTTTTAAAGCAACATAACCAATGACAATTTACCACCAATTTGAAAAAGGATAATGTCACAGCTTGCAAGAAATGCTCAAAACTGAAAAGAAATTTCAATTCTAGGTGGTGTTGGATCCTGAGATGCCACAACACAACGTTTGCAGATTTGTACAATTACTGTTAAATTACAATGATGAGAGGTCCAAACCTGAGACTCTGCTATAGTGAGAACCATGGGGAGAATTACTGGTTGCATAACCAGGTTCCTAAGTTCTGCACAAAGAGGTGGAAGAACCTGCAAGAAGAGGTTGCTCACTGAAATTTTCCACTTTCATAAATATATCATTAGGAAACCTTATGCTCATAAAGTAGTGTACTAATTCATACAAACTCTCACTTCTCACAGGAATTCAAGAAACAAACATTCTGTAGACTCAGCTAGAGAATCGTAAACTTGTTTTTCTTGAAATAACCTTGCATTTCTCAATTTGGATACAAGTTCACTTTTTCTAAAAAATTACACATTGTAATTACAAAAGTTATGGAAAATACATTTACCATTTTTCACCTGATTGTTGAGGAGAAAAAGAAAGAAAAGATTAAGTACATAGCAATAGAAGATTATCAGTGAGCAAGGAAAATCTTATGACCTTATACCGCAATACACGGGAGTCAAAGTCTTTCCACATATCTGATAATGCTTTTAAGAACTCCGACTTCTGTATGTTATCTCTTTCCTGGAAGAAAATGAAATATGATGTAAGTAAAATCCATCAAACTTCATTTTCTTTTATTTTTTATTTTTTATCTTTGGTTTCTTAAAACAATGCCCCAGGTGAATATATCTTCGGAAGCAATAATAGTTAAAATAAAATGCAAATGCATACAAGCATGTGGTCCAGGAATCGTAGAGCACGCAACCTAGTGTCATTCCGGAAAAATGGAGAGCCTGCCATAAAGAATCATGAATCTTTAAAACATGAACAAATTAAAGGTATGATACCTAAATCAAAAAAAAAAAATCCTACAGATAGTTAGCAAGCTAAGTGCTTACAATTTCTTATTAGACACACAAAGCAACTTTAAAATCATTGTGATACAGAGAAACTTCTGTGGGGACCCAACACAATACTGAACCAGATGCAGTGACTTGAATGAAACAACTGCATTCTAACACAATAATTGACCACAATATACCCTACAAAACCCTAAATGGATGATCTGGACCCAATAGAGCCGGATGAATATTATCAATGTTGTCATTTTTTAACTAAGGGAGTTAAGGAAACATAGGCATCTAAAGACAAGTTCCCATTATGGGAAAAACCCTTGAAATGGTTAAAAATTTGGAAATTGAAGAATATTTGATCTGAGAAGTGTAAACTGCTTTTGACCATTCTATGTGTATTAGTCATAAATTTCCCATTAAACAACTTAATACTTCGCAATGTGATCACCTTCATATCTATGTAAATATCTCAAAACGTGCAATTTCCACCATTTATCAGCTGATGCCAAGACAGGTAGGGGGATAGATAACATAAGCATAATGCAAATCAATATTTTACCAGTAAAATCCATTGCAGTTGGCCTGTAAGACTCATTCATAGACAGCATCCTCTGCAAGTCAGGAATTAACTCTGATGGAATTGTGGAGAAAGTTTCACTGGATAAGTACGTCAATGTATTCATGTACTGCAAATGTGAACAAAATATACATCAATAACAAAGGATAGTATCAAAATAAGGTATGTTTTAATGATAAGAGAAACCAACAATTTTAACACTGGAAATACTTAGAAAGCATCAGACCATCTAGGGCTATCAGCAATATAAATATGAAATATCTCTAATCCTAATCAGGATGCAGTCCCAGATAACATTAACAGGAAGGTAAATTTCATGTATCCAGGTGATTATCTGTTTTCACCAACCAGCTCATAAATCAACGAATCTTAACGGATTGAAACATTTTGTGTTTCAACTGATGGTCCAGCATGAATTACGAAGCAGTAAATCTTTCTCTACATTATTTACTCAACAAAGCAAGAGAAAGACTGAAAGAAACTTGATATTCTTTCAGGGAACTTTAAAACCCAAAGATGTTTCTAATGGCTGACGACTTTAACTAATCAAGTAAAAAAAACAAAGAAAATCCCCTCCAATGAGACAAACACATAATTAGAAACTATTTTCAACAGAATGAAAAATACATTAGAAAACTTATCTATAAGTGATATCAAAATTTGAAGACAACAGAAGATATGGATTCTTCAATACCATTTTAACATTGTTATGGCAATCCAACAAGGGTTTGTGAGCAATCAAGTGATAGGCGAGGCACCCAAAGCTGAAAATATCAGAAGAGCAACTAACTGAAGGTGATTTGCTACGAACAAGTTCAGGTGCTGTGTAATTCAGAGATGGCTGAAGGGGCAGTATAGAGTCTTCAACATCATATTCCTTGGCATCCACAAGAAAACAAATTAAAAACTTAAATAAATTTTATACAAAAATAAAATATTCAACTGAAGAGGCAACATAAGAAGACACAAAATAGATAAGGGCTGAGTCAAAGATGTTTTGTGTTTTTCTTAAAAAAAAAAGGTTTTATGTTTCAACCTGGAGCATTCAGGAGGGGATAATATCAAAAATGTTCACAACAAATAACAGTTTAACTTACAGCATAATGGAAGGTCTGTGAACTAGCTAAATCACCAGAAGCCTGATCCGTTGGCATTGCAAAACCAAATCCACCCAGCTTCCATGCACCACTCGAAGTAATTAGGACATTCTGCAACGACAAATATCTTATTACACTGATCAACTCCCCTCAACTGAAAGATTCAATTACAGGTTTTCATCAAATGTTAGGATATCAAGTTTGCATTCAAAAGAATTCTCAAAAAAAAAAAGTTTGCATTCAAAAGAAAAATAATAAAACAAGAAAAGTCCATGCATCTCTTAACAGAGCAACCATTATACAGCCAAAAGAAAGTTATAGTGAGAGATCCCTCCATTATACGAATCACCCCACTACAGCCACCCAAAATACAGCTTCCCCGGGTATGAAAAGAATGAATATGTAATGAGCGTGACTTTTCAGTTCTTTTCTCATCAGAATAAATCCAACCCCTTCCCCTTTCCAGAAGCACAAATAGCATAACTGGTCTCACATTTTATGTAGCTTCAATTGTCATTAAGTTGGACAAATCTCAGGAGAAAATGATCTAACGGTGATATACTGTAAAAATATCTGCTTCTTATCCAGAATTTTACTTTAGTTGATATATAGAATCACTTTCCAATCAATTACATTACAATCGTACCTAACATTTTCAGATGTTGGACAAATTCCAGGTGGAGATGATCAAACAGTGATAAACTGTAGAATAACTGCTTCTTATCCAGAATTTTATTGTAGTTGATGTACAGTATCTCTTTCCATCAATTACTACAAAATATTACAATCTTACCTTACATTTTACATCTTCCACTTCTGCAAGCAGGATGCTAACACCATGCTACTCATTATTTTATTATCTTCCATTTCTGAGTATTTCCTTTTCAACAACCACTCACTACTACTTTTGCACCAATGTCTCCATATGGCAATAACTTTGATTATCGTCACAATTCAAAAAGAAACCACTATAGTACTAGCAGTTACAACTTGCACGTAGGGTATACTTTATGGTACTGATGAAAAAAATATATGAGGTATTACTTAGAATTACTGTTTTTCTAATTTGGGGAGGCTAATCAAGTGTTGAAAGTATTATAAGATGGGAAAAAAAAAGTATTATAGAGGGCAAGCAATATTATGTAAGAATTAATCAATCTGAACTCAATTTAACTCGAAGCCCACACTAAATCCCTTGTTCTCAACAAATATGATGTTTATTGCATACCCTAAAGGTTGTAACGTGTATTGGATTTCATCACTTCAAGCTAAACTCTGGGACTGAAATGCCCTTTCATTCGGCTTGATAAAAAATGGAGTGAAATCTCAAGGTAAATACACTTTTCTCACCAACGATCCCAGTGAGTTTCTGTAATTTGATCCTGATTCTCTCTTCTATATAACTCTAGAATTCAGGGTTTGTTTTTAATCACGTTTTCTAGTGTCTGGATGAAACAATGAAAACTTTCAATTTCAGGTCAAAAAGGTGGATCGATAAATCTGACCATAAGCAGAATAGAAGACCAAACGAAAAAACACAAAGAAGTAAGACATAAGAACAAGAAGAACAACGCACAAAAGTACCTCAGGAGATAAAGAGCAGTGAATAAGATGCGCATTGTTATGTAGAAAGTCCAAGGATTCCGCAATTTGGAGCAAACCATGCTTCACCTCCAACAATCCCATCTCCTGCAAAGCGAAAATCTTTTCAACAACTTTCATAGTTCTTGGAAAACCTCTTAGAAGCATCATTACATTACATATGGGCATCGGCATCAAAATTCAAAATGGCAAATTCTAAAGCATCATACAGATCACCAGGCCTATACAACAAACAGAGAGTGAAAAAAAAATAGAAATAAACGCGTACCATTCCCTTTAGCTCCTTAGGCACGTTTGCCAAATTCTCGACATTCCCAAGCGCATTGGCCACCGACGCGAACAAGGGCTCCGTAACCATCGCCAAAGCATTCTTATTCTCATCCAACGCTTGCACCACATGAACCACTCCGGGATGCCTCAGCCTCACCAACCGGTGAGCATCAGCCCGAATCATATCCAGAAACGCATCCTCCGCCGCCTTGGAAAGGCCAGAGCGCACGCGTGCCTCGGACAGGACCCTCTTGTCGAGAACCCAGACGCAGACGGTGGGGTACTGATGGGCGCGCGCGGATTCACGAGCGGCCTTGGCGGAGTAGAGTTTCCAGGCGAGGCCGGGGCCAGCGGAGCCGATCTGGTCGAGGAGCTCGTAGTCCTGCAAGGGCTTTGGACCGGTGACTTCCTGTACGGTGGTTTGTACCTTCTTCTCGATCACCGCCGCGGTCTTGGCTATTGCTTGGGTTAGAGTTTTCATGTTGAGAGACATTGTTGAACAGATACAAATTCCACCACTCCACCACCCCAAAAAAAATTCAAATCTAAATCAAATTCTACAGAATTGAAGTGTCAGTGTGTGAATATAAAGAGGTGAAGTGGTGGTGCTGGTGTGGCTGGAAACGAATTCAATTTCAAAGTGGGATCTTTCCTCTTCTTAAGAGGGTTGAGATTTGTTTTATTGGAAATTTTGTTCTGTGTTTAATTTGATCTCTTTGGGTAGTGTATTGTTCATCCATGATCATGTTTTTGTTCATTAACGGTGACTTCCTTAGGTAGAAGTCACCCGAGTGGGGTCCGGTCTTCGGCGAGCTGGGCTCATTAAATATGTGTTTAAATTGTGTCGGGCTTCCAAGCCCGAACGCTGGGGTACAAATGGTAATAATTAAATTATATACATAATGATGTTTATATAAATATAAATACCAATTAATTAAGTTGACAGTCTTTATTAAAAAAAATTTATTTAAAAATTTAAAAATCTAGCAAATTTAATTTTTATATTTATAGTATTAAAAGTTTTTTTCAATTAATTTTAAAAAATTATTGTCAGTTAATACAATATCTTATATAAATATTAAATAGTCTACCATTCAAATGTGAACGTAATTCTTATATTTGATAAGCAATAAATAGTAGTTGGTAGTATTCACCTCAAATCCTCTATTTCAACTATTCTGTTTCATTAAATCTCATCCATATATTTATATAGGGTTCACGTAAATGTGTTGATGAGATTTAATAAAACATGATAAAACTAATATAATCGAAACAGGAAATCTGATCTCAATATTACCACACATATCTTACTTGTGTTAGCAGTAATTTACAAGAAATGGTATTGGGTTGATTTCAGATCACAAAATAAAATAAAATAGTTAATCTTTTTCAATTTGAATCCTTAGAACAAAGTAGCATTGCTTTGATCAATTAATTCTTTAATTATTAAATAAAATGATATTATTTTATTCAAATTTATTTAAGACGAGTTAAATCATGGTAATTTTTATAAAGTTCTTCTTAATTTGAAATTCAATCAACTTAAGCTTGACTCGTTAATTTTGAATTTATCTAAATCCAAATTACTAACTATACAATTTACTTTTTTTACTTTTTTAATGCATACATTTCCTAAGAATTTTTTAAATTAATAATTATTCATTTTCTTTCATTAGATTTATTGAATTTAGACTTATTCTTTTAAGCATACTTGAAAATCTTTATTTTAAAATAAAATTTTATATTCTTAAATTTAACATACGTAATGAATCAGGCTGAACCCGGATAAGACCTTAAGTGACCCGATTTAAATTATTATATTTTTTAGAAAATGGCAAAAATGACATTACCTATTGGGGCTTGGGTTAGGCCTGATCGGGCCCTTTTGCCATCATGTGTATATTATTTTTTAATTTAAAAACAATCTCTTAGCTAATTAAAAACAAAGTTATATACTCTTAGATTTTTTTTAGACTTTGCATGTCAGCAAAATTATAACTGACTTGTGGTTGTTATTATTGTATATTATTTTCAAAAATGAAAGAAGACTATACTTGTGCCATTACAATTATATGTAAATAATTGAAATGTATTACAAGTGAGATATTTTGACAACATTACTTTAGTAAAGATAATGGGAAAATGAGTAGGACTTATCAAGTTTGAACGTAAT
>JAOTAY010000003.1:4057248-4072952 GCA_025629805.1 Erythroxylum baracoense | reverse complement strand
GGACTCGACCCACCCTCGTAGAGTGGCATTTATATATATATATAAGACTCGAGTCTCTCAGTGGAACTAAAAAAAGGCTAGAAATTTACCACAAATGGTATTAGGTTGATTTCAGAACACAAATTTGAATTTTTTATTTAAAATTTTAATTTAAACTCAATTAGGCTCAAATAAAATAAAATAGTTAATCTTTTTCAATTTGAATCCTTAGAATAAAGTAGCATTGCTTTGATCAATCAATTCTTTAATTATTAAATAAGATGATATTATTTTATTCAAATTAATTTAAGATGAGTTAAATCATGGTAATCTTTATAGAGTTCGTCTTAATTTGAAATTGAATCAACTTAATCTTGACTCATTAATTTTAAATTTAACTGAATCCAAATTATTGACTATACAATTTACTTTTTCTACTTTTTTAATGCATACATTTCCTAAGAAATTTTTTAAAAAATAATTATTATTTATTTTCTTTCATTCGGTTTATTGAATTTAGACTTATTCTTTTAAGCATACTTGATAATCTTTATTTTAAAATAAAATTTTATATTCTTAAATTTAACACACGTAATGAGTCTGGCTAAGCTCGGATAAGACCTGAAGTGACCTGATTTGAATTATTATATTTTTTAGAAAACGACAAAAATGACATTACCTATTGAGCCTTGCGTTAGGCCTGATCGGGCCCTTTTGCCATCCCTACTTTTTAATAGTATGTGTATATTATTTTTCAATTTAAAAACAATCTCTTAATTAATTAAGGATAAAGTTGTATGCTCTAAGATTTTTTTAGATTTTGCATGTCAGTAAAATTTTAACTGAATTGTGGTTATAGTTATTGTATATTATTTTCAAAAATGAAAGAAGACTATATTTGTACCATTAAAATTATATGTAAATAATTGACATGTATTAAAAGTGAGATATTTTGACAACATTACTTTAGTAAAGATAATGGGAAAATGGGTAGGACTTATCAAGTTTGAACGTAATCTCATATACAGGACCACACTCGTTTGAGACACCTTCACAGGCTCTTAAAAGTTATGTCACAGCTGGTACCTGTCGGTGAATAAGGACGGAGGCTTGACCCCCTTATTTGACGCCGCAAGATCTTCCGTTACAAACTTTGGTGTGCCTTTTGTTCCAGTCCGATTTTAGTAATAAAAACAGCTGATTCCGCCCTTTTTTACCAAAGAAGCAACCAACTGGAATTGACCACTTGATGGAAGTGATTAAGCTATCATGTGCAAAATTGGGATGAGGTCATTGGCTATGTCAGGGCTCTGCAACCACTGTTTTTTTTATATAATCTATTACCTAAACTTTTTTTCTTATTTTAACAATTTAAAAATAATATTATTTATTCATCAAATAATTTCTCAAATTATGTAATTTACAAATTATTATACATAATTAATATTTTTATTTATAAATATCATACATAATTTATAAATGATCACATGTATTTGATAATTAAGTTGATATATATTTAAATTTTAATTAAGAATATATTCACTTTTCTAAACATAATTAATATTTTATTGTTATAACTTTTATTTGATTATTTTACCCTGTGTTTGTTTTAATATTTTATTTTATTTTTTTTATTTATTTATAACCTTATCCTTAACTGTTGATTGCTTTTATAAAGTACAACATTCTATAAAGAGGAAAGGCAAGTCTAATCAAAAACCCCATTTTAGATCCATTCCTTTTTCATGAATGCACGACAGACTGGCAAGCAGATAATGCCCACAATGTTTGACCCAAATCATCCATTTCTGAGCTTAGCTTAATGATAATGATCAAGCGCTCTTCCTAGGCAGAAAGAGTTCATCTCAAGCATTGAACCTTTTTAAGTTCAAACCCATTTCAGAACTTCTCCTCACCAGCAAGTTGAAATGAGGAACATGCATTCCCTTTTCTCACACACTCTTCTGTTCCTGGTGTTATCTGTCTGCATCCTCAGAGAAGCATCTGCCGCCTGCCACGTGGACGATGAGGCGGGTCTCTTGGCATTCAAGTCCGGTATCACCTACGACCCATCAGGAATTCTAAACTCGTGGAAGCAGGGTACTGACTGCTGTTCTTGGTCCGGCATTACTTGCCTCATCAACAACCGGGTTACCGCCATTTCCGTCTCAGGCCAACCCGACAAATCCAACGGGTACTTATCTGGTACGATCTCACCGTCTCTTGTCAAAATCCAACATCTTGACGGTATCTACTTGCAAAATCTGAGAAATATTACGGGTAAATTTCCGGATCTTCTGTTCGGGTTACCTGAACTTAAGTATGTTTACATAGAGAACAACAAACTCTCGGGTCAAATACCTGAGAACTTAGGCAAGTTAAAAAAGCTTGAAGCTCTCAGTTTTGCCGGAAATCACTTCAGCGGACCGATACCCAGTTCAATATCCGAGTTAACTCAGTTGACTCAGTTGAAATTGGGTAATAATTTGCTCTCTGGCACTGTGCCTGTTGGAGTTGGGCAACTGAAGAACCTGACATTTTTGAGTTTAGAGTTCAACCGACTTTCTGGGACGATACCTGATATTTGGTCACCACTTACCAATCTTAGAATTCTTAGACTTTCTCACAACAAATTTTCTGGGAATATACCATCTTCAATCTCGTCTCTAGCACCAAAACTGGGTTACCTTGAGCTAGGCCACAATGCACTTACAGGGCAAATCCCAGATTTTCTTGGCAGATTTCAGTCTCTTGATACACTTGACCTTTCTGGGAACAAGTTAACAGGAGTTGTGCCAAAAACCTTTGCAAATCTCACAAAAATATTCAATCTTGACCTCTCTCACAATTCTCTCGTCGATCCTTTTCCTGTAATGAACGTGAAAGGCATAGAGTCTCTCCACTTATCGAATAACAAGTTCCATCTCAACACAATCCCCACATGGGTGACTTCGTCTCCCATCATTTTCTCTCTCAAGCTCGCGAACTGTGGCATCAAAATGAACCTGAGCCAATGGAGGCCAAAAGAGACGTATTTTTACGACTATATTGATCTGTCTGGCAACGAGATATCAGGGAGTCCAGTTTGGTTACTAAACAGCACTGATTATCTGGTAGGGTTCTGGGCTGCAAGGAACAAGTTGAAGTTCGATATGGGAAAATTGAGGATAGTGAGTACGCTAAAACAGTTGGATTTGTCGAAGAATTTGGTGTATGGAAAGCTGCCGGGTGCAGTTTCAGGACTGGATAGTTTGAACGTAAGTTACAACCATCTCTGTGGAAAGATTCCTGCGGCGAAATTCCCTGCTAGTGCGTATGTTGGTAATGACTGCCTCTGTGGTCCTCCGCTAGCCCCATGCAAAGCTTAGCTGTTGATGATGAAGACTTGAACTATTCGATGCTGAGTTCAATGAAAGGTTGAGGCACAAGTTGGGATTATTGCCCAAGTGTTTGATCGAATGTTAGAACATGAGCAGTTAAGTTTCTGATTACCTTTTTTAGTATTAACTACTTTATGTAACATCTAAATTAAATAAGCACTCTGTGTACTGCGCCTTGCATTTCACATTCAAAATAAAAGAATATGATTGCCAAAAAGAGGAAAATATTGCAATAATATTAGTAGCTCTTATAGATGTGAAAGGGTGGGGTTGGTCCGGATTACCTTTAGCCTTACCTGGCCCGACCCAAGGCTATGGTAGCATATGATCCAGTGGGTTGGAATAAATCGGCCAATGGACCGACCCGATCACAGTCGACCTAGCTCATAACTCACTCGTAGCCCAATTAACTCGGGCTAAAATCAAGTCGGGCCAGGTAAATCGAGTCTTTTTAACATCTCAAGTAGTTTCAGTAGTAAAACAAGTCCATAGAGTCTTTTAATTTGAGAGATACAAGGATTGAGTTGAGCTTATATTGTACTTGCAATGATTTCTTTAAAATATATAATTTACGAATTTAATTATATATATTTAATGATTTATTTATTATTTAATTATTTATTAATATATATTTATTTAAAAAATAAGAAATTATAATTTAATCAATATAAAAAATAGAGCTCCAAGTTAATTACTCGTCAATTAATTAAAATAAATTAAGCATATGATAATTTTATTTAAATTTTATTTAATACATACACAACAAATAATGATTATCAATTTTATAAATATAGAATATTATTGATCAATTTCTTCATAAAATATTTGAAAAATGTATTTGATGCTTTTTTGTTTTTACTCCTTTAAACTACATTGTATAGAAAAAGGAAAAAGATCTACGTCAACAACAACAACTCAATAAAAATTATGTTAATATATAAAGTCTAAAGAGACTTAATAGTATGTAGTCTTATACCTAATTAGTAAAGAGACTGTTTGAAATATATTAGGTACAATGTTAAGTTATATCTTATCTACAAAGAGGCATATTTTTATTAACTCATAATATAAATTAATCATTTAATAAACTTATGCGATTGATTAATTATTAATTATGATAACAGGTTAATTATAAAATATGAATTTATTTAAGTCGTTTAAAATGATATTATTTAAAAATATATAAATAATATTTTTAACAAAAATCAAACTATTTAATTTAACATAAATTTAATTTATTAATATCAAATTAATTTTAAGTCCATCTTTTATTTTTAATTAAAATGACATTTTAATCTAGTCTAATTTGATTCAACTCGAAATTAACAAATTTAATTAAAATTAATTGAATTTTAAGCCGAGGTAAGATATAATCAAATTGAGACGAATTGAAAGACAAGTTGTGAGCCTGACTAGGCCTAATATCAGGGTTGAAGCACCCTATTTTTGTTAGGATGTTTAAATTCTGTGTCACTTTATTTTGTCCACATATTTGTGTAAACCTTATATAAAATATGTTCATAAAATTTAATAGAACAGAATAGGAAATGGTTAATCTGAATAAGGATTTGGTACCCTAATATCAAGCCTAATATTCTATATTTATTAAATTATCACAAATTTTAGATGGGGTTAGAATTTGGATTGGACGGAAATTATTTGGCGAGTTATAATTTATAAAGACAAAAATAAATGAGCAGCGCTATGCCTCTTCTCTTCGTCATAAGTCATAACAGCTCAGCATCTTAGCCCAAACGAAAGTTCCCTTCTTTGGCTTCGTTTCCCGTTCACGCGCCACCGTGTACACCGTTGCCAGAACTTCTCAAGCCTCACAATGAACCCACAAACTGTAGCGTAACAATCAAAGTCTACCTCTGCCCAACTCTCTGGACCCAGTGCTCTCCTTCGCTAGCTCCACCAAACCCTTTTTTGGTTTTTACAACTAGTTTATAGTTTTGCAGGTGAATTATTAATCTTGTTTTTCTATAAAATGTTTACTTCTTCCTTACTCTCAATCTTCTTTCTGAAAGTTTCATGCTTTGTTCAATGGAATCCCTTTGGCACCATGGTCTCATAGCTCGTATACCATATAACTGAATTGCGGCTCCATATGAATCTTAATAAATGTTTCTTGCTTATAATTTGCTCATTTGGTTTTGTTGGGTATGATAAGCTTTGTCCTTTTATTCCTGGATGGACATGCTGTAGAGTTCCCTGGTTGAGTCTTCTGATAATGACTTGGATTTTAGGTGAGGGCTTTCGTGTTCCGTATTGTTTATATCCGCTCTACTTTTGCATATGGTCTTCTGGGGACTTGATTATCCTAAGTCTTGGGAGATTATATGTATTTATAATCAAAATCATTTTATATGATGAAGTACCACATGTTAAGGGCATAAAGTTTTAGTTTGCTTTATAAAGCTTAATTGTTTCTGATACTTCTAACGATTACAAAACATTCCTTCTCCTATTTGCATTACTATATATGTTTAGTCATTCAAGTTCAAGGGCTGTGGACCAATTTTGTAGCGTTGGTTCTTTTCAGAAATGGCAGAGCTTACTTATGTCATGCCTTTGCCATTTATGTTTGTTAGTTCCTGTTCTCTGGGCATGTAAATCTGGGTATAGCGTTTCAATCTATGGTGATGGTAGTTTTTGTGTGGAATAACATATATGATGAGACTAAAGTTGTTAGAAATGATACCCAGATTGCTGCTGCATTTTACGTAGTTTATACGTTCCACATGGTTTAGTTTTCAGGTAGGCAAACAGTAATGCCAAATTTTCAGCTTCAACAAATGCATGCTTTGAACCATGTGAATTCATCTGTGATATGTCGGATTGAAGTTGAGTTCATTAGAATGTGCATGGTTTTCATTTACTAATTATAAGGCCTTTAGAATGTCTTGATTAAACATGGTGAGATCTTAATTTTAAAGTTCTCCCCCTGTCTTTTTTTATGGATGTTTATTTGCTTTTATTCGGATGGTATATGATATACATTTTTTCCTATGGAATTTGGTTTCTATTGTGCATGAGGTTTTGGACCTGTATTGCTAGGAATGACTTCACAATTTTTCAGATATTGATCCCTTACATAGTATGAATTGAAAGTTCTTATTTACTAAACACATTTTCACCTTTTTTTCTTTATTATTTGAGGGCTTGCATAGTGTTGCATGCATATTGAATTAAGAACTCAAATTATTCCTTTTTTTCTCCCAAAAGTTGTGCAGTATATGTACAAGAATATCAAATACATGTATTAAGTCATTTTACCATTGAAGCTGTACATGTTGCAACTCGCAAGTGGGGTCTGAGGACAATCCTTTTTGATTTGGTGGTTAATTTTATTAGGTATCGAACTTTTTAAATTTGCATGAAATTTTATTTTCTTGTTTAGTTTTACGCCTTTAAGTAACTATGAAAACTTTTTATGAAGCAATCATACTTTCTGTTGGTTGTCCCAAATCATGCATTCTTCTCTGCAGGTTCCTGTATTACTAATTTTTATATCTACGAGACAGTTTGTAACCTTTGTCTTTTACTTGTTTCTTTCCCTCTTGAAAGTGAGGCAATGCTTCTGATTGTTTGAACTAAAACTGTAATGCCATTGATGCAGGGACGTGTTTTACTTGAATTTACTCTTTCCTTCTTATGGATGTCACCGAGGTTAAGGCTGAAAATGCTGATTATAGCTCTAGCAAAAAGGAATCTGTTAAGATAAACGTTTTGTTTTTTGCTAGAGCTCGAGATATAGTTGGACTGCCCTCCATGCCATTGGAGGTATCATCTGGTAGTACTGCCAGTGATTGTCTAAATAAGCTAGTTGCTCTGTTTCCTGGCCTGGAAGAACTTCGAGGCTGTATGGTTCTTGCTCTAAATGAAGAATATACAGCTGAATCAGCAATTATCAAAGAAGAGGATGAGTTGGCTATAATACCTCCCATAAGTGGTGGCTAATTGTTCCTTTCTGAATTCTGCCATGTTTGCTTGACTAATAAATAATGAGAACTCTCTGCGCAGTTGTGTACGCTGTACAATACTTAACTGTGGTTTAACTGTGGTCATACTTCATCATGGAAGTACTTGTATCACTGTAAACAAGATACTGATGTAGCTGTTCATTGAATTAAAAGGTGTATTCCAAGTAGACACTAGTGCCTTCCTCCTTAACAGTGTAACTGTTAAATCTCGTCATTCTCAACTTATCTTACCTGTTTCAACTCTACACCAATCACAGCTAAAGGAGTGGTGTAAATGGTTTAAGGTGTAATATGGTTTAACTGATTGAGGTTCGAAATAATAATCCAATTCAATTTCAAAGAAGAAGGTTAAAAAATCGGATAAAAGGATTACAATTCCCTTTAATTTTAAAGAGGATTATGAAATTGGTGTCACCAATCTGCTGTGCAAGTTCTAAGAAAGCTCGCTAACACTGCATATCACATGCAGATTCTTCCTTCATTTTGTTTCCTGCATTTTAATTCTGCAAAACCTGATCGTATAGACCACTTTATGTTCTGTTCATACTTTAAACTCAAAAACCTATAATTTTTCTTATTGCTTGAGAGCTCTTCAATTTGTTGACCTTCAAGGATGAAACAATCCACTTTGTTAAAAGGAAAGCTTAAAGTGAATCGAATTAAAAATCTTAAATACATCAATCATCTTCTGTGAACAAATTTGTGAGTTTCAGCAGCTTAATGGTGCAATATAAATCACAATCTAAATCCATATATGTAAATATATGGATACTAAACAACTACACAGCCATTGAACTTAATATTCAACTCTCAAAGTTAATACCGCGGCAATTGGTGCACATTTCCAATTAAAATCCCTGTGATGATCTGGTAATGTTATTGTTCTGACCATTCTGTAATATAACTTAGTATTTGACTCTTGATAGAAGCTAAAGCTGGCACGAAAATGCTGGCTTGGGCTGAGAAGACAAATTGGTTTAAGGACGTTCTTAAGAGCCTTGACTTGAGGCGAGCAAGAAGGCAAATCTTTAGAAGGCATTAATCTGGAACTGGTCGTATGTAAATCTGTACCAATTAAGTATTATGTGTAAATCAATTGGAAACTTTCATAAAAATATATAGTCTCGTGTTAAATGATCTTTGAATTAGTACTCCACATAGTAAAATTAGTAGAACCGTCCTCGTGTATTTAAGGAGCAAGGTAGCAGAGAAACTCCAACAAGCTCACGTCGACTGCATCCAATTCCAAAGCAGAACACAAGTCCTACATTGAGAAATTAACGCAGTACTCTCAGAAACATAACCATCTCGAAATCCCACTCGTAATTTCTCGTGAAAATGAAGAATCTCTTAGTGTTCTTGATGTTCATCATTCCAATTAATGCTGCTATTCCAAGGATGATAGGTGGCAGCTTGATCGACAGGACATGCAAGCAAACACCTTACTACGACGTCTGTGTCAAAACACTACTGTCAAATCCTCAGAGCTACAAAACTGACGAGGAAGGCTTAGCCAGGATCATGGTCTCCAACGTTGAAGCCAGAGCTACACAGACACTTAATCACGTCAACAAGTGGCTCGAACAACCCGGTCTCGAATTAAATATTAGACAGGCCTTAATTTCATGTGCTCATCGTTACAATGTGATCGTGGGAGAAGATATCCCTCAAGCCATTAAAGGTTTGAAGACAGAAAGATACAGGCTCGCTGAACAAGCCTCTTACGATGTTGCAACAGAGGCAATGTCGTGCGAGGAAGATTTCTCAAACAAATCTCCATTGACATACATGAACATGAGAGTTCACGACATCTCTATTGTGGCTGCATCTATTATTAAGACCATTAAGAGCGGTGAAGGGTTAGCTAATGAGTAGGCTGGAGATTTTTCTCTTTGTTGTTCCACGTCTTCCGATTCAGAGAGTCGAGACTCGCATCATTGCAATAACATGTTTGTCTGCTAAATAACTTGAGAGTTACAGTTTTGTCCGTCGGATGAAACTAAATTTTGGTGTTTAGTTTCGGTTTTTCGTTTGGATTGTCAATGTATGCATGTTAGTTTTGGTATTCAATGAAAATGTTGCTTTATTTCCCAAAGTATCTATCAAGGGTGAGGTCACGGTCTAATCCTTAAATTCTTACTTTGAGGTGGGATAGAATCAAGGTACAAGTAAACATAGACGTACTATAATATATTTTAATTATTAAGTTAAAATTTCATTCCAAATTTATTTATTTTGACAATATTTTAAATTTAACTATATTTATTAATAATTTAAATTAAATTTAATTATATTTTAAGAATAAAAACAGAAAACTAAATAAATAAATAAAAACATGCCCTTAATAAACTATTATGATACTGAAATGTATTTATCTTTAAATGCTCAAAGGGTAGTGATTGCGTAAATACTAGTTGGATGTGTGTTTTTTGGTAAGAACGACACCAACTAACTTGGACTAGGAGATCTGATTCTTGGTGCCAAGAAAAGGGCAAGACGAGAAAAGATCGGTAGTTAAACCCACTTTCGTGGTCCACGTCATGGATGGATATGGAAAACCAAGTGTCACTAATGATTAATGATTCAATAAAATAACGCAGTTGAATTCAATATGGTAGCTCAACTGTGTGTATGTCACTCATGATGTTCAGTTCAACTCCCATCACACAATGTTCGATACATTCTTCAGAATCGGTGTCAACTTCTCACCCACAAGTATTCAAGATGTTCTCAACTTATAACACCAAGAAGGTTTTACGAGTGTTTGATATATAGGACCAAATAAAGATAACAGAGCCAGTCGTTCGATAGTTTATACACAGCTAAACAATCTTAGTACACACAATCTTGTACTAAGATTCCTAAAAGATTGGAAAGCTACATACACGGAAAAGATAGGTAAGTGTTTGATCATGAACATAACACACGATGGCTCCTCATTATACCTGCTAAAATATAAAACTTCATCTCAAACTCATCACAGGCCATGGATTCAAACCAGCTGCTGGCAACAGAGGTCGTACAATGGGAACCCGTCGAACCACTGAAAATGCTTCGTTGAGTCGTGCAGCCCGACTCATTACCTGAGACACCTTCTGCAGACAAAAATCAGAAGCGTAGATCAGAGAGTTGCATCCGACGTGCGGGAAGAGAAAAGATCTTTACACAAATCGAAATGCCGAACGTAAGATAACAAACATGCGCAGTAGAAGCTTAGGATTTACAAGAAAACATGGGTGTAACTACTAAATATACTGCCAAAGAAAAAGACAATGGATCATCTGACATCCGACCCAAAGTAGTACAAATCTCAGCAGAAATCTTGTCGTAATAGCCCAAACTAAATTGATACACGTTGTTGTGCCTCAGATGATATCAGTGTTGTTCAACACAGATAAACCACTCATGATGGCATACAATGAGAAGTGAAAAATGGCCCATGCTAATGTATAGAAAATCGAACATACATCTCACAATTTGACAACAGCGGTGGAAGATGCAAGTAATTTGAATTATAGCATCAATCAGAACAAACAGGAAGCAAATGAGTCTTTTCAGAAATAGTAACAGAAGTTTTTCTTAATCAGAACTGACAAAATTCATTTAATCTATTTAATGATGGTATGATCTTAAGAAAACTAGCAACCTTGATCTGCCAACGGGCATCAGAAGCACTTAAAAGAGAAAGCAAGGAAGAGTACTACTTGAAGAGACAGCTAAGAAAACTTTCAAATACACAACTGAGTGGAATCTTTGACAAATGAAAATTGTAAGGAGAGGTTATATAACATAGCACAGCAAAGCTGGTTACAATAGCTGGTGCTCTCTATTAGGGATAAAAAAAGTACTAAAGTAAGGACAACCCAAAATAATACCATGAAAGTGAGTGTAGTCTTTAAACTAGATCATAAGATCGAAGCATAATAGCACTTGAATGGGTGTAGGTTAACCATGTAATCAGAATCTGAAACAGCCAATTCAAGATAAAAGTAGTATCTAACCTTATCATCCACAGCAACCTTAAGCCGCAAAGTCCGGCTCTTGTGCTTCATCTTGTACAATCTCCGTCCCAAGATAACAAGTCCCATCACAGCTGTTGCCACAGAGATAGACCAAATAGGACTGACTCGGAAAACACAAAATTTCAACACTTCAAATGGCACCTTCCACCAAACCACCTTCCTCTTCTCCTCGTTACCGCCTTGTTGCTGATTTTCACCAACAGCGACAACACTCGAATTGCCCTCCTCCGACACATTTTCACCATCCAGTTCATCGGAAATCGCAGAACTCTTATTTTTCTTCCCAGCATCACCAGAAACCATGGTATCACCGTCTGAATTGGACCATAACTCAGCCAAGTTCATACCTTTCCTTTGAGTTTCATCAAATCCTTCAAAATTCACTTGGCTTTTCATATTGTCTTCAAAATCCAATTCCCTTTTCGCTTCCATGCCAGTGAATTTATCATCAAATGGTTCAAATTTATCTTCTTTACCCTTCTTAGCTCCAACTTCACTGATCCCTTCAAACCCCACCTCAGTTTTTGCACAATCCGAAATGCCCAATTCCTTAACCGCACCAACCTCTTCAGACTTACGCTCTTCAGATCGATCACTGCCTGAATCAAGCCATAATTCACCAGAATTTCTCCCCTGGTACCGATAATCCGATCCGGGATCAATCCAACTCGGATTACCAGACTCAACAGAACTCCCATCACTCCTATCAACAGCAGATTTCGTATACATATTATCATTTTCAAGAGAGAAATAGTCCAACCTGATCATACTCTCAGAATCAGCACCAATTTCTTCAAACCCTTTTGAGTCATCCACCGACTTGGGCGAGTTCACTGCCTCAGAGTCCGAATTAACCAGTAGCTCCCATTCAAACTCAGTCTCTCCTTCCATGATACTGATTGCCCTCTTCTTCTTCAATCAAAATCTAACCAAACCCTTAACCCTAAAAACAGACGCAAAACGGGAAAGAATCGAACTTTGTTTTAAGAATGAGCTTGGGTATGGTATGGAAAGAATTAATGCTTCATTTTAATTAATTACAAAAAAAAAAAAGACTACAAAAGGTCGGTTGGCCCTCTCTACCATCCCCCATTCATCCTCCATCTCGCTCTCAAGATTGCATTTTTATCCTCTGTTAAAGCTATAATAAGCAGCAGTAATGTCCATCATTACCAATGGGTACTCAACATCGTATTGGTCACGAAGAAGCCGTTCGCCTATTTTGAACGAATGATATGTGCCACGTACGAAAATCATAAGAGTGCGGCCGCACATTATTTTTTCTTGGTCCATAATCTGTCATATAAGGTAGGTTAAAAGAGGGAATATTTACTAAGAAGGTATTAATTTAATGTGTCTCATGCTCAATTATGACTTACGAGTATTAAGTTTCTACTAATTGACTAGAGCATTTCCTAAGATTCCAAATGTAGACTTTTGTTTTATTCCAATTTTTTGCTTTTTCTATAATTATGGCCATAATGGAAATACCCTTCTTAAGTACTAATAACGTGCAAGAACAATTTTCTTAAAAGTTAAGATTATATAAAAATTGTAAATCTTTTTATATTTTTATATAAATTAAGAAATGTTAATTATTTTATATTTTAGTCTGGTAAAGTAATAGGTAAAATTACTCCTTTATGATTGATAAATTTAGAATTCAATTCATAAAAACAGTCTATGAAAATTATATATTTTAAAATATTTGGATATAAATCTTTTGAAATGGGTTATTTGATTTTTAAAATTTTAATAATTAATTAAAATTATCTTATTTTTAAAATTTTACAATATTAGTTATTAAAATAAAATTTTGAAAACTTTATAAGTTATTATCTTTACATTCAAAGAATGCGGGCTATTGTGCATCAAGTTAGACCACGCAAAGCACGAGTACCGGTACAAATCATTATCAGAAACCTTAAAAGTAAATTCCTAGTATAGTCCAAAGTCCAAACCACAAGTTTTGTAATACCACCATAGTTTGTTTGTTTGTTTGTTTTTTGAAAAGTATACCACCATGGTTTTTTAAAATTAATAATAACAAAAGTAAATTATTTGAATTAATAATTAAGGGTTACGTTGATGAAACTTAATTAAAATTGGGATAAAAAACATATACCTCTTATATAATATAAGAAAAATTAGACAATTTTCTAATTTTTGAAAAAAATTTTAATTTTCATTTTTTTACAAAAGTCTCTAAAAATTAACAATGAACGTACATAAGTATTAACAAGAAACATGAACTAATCAAATATTACTAATATGATAATTTAATACAACTTTTAAATGTAACCCGAATAAATTAAATATTAACTTAAATTAATAATTTAAAATAATTATAATAAACTAGACTCAAATTTAATTATTATATTCGAGTTTAAGACTTGAGTAAATTGTCATATAAATAAATTTGATTAGTCCTCTTCTGATATTTATGTTGTTTATAGTTTTGTCTTTAATTTTAATTGAAGTGTAAGAAAAATAGTTTTTAAAATAAAAATTAAAAAAGTTTTTTGAGAATTTTAAATAATGAAAAATTTTCTAAAATTTATTAATTCTTTAAATTGATATATTAATTTTCAATTTAGAGTGAAATTATATGTAAGTGTGGTTGATCCAATATCGACCTCAATCAATCTCAAAGTCCATGCCCAAGTAATCGGGTAAAGGTAAAAGCAAGCAAGAACGACAGCATGAGGAAGGCATGTGGGCTAGGCAATGCACCGAATCGGGTCCGAAGTTCAATCGAATGTGAGACACACAACCTAAGCCATAGCCCTTAGGTAGCTCAAAGTTTAGGTTATAAACATAATTTTATTCGAAAACGACGTTATTTTAAAAAAGTTTATATTCCTAAGCATGCGGCAATTTGCATTTAAAATCCACGTGCTAATTTAAAATATCCCAACGCTTCAGAACTTAGGACATGCGAGTCACCAGTAACGTGTACAGTCTCTGTCGTTTGTAATTATTGGATCTCAATCAATGCCGTGTTTGTATTAAATTTCTATTTTGTACATATAAAGAGAAAAAAAAAAGATTAATCAAACTTTTAATAACAATTATTTGTTAAGATTATCACTTGCGTACTAATTAAGGAGAAAGTTACACACTTCTTAATCTTCCGTGTACTAGCAAGATTTTTATAGGTTCAAATATTTTATTCTCGTTATTCTATTCTAACTTTATTCTATGCTTAATATAACATCGTTTTGTAATAAAAATTATAACATATTACGTATATAACTTACAAAACAACGTCATTTTGAACGTAAAATAAGATTGGGATAAAGTTATTGAAATAGAAGATCTCTTTTCAAATTTTTATTATCATATTGTTGTTGTCGGTGTATTTATATTATTGGTATGATATTCCTCTAAATTATTAATTCAAATTTCCAACGTGGAAAGGCCACATTGAACCACTCATTTAAGCACACAACATATTATATGTATTAATTGGTATTTATTAGTGAGGATTTTTACATTGAATTAGTCTCTTTATCTTTATTTTTCTTTTAATAATTACAGCTATATTTAAATAATTAATTGCACCTGTCAATCATATTTTAGTTATTTCTTAATTAAGCATTTTTATTAATAATATTACTTAAAAAATAGTATGTTTGTACTTGTTCAATATAATCCTCATGTTATTGCTTTTTAAAGTCTTAAAGCATGCTTTCCTATGATAAATGATTCAAAGTAAATATTGAAAGTTAATTGCTTCTTAATTTATGTATTATATAAATATAGAATATATTAAGATAAATAATTATTTATTACTATTTAAATAATATTGAGTAATAACAATAATACATATTAGAAATTCTGCTGACACACATAATTTAAAGAGGTCAGTATTACGCGATGTTTTCAAATTTAAGTAATACTGAATAAATTTAAAATAAGTTAAATCAAAGTAATTATATTTAAAAAATGGTAAAGAAAGTTTCGAAGATTATTTTTAATTTATTAACATTAAAAATTTAAAAATAATTTTCAAAACTTTCTTTACTATTTTTTAAATTTAGATTCATTTTTATACAATTATTTACTTTTTAAATTAAAGATTAAAATAATATTATTTAAGTTTTTAATTTTTAAATGAATTATTTTAAATTTAATCGATATTTTAGTTCAATTAATTTATTAATTTTATTTAACAAAAAGTAACCAAATTTTCAATTCAAGAAAGGGAATTGGCCTAATGGCTTCAGCTCCTCAGTTAAGACTCTCCTTTAAAAAGATGTCTTGAGTTCGAGTCACGCCAAAGGAGGAGAAATAGGAATTTGTCCTATTGATGATCCTCTAGCCCCCTGGGCACA